>OZ010605.1:297500-300000 GCA_963932145.1 Acanthosepion lycidas
TTGTTTATTGTTTTCATGTTTAAGTATAGTTCTGTTTTCAAGAAGGATTTTCCGGAATTGAGTACGCGATCCGGCATGTTGTTTTAAATGCTTAAAAATGTTAGATTTATCATTCAAATGTAGTGTCAAGCGTCGTGAAAGCGATTTTGTGGTGTGACCAACATAAATATTATTTAATTCGTTGGAGATACAGTCACCCAAAGGGAACTTGAATTTGTAAACTATGTTGGTTTTTTTGAAAATCGTTAACCAGGGTAGAAGAATCATTGCGAATAATTGAGTTGGAGATACTAGATTTAGTATAGTATATGATTAACTTAATTTTTTTGCTGGGATCTGTTGTAGATATGATGGTATTTACTAATTTTTTTAGTATATTTTCATCTTTTTTATAATTAGTATGCATTTGATTATGATATACCAGATTAATATGTTTGAGATTAGTAGAAGCAGTATTAAGTACTCTTTGCTTAGTATTGAGATTTCTAAGAAAGCATCTTATTTGTTCATCAATTATATAGTTTGGAAAGCTATTATTAATAAGTGTTTGTTTTATATTCTTTAGTTCACCGTAAAAAATCTGTTTTGTGGATGAATTAGTTTCTGCACGATGTGTTAGATTTTTTTTATAATTGCTATTTTGTAGTAATATGGGCATTCGCTCTTGTAGTTAAGTGTGCATGAATTTATGCTGGTAGGTTTTTTGTATGGCGAAATAGTAAATTTGTTATTATTTGTGTTTATCAATATGTCAAGGAAGGGAATTTTATTAATAGTATTGAGTTCATACGTGAACTTAAGGACAGAATAATTTTGGAAACGTTTTTGAAGTTGAAGAATTTCATCTGTATTTTTAACTAACATAAGGATATCACCAATATATCTTAGGTAGATGGATTGTTTTTTTTTTTAAATCTGTGAATATCTTATTTTCGGGGTTCGACATATAGAAATTGCTAAATGTCGGACCCAGTACTGAACCCATGGAGACACCATCACGTTGTATATATATATTATTAATATGATCTAAGAAAGGGACTTCAGTAGTACAAGCTAATAGTAGTTTTCTTAATATATTAGGATTAATTTTAAGTGGGGGTAAAGATGAGTTACTGTATATATTTGTTATAACTATGTCAATAGTTTCACTAACAGGGACATTGGTAAATAAGTTTTCAACATCAAGTGAAGCTATGATTTCATTGTTGGGTTTTTCACTTTTTAGGATTTGGATTACTTCTAATGTTGACTTAACACTATATTCACTAGGAAGGTAGGGAGTAATAAGTTGGTTAATGTATTTTGTTGGATGATATACAGGAGTTGGAATTTGCAATATGATAGGACGGAGAGGATAGTTAAGTTTATGTGTTTTTATAGTGCCGTATATGTAGCCAGGTCTATAATCACCAACAATTTTAGGGAGTTTTAAAGAGTTCTGTTCAGCCTTATTAGCATTAATGAGTTTATTAAGCTTTGATTTTAGTTAGTTGGTCGGGTTCTTGTTGATTTTTTTAAGCCTTTTGTGATCATGGAGTATGTGGTCAATTTTTTTGTTGTAATCTAATTTGTTTAGGATGACGAAAAGGTTGGTCTTAGCTTTTTTTTACAATAATGTCAGGATGCGTAGTTCTTGTGCAGCAATTTTCAGTTGTTTAGAAAGTATTTTCAAGGAGTTTCTCCTTTTATCATGCCAATCCTTGAATGCCTCGGTCTTAAGTAAGTCTTTAAATTCTGGTTTTGTTTCTATTAGTTGTTCATCCTGGAGTTTAACAATGTTTTGGTATAGCGTCTCAGTTTCTATTTTTTTTTTAATTATTTTTATTATATATATATATATATATATATATATATATATATATATATATATATATATATATATATATATATATATATATATATATATAACATACCACAATAAACAAAAACAACAACAATGGGCTTGGAAACTGGAGAGTCAAGCTGGGAGCCACGGCTCGAGTTATATATGCTATATTGCTCGTGGGCTAGAGGTCTGAATGGCACATTGGAAGGAAAGGTTAAAGTGAGATGCTTGATCATTCATTACACCCGCCCATATGGCTTGGTATAGATGGATAGAGGAGAAGGATATGAGACCGTGGGGCTGAAATATAAATATAAAGCCCAACGTTCACTTCTTGAAGAAAAGAAAACTCCAACGGTCTGTGAATCATGATTAAAAAAAATAACGTCCAATGCTTGTACGAACCAGAAAAATCACCAAGGACTTAATATTAAAAGATTTCAAACAGTGAAAAGAGGGTAAAATAAATTCAATTTAATTAGAAAAAAATAAAACGCAAGTGAACAAATTATGTTCTCGAAATTTTGAAACAAAAACAATTTTCAGAACCAGAAAAAGAACGATAATAATAATTCTTAAGCAGGTATATATAAAATAAATTGCCAGAACTGGTCCTCAGTCGGTAAAAATTGCAGAAATCTAAAAAACGTATCTCTAAACACAAAAAAAATTCTT
>OZ010605.1:302500-312500 GCA_963932145.1 Acanthosepion lycidas
AGATGCAAGGGAGTTACTGAATGTGAGAGAATATACGAAAAAGAAAGCATTATGGCGAGATAATAAAATAACCGGAATTAACAAGTCAGAAGACAACGATCGACAAATGGGAATCAAGAAGCCGGGTAGGGTGTCCCACAAATTAGAAGTGCGCGAGAAGAATCTGTTAGCATAGAACTTACGGTTACATCTCGCCATTTCAACTTCAGAATAATAAGACCTAGCCGCCAATCTAGAATTGCGCTTAAATTCCTAAAATCTAGGTGCCAAAGGGAAAGCTCTTCAGAACAATTACCATGGGAATATTTATTGAAATGGCACAATGAATCTCGAGATGCCATGTTAAGACTAATAACATTGCAGATTCTTCTTTGTATAACATTGCAGATTCTTTGTAAGAATATCTAAATACATAGCAGAAGGCCGGATGTGAAGCACCAGACCAGATGTGACAGCAATGGACGAATGATAGACTTATAAATGTGTAAGATAGACTTCTGGTGAGAAAAATTTCTAGTATTACGCAGAGAACTTTCTTCGTGGACACAGGCTATATATAACTACTTTTATAACTATTACTATTTCGTTAAAATATTTAATTCGACAAAAACTAAATAGTTTGCATGACTGAAGAAAGGCTTGAAAGCATTTTCATATTTTTTTTACCCTATGTTCATGCTAATAAATTTTGCTTGTTTGGAAATGTTGAATCAAATTTTAATAAATGTCGTTACATTTATCATTTTCTCATGTGGTCTCCTTTATGTTTTAGTAACAATCTATATAACAATAACTCGAGCTCCAACCCGTTCCTTAATTAGGATAGATGTATTAAGAACATTGAGATGCTTATAGCAGTAGTGAGTAGAGTCGTTTCAATCCAGGAAACACCGTGCGTCCGTTTACCGAAGAGTTAGCGTTCAAATCGATTATAAATTTATAAGCTCTTTTTCTTAAAACAGCGTTTCGGGAAATTAAACTTCTCAAATCCACCGCTATCTCTTCTTCTAGTATTGGTATTACTTCCAAATCTTTTGTATAAGGTAGTGTGGGAAGTCAATTCTAATTGCATGTGCTATCCGTTTTATCTGTTGCTTGGGATTCTGTAGCGCCAGTCTATAGGATATGATGAACGGTTGTCTTCATTAAAGTCTAAAGGATTCATTCAGTTGAAGCCATTTTTAATCATTGGTCCGGCTGTATACCGTTGATAGTTTAGATATTTCGGAATAAGTTGGATAAATAATAACAAATAAAGATGATTTTTATTTAACTAAAACAAAATCGAGATGTTTTTTTCCTGTAAATAATGAAAAATTGAGATGGTTTCTCAAAAAAGTCAGAAAACACCAGCAAAATGTCCAGTATGTTGTATTAAAACTATACAAAAAGAATTGTGTAGAATGTGATGGATTTGTTTTGGAAGCTGATGCAGACATTCGCTACAAAGCAGTATTTGTAAAATATTCTAGGACGATGAAGTATGAATAAATAGGGCTCAGATATTTTTGTAGTGTGTAGAAAAAAAGGGAAAAGAAAAAAAAAAGGAATTTGTGGAATTCGACAAATAGAGAGTGGAAGATTTTTGTGACTATTCTTTGTTTCTTGTCAATGAAACATCGTTGATGGAGACTAAAAGAGATTAAACGGATTTATTATTAGTCTCTGTACTGATGTGCGTATGCAAATGTGCGCGTGAGACTGCAATTTATAACATGTCTATCTCTACGTGCAGGATGTGGGTTAATGTAGCGGTTATCGGCGCCAAAATTGAAATTAGTGACGGCCTGGTCTACTGTATTCTCTTTCACACATCCCAAATGCCTGGATACGCATCTCTCTCTCTCTCCCTCTCCCTCTCCCTCTCTCTCTCACGTTATAGGTTAAATGTCAGAGTAAACTGTGCCCTGAGTGAAAAACCAGTCTAAGAGAAGGAACAATCTGAAATCTAGACTGTGTAGAATGCAAGGGAAAAGCACTCCACTATCTTTCTTAAGGAGTCATAGCAATTTTAAAGGAAATAAATCCGTGAAGAGTGTTATGATAGACTATGTTCTGACGAGACATGGCATTAACATATGAGAGGCATTAAAATATACAATATGAAGAAATATAGTCTTACGATGTGCTATATTTATGGGATAAAGTGCTCAATATCAGAGATAGAGCGTGTGTAAATATAAAAGTGAACATTACATATTTGTTTCTTTATAAATTGGTAAATGATCAATAATGCATTGCAGTAGTTTTAATAAAATGCTATTAATTTTTAGAATGTTGTAAGTATAAAATTATTCTTGTATATAAGCAATCTATTAAATAAATGGTTATTTACGTTATTTGGACTGTTATCTGGCCGAAGACGAGATGCCATGTTAAGACCAATAACATTGCAGATTCTTCTTTGTATCATGCTAGACGCAATCGTCAGGCCAGGTGGCCTGCTCGATTGCGCCTACCATGAAACAGCCTGTCGCCTCTAAGTGTTGAATTCAATGTTCACTTATATATATATATATATATATATATATATATATATATATACACACAAATATATATATATATATATATATATATATATATATATATATATATATGTGTGTGTGTGTATATACTAGCAGTTTTCATTAAGTAGAGCAAAAATAAGTAAAAATCCCCAAACAACAAAGTTTAACCTTCATGCCCACAAAAAATGTTTCAAAATGGCTGTTTTTCCTTTGACACTGTTATTATATATAATACCTTCACTCTGTGGCAATGTTTGTTGTTTTAAAAGTGATGAACGGAATTGTAATAAAACCTAAACATGTGGAAGTGAATTTATCCATTTTTAACTTGAGAATTTACAACAAAAATATTAAACACTATTTATTTATCTGTCTATATCTCTGAGATGATTTATTATTATTATTATTTACATTATTTACATTATTCGGACTGTTAGCCTCATCTTCATTACCATATTCACAGCAGCACATGGCCCAGTAGATAAAGACGTTGGTTAGATCCAGTGACTAAACCCAAAGAGAAGTGAGTTCAATACCAGTATACGGCAGTGGTGAACCAAAAAACTTGGAGAGTTGAGTTAAAGGAAATTAACCGAGACACCAGAAGAGGCATGGCGCGTGGAACTAGTGCAATCTATCTCCGGTGGACGAATTCAAGGGTTCGAAATTCTAATTACCTGAAGAATGCCGCGGCGTACAACGGCCGAAACGTCGTGAATATGCCAATGAGGATAACAGTCGAAATAACATAAATAGCCATTTATTTAATAGATTGCTTATATACAAGAATAATTTTATACTTACAACATTCTAAAAATTAATAGCATTTTATTAAAACTACTGCAATGTATTATTGATCATTTACCAATCTATAAAGAAACAAATATGTAAACAATATATTACTCATAAATTTATAAACATTTATCAAATTATTAAAATATGTGAAGCCGTTATAAGGAAATCCTTATTATTTACCATTTTATAAAGTTCGAATCGATTGCCAACCATTCCAATAAATAATATGATAAATAAATAATGTAATTAAAATGTTTAATAAATAAATAGTGTTTATTATTTTTGTTGAAAGAATCGTCGCTTTAAAAGACAATAAACATTGCCGAAGAGTAAAAGTAGTCGAAATAATAGCGATGTCAAGGGAAAACGTCCTTTTTGCTGGTAAGAAGCTTCAACATTGCCACAGTTTTATTAATTTAAAAGAATCCAATCTGCAGAGATAGTCACAAAAATATTCAAGTCATTTTTTTTTTTTGCATTAAGCATTCTCTGGAATCAACACTACGCTTAGAGTGAATTACTAAACGAAGCTTAGATGTGGCACAAGGCCGAAAATATAGAGCAACTAGTGAGAATCTAAATCACCACTCAATAGTAATTGATATGGCAAACCCTTATATAAAGAGTTACAAACCTTGTAGACACCAGTTACATTTAAAGAATAACTCTGATGTCTCCATTTGATTCAGTCATCCATGTTTGCGCTGAGCAAACACTAACTGAACTCCCGTTAACTCGTCAGCTTATAGCGATATTCTGAACAACTTTAGTCAAAGCATCATGCTAACCTCGGTCAACGAGATACGCAGATAATGATAATAATTTTGTTATTTCAGGCCATCTTGTTTTCCATCGACTGAGCTTTAATGTTTTTGCCGCCATAGATTCAGACAAGGGTATGAAGATCTGAAGTTTTGTATTTTGTGGACGTTTCTTCGGGTTTTCTGTTTCATTCCCAACTACGATCTTCATAAAATTAAATGCAACATCAATCATTATCTTTGTTCTCCTTGTTTCCTGTTCTTTTATTGTCCTCTCCGTTTCTTTCACCCTCATTAACTTCTTGCGTCTTAGTGGCTTTATTGCTTTGCTTGGGGTGAAATGATTAAAAAAATATGTTGGCACATAAGTGTTTTGATATGGTGATTTTCTACGCATAGCTTAGATATGGCACAAGGCCGAAAGTATAGAGCACGTAATGAGGCTCAAACTCACTATTCAGTAGTAACTGATCTAGCAAGACTAACCGTTACACGACGTCGATGTATCCATAAGCATTCTGATATGAACGGATAGAAGAACAGAAATGAACCTGTTTTTTTTATGTTCATCCAGTACAAACCCAAGAGCCACTCAAGGTAGAGAGTTACTGTGTAAAGTTGTATTAACGTAAGAAAGGGCAAGATAACAGGGAAGATAGCTAATTCTAGACTTGAAGAGGTCAAGATTTATTTAATGAATAAAATTTTCAGATTTCAGGCGGAGACGTTAGGAATATAAAGTTGGAGGATCAAATCCTAAACAGAAAACAAAGGGTAAAACATCTACTCCTGTTGAAAAGGGTCTTACAAAAATGGTTGAGATGAATACAGAAATACAAAGTCAAGTTTGATATTTCGAATTTGGGGACGGATTGATCATAGGATAATAAGAACTTGATGCAGACAATCATATAATTGTATGATTATCTCATAAATGTAATATTACAGTTCAGGTATTCTCTTCTTTTTTTTGAGGGGAGGGGGTGCTAAAATAAACGGAACTTACTTTCCAAAACGCTTTCAACTGTCTGATAAAATGTAAATCGTGTGCTGCAACATGTGCATGCATTTAATTATATGCCGTTTTTAATATATATTCAGCAATTTGTGTGCTCAAAGCATGACTGGAGATAGAAGGTTAAGAATTAATGTATCTGTGCATTTGGGAAAAAGCTATTCGTAAAATGTCATGATTTAAGAGTAATTAAGTAAGCGTTAATTTATGCAGCTGTCTTGACTGAATATATGTCAGTGTTTGCTTGCAGATATTTACCAAGTTTAATTCCATCAGTACTACTCACTATCACAAGTGTGGCGCGTCCCTTATAAATGAAACTGTCGACCACCGTCGTAATATTTTACGAGAGAAGCTTACCCAAACATCATAGCATCACAGACGATCTGGTTCTTTTCATTTTATTTTATTTTCCGGAAAATAATTTACTATAATATTACGAAATTATTTATCTCCAAATTATAAGTGATCTATATTAAGAATTCCATATAGCCTGACACAAGGTGGCAAACGAACTCTTTTCGTTTGCAAAATTCTGTGAAATTAGCTTTTTAATTATTATGAACCGGTTAGGGCCTTTCCTAGAAGCCGTTTTTCTTTGAAGGCATAAATAATTGTGCATATAAAATTAGAAAAAACAAATATTTGTTTGCAAATATAAATCATCCCCTTGACAAACACGGATTAAGGTGTGAGTGTTTGGGGTTCATACCAATCCCTATGACATTTTGTTGAATTACTTCCTTGACAGATTTCAGATTCAAATTCCTATCCCGGATTTGAGAGTTGAAAAGAAATTGAAAAAAAAAACATACTGTAGACGAAAGTAAGGACAAATGTTATGGGTCAAAAGTGTACATATAAAAATGAAGTGTTTTAAATGAACGAGAAAGTTGTTAAACATCTGAATCATAATAATTAACCGTTTCCATACAGGAAACATTGGGCATTCATTTGTTGAACTATTTACGTTTCTATCGGTTAAAACTTATAAAATCTTTTTCTTAAATTTCAGGAAATTTGACTTCTCACATCCTCGTTAGTGTTCTTTGTTACTGATGGCAGTCCCATTCCAAACCTTTTGCTTTTGATAGCTTGGAAAATTAACTAGGTTGATTATATTATCATTTTCTCCTCGAATTGCTTGTGCTATCAATTTTTGTTGTTGTTGCTGCTTTAAGCGTTAAAGTGATGTGTTTTCTGTTATTTTTTAAAGCTTTGCTTATGATTGTGTAGCGCCTATCCACAGGATTTGAGGCAACGACGTCTTCTTTAAGACCTAAGGGATTCGGTCGTTTGAAGACATTTTAAATCACTGATCCAAGAAAACCGTTGTTCACATAAGTTAGATATTTCTGAATGTGTAGGCCGCCATGCACAAAAGCCGCATGAAAGTCCATATTTAACGAGCTTATTTAAAAACATTGGTCAAGTTCTAAGGTTAATATATTGGTTTTGTAGCACTGGACAAAACTACCCCAACGCAGATTCTATTCTGTATCTGTCTATATTTCTGAGATGAGGTATTATGTAGACTATTTGTATTATTCGGACTATTGTCCTCATCTTTGTCGCCATATTTATTACAACGTTTCGGCCTTTCAGTATCTGTCTATATTTCTGAGATGAGGTATTATGTACACTATTTACATTATTCGGACTATTATCCTCATCTTTGTCACCATATTTATTACAACGTTTCGGCCGTTGTACGCTCCGGCCTTCTTCAGATAGTTCGAATGTCGAACTGAACCCTTTATTTCGCTCACTGGTGTAGACTGTTCTGGTTCCATGTGCCATGTTTTTAATGGATGCCAGTTATCAGTTATCCCCTGTTAATTCCCCTCTCCAAGTTCTCCACTGCTTAACCGGGTGTTGAACTCACACTGTTTGGGTCCCGTCCTCAAGGACACATGGCACATTGGATAAAGGCGTTGTTTAGATCCAGTGACATGAGATAATTGATAACTGACATCCATGGCACGTGGAACTAGAACAGTCTACCCTAGTGAGCGAAATAAAGGGTTCAGTTCGACATTCCAACCACCTGAAGAAGGCCGGAGCATACGACGACTGAAACGTTGTAATAAATATGACGACAAAGATGAGAACAATAGTCTGAATAATGTAAATAGATTCTATTCTATGTTCAATTTCCTTATCTTCTATACTGATGCTATAACTGATTATACACTGATGTTTTTGAAGTGTTTAGCATTTATTGATTCCACATTCTGAATGTTTATAATGGATTCAGGGTGTTATGAATAATCAAGAGTCGTCTCATCTTGTTTTGCTACTTGTCGCTTTGTCATTACTATTCTCATTTCAATTCTAAATCATAGTTTCTGTTTTAGAAAAGTTTATCTGAACTCTAACTTTTTAAAATAGAATTTTTTTTTTTTTTTGAATAATTTTAAAGAAATCAGTGGCATGGTGAAAGAGTCAATTTTTCAATGTGTATCCAATTATTAGGTTGTTCGTTAACTGGATTGACTGTCAATTTAAAATGTATCTAGAGGACAAATTCCTTTTTGCGTCAATGATAAGTGTGGAAGATACAATTACTAGGCACGTGCTACAGTAATGTTCTGTAGAATTTGAATTTACTGTTGAGTGATTCCTGGGGATACACGTGTATATACTGGTTAATTATCTTTTTTTTTTCTTTTCTTTCTTTTACCGTTTTTTTTTTTTTTTCGCAAACATTTTCTGAAATAGTTATGTATAATTTCATTGGTCAAAAATTACGATCTGCGCTTTTGAGATTGGCTGGAACGTTTTCAGTTTTGCTTGATATTTCTTTTTTCGCGGGAATGTTACAGGACTTCTGTGATCCAGTTCTTGAGTACATATAGTTAAAAGACCATAATTTCATTTGCAGATCAAAGTGGCTGAGCTCAATTCCAGTTGTTAACACTTGTAATGATAAATCCATGAACTAGCGAAGAAGCAAGCACGTCATTCTTATTTGAGAAACAAAACAATTTACTTTCTACTTTGATCCAATGACACTGCACAGCAAATTAGACAACTCTATATGAAATTGTTTCGGCGTAGATAACACACAACCTTTTCGCAATTACAAACATGTACCAAATGCAAGTGCCGACAAGATTAAATTATTTTCTTCACCCCTCCCCCATTTCGAAACGGTTCTTATTTGGTACGGCACGTTTCATATTTGTCAAATAATTTTCTTCGGGGCACAATTATTTTATCATAGTTTAATAAACGTATATAAAACTCCCGAATGAATTTTTTTCAACATCCCCTCATATATATATATATATATATATATATGAAGAAATATAGTTTTAAGGTGTGCTATATTTATGGGATAAAGTGCTCACTATCAGAGATAGTGTATGTAAATATAAATATAAAAGTGAACATTAAAGTCAACAGCAATTGCAGCCTGACGATTGCGTCCAGAATGAAACAGCCTGTCGCCTCTGAGTGTTGACTTCAATGTTCACTTTTATATATATATATATATGTAATAAAATTATTGGTAATCCGTTTGGAATTTCCAAGAGTATATAGATCCGTTCAGAGCTCAATGTCAAAGACAGAGCAATTATTATTATATAATGAAACACAAACACTTAAAATAGCATAGATGATATTTATTTCATTGAAGTCAATAAAAAAAATGGCTTCAAATCTTCAGACCTGTAAACCAAAAAATTTGAAGCCGTTTTTTATCGGCTAGAATGAAATAAATATCTCCTATGGTTTATATTTATATATATATATATATATATATATATTTCGACAGCAACCTTTCTTTTAATACGGCAGACAAGGAAGATTTAATTAATTTCTTATTTCGTTTTTCTTGCATCCTTACCTTTTTTCCGTAAAGGAATACAAAAATGTTCTATCATTCCAAGAACTTTAGCTATTTTTAAGTCGGTCTTGTTTTTGGTTTTATGTGTGTTTTTACTCATGCTTTGATTGTTTAAGTTGTGTTTTATTTTTGTGTTATTTTCTTGTTGTTTTTTTTTTTTTTTTTTTTTTGGACAACTTTCCATTTTTTTAATAAAAAAAAAAAAAAAGGTTAAAAATAATGGAAGCCTTATTAATAAAAAAAAAGAAAAGAAAAAGAAAAACACATTTTGAACATGGACACAATATCTTGACCGTGTTTTGAAAAATGAAACCATTTTATTAAACATACATACAACAAACTATTTCTTATTTAACTGTTAAAATATTTAATCCTTGAAAATGGCTACATTGCTAAATTTTCAGACACACTGGATTGTATATTAATATTTTTTTTATTATTTCAATTAGGTTTCTCGGATAGTTTTGGCCAGCATGGCCAGCATGGCCATCACCGGGGAAAAAAAATCCATGCTTGTTAGTAGCAGTGAACTACAGGAGTCAATAGCTGTCTCTGAAGAAAGTGAACTTTATCTGTAGTTTTCATTTAATTTTGGTCAGGCCTTTTATTGGTGAAACGCCCTCTTTCAAGTTATTTTTAAAATAGAAACTTGGAGATTCCTGAGTCTCAGACTTCTTTCCTTGATCAGTTGACAGTTTTATTGGTTGCTAAGAAAGGTGTGTGTGTGCTGAGTGTATGTTAT
This sequence comes from Acanthosepion lycidas, assembly GCA_963932145.1. Lineage (NCBI taxonomy): Eukaryota > Metazoa > Mollusca > Cephalopoda > Sepiida > Sepiidae > Acanthosepion > Acanthosepion lycidas. The sequence continues at coordinate 312,174 of OZ010605.1, forward strand.
CTTTTAGTTTTTTGGGAGTGTGTGTGATGTGTGTATGTGTATATATTTGTGTGAGTGTGTGTATATGTGTGAGACCTCAACACCTTTACAAGCATGTCTGTCATGTGTGGGTGAGAGATGTGGGAAGGGCGTGGTTCATGTGATTATATATTAATTCTATCTGTGATGTTTAATTTGTGGTTATATATAGATAAAAACAAGATAAGGATTATATTGATAAACAGATAGATAGATATGAGCAGACCGAGATAGTTAGAAAGAAAGATAGAAACAAACTGAAATTGTTATATATATATATATATATATATATATATATATATATATATA
>OZ010605.1:317500-367500 GCA_963932145.1 Acanthosepion lycidas
TGGCCAAGCTGTACCCTGGACCCAGCTAAGATTGGCAATACCTCATAAACGAGAGTTTCCTCAATTTTTATTGGTATTTTTGTAATAATCAAGCTTTTATTTTTACACAAGGAATAATGCATTTTTTTAAAAAAAATTGGTCACTAGGACATTGTCTGCAAATTTACCCCCCCCCCACCAAAAAAAAAACTGACTGTGTAATAAAATATCTCTGTATAATTGATTAATATTAGGTTGGTGCAAAAATATTGACGTAATAATGTCGTTTTTTGATGTTAAAAAATACGTGAAAAAACGACATTATTACGTCATTATTTTTTGCACCAACCTAATACTATACTGTCTTTATATAAGAAGATGTGAGAAAAATGTAATGAAAGAATGATTTCCTCTGTGTGCGTCGGTATCCGCGCGTATACACGTTTCAGGGCTTATAAAAAGGACAAATGTGAGTGTGTCAGTTTATATATGGGACATGATATTTGCTTGTAAGTGTTCAAGCGTGGTTGGGTCATCATTAGTGTGTATGAATGGGTGAAGAATAAAAATTCAGTTCAGTTTTTCTGAATGGAACAATTATAGAAAAGAAAAGGAAAAAAGAAACGTACAAAACATTACAATGGAAAATGGGAAAAAAAGAAAGTGTGGACAAAATACATAGATAAACATGACATTACCGGAATTTCTAAGAGACTGTGTTGAAATGTTCTCGGTTAGAACAAGAAGCTATCGATCCCAGGCAAACCTCTAATGTCTGTTGATTTTGCCATATTTAGGGGGAACTTATCAGAAACCACTCCCCTATTATTGGATAAATTTGCATTTTTTATGTTATATTACATATATATACACATAGATATTACATATATATATATACACATACATATTACATATCTATACACATATTACAAACATATATGCATAAATATTACATACACATACTTATTACATACATATACACATACATATTACAAACGTATATACATACATATTACATATACATAGTGCATTCATATAGACATATATATTACATACATATACATTTCATACATAACATACATACATTAGCTACATATACACATAAACATTACATAACTATACACATATTACATACATATACACATGCACTACATGCATACATACAGATACACATGTATATGCGCATACATCAGATATATATATAGAGACATATTTATTACACACACACACATATATATATATACATATATATATATATATATATATATATATATATATATATATTGAGATGGATAGATTAATATATATGTATGTATATGAATGTAAATCTCACCCGTGTGAGGCTGTGTGTGTTTTTTGCGTGATTTTTAAATAAAATACACAAATCAGTCAGTTATCTGCCATGCGTGATACACGCTTAGACGATCATGTATCTTTCGATACATGACTGACGAGGCAGATTTTTTTCCCGCAGTAGGTTGCCATTTCTTTCTGCGGTAGACCAGTTGCTATCCAAGTCTATAGAACTCGGTCTGTCCTGTTATTTCCCCATAGCTGAGGGAGGGGAGAAGAAGAGGATTCATATCTTTCCAAAGGGTATCAGCACGTAAGTGAATGGAATGGATTCGGCTGGAATTCGAACTCGGCTCTCCTCAATCCAAGCCGATATCCATTACTCTACCCTGCCTCCTAAACTATACAAATATATAATTCATTTTTTTTTTTTTTTTTTTACAATAAATTAGTTTTACAGTTATATTTCCATATCATGATTTAAACAATATTGTTAAATTTTAGTCTGTTTTTCACACTTAGAATTTCTGATAGGTTTTGATCAGTGACAGTATATCTCCTTATCTTATTCATTTATCATGATGTTAATATTTTCGTCCTGATAGTAGCTTTTAATATGTTCTACATTCTACTAAAAAATATAATGTATCATTGTAGTAATATTTGTATTCCACATGATAACCCAAGAAAAATAAATTAAGGTCTACTATTTGTCCGTATATTGAATATTACTACCACATCTGGTCTGTTGCTTCTTCCGTGTGTCTAGAGATTCTTGGTAAATCCAAAGAAGAATTGGCAAGATTCACCTTGCATCGCAACTTCATTTACTTTCCTACCGCCGTAACGTAAATTCCCTGTGACTCCTTTAGAAATATTTCCACAGTAATTATTCCTATCAGCTTTCCTCGTTCGTACGTCGACATTACGAATCTACATGCAGTAGGAGATTTGAAGCCAGGACTCATGATTTCACAAATGAAATTGCTTGTTGCAACCATAGGTTCTATGTCGATAGTTTCTTCTCTCGCATTTGGAGTTCTCGGTGTCGCACTTAAGGCTCCTGTTTCGCAATACCTTGCCCAGCTTTTGGAATACGTACGGATCTCAATGTCGCACTTAAGGGTTCAAGTTGTCCTACGTAAAAGCGTCAGTTTGTGAATTTGGCGACAATCCCTGTGAGTTCAATCCCTGGGTCGGGCGGTATGTACTGAACAGTAATAAATATAAATAAGGACTGTCTACCCCCGGGGATTAGCTGTAGGGTTGAATCCATTATTTAACCTACGGGCGTAGATTGTTCTTATTTCATTTTTTACTTTCTTCTTATCTCTTCTTATTTAGTACTGCTCAGTGATGGTTGGTCCTGTTTCCACTGATATTGTACTACTCGATTCAGGGATTGAACTTGCAATTACCATGTCACTGAATTCATGAACCCGCACTTTTACGAAGCTATTGTCCCGAACAAGACGAGATATCCCGAGACATGGATAGTGGATCGAGAAAATTCTACACCTGTAGATTAAATAAATAGTTTAATCTAAAATTCCCTAAAGGTTACTCGGATCGACAGAACCCTGAAGAAATTCGGAAGAAACAATGGTCGAAACGTTGTGATAATAACAACAGTGTTAATTACGATCTTCAAAAATTGAAACGCAATGTGAATTGCCATCTTCTGTCTTCTTGAATTCTGTCTCCTTTATTATCTCCTGTGTTTCTTTCACTCTTGGTCACCCTCCCGCGTCTTAGTGGCTTTATTGCCTTGCTTAAGGTGAAATGATTAAAAACAAAACAAAAAAGGAATTAATTATTTTTTCTATATCAATGACGTTTCGTAAAAACAAATTTAAGAACTTGCAGAGCAATACGGATTTACCTAGTTCAGCGGCGTATTTGGCGTTTGTACCGCCTCGGGGTGTCGTAGAATTTGCCGCCCTTTTAACCCTGCGTTAGTCACGTCGGATTTCCGAAAATGGATAATCCCCTCCCACGACAACTGGGCTACAACTTCGCCAAACTGCGTGCTATACACTCTCACTAAGTCAAGAGTCAAGAGAGTAGTGGGAGGAAGCAAAAAAAAAAAAAAAAAAAAAAAACAAGTTGCCAACTAAGAATTCTTATAAATGGATTGAAAGGAAAAAATGGCACAAATGGATTGAAAGGAAAAAATGGCACAAATAGATTGAGAGGAAAAAAATTGGCACAATTAATTTTGCATGCTACTTCATTATACAACTTCACATAAAAATGCCACCCAAACAAAATATTTTACGCGGGTCGAGCCGACCCTCCTCTCCTCCCTCTAGATATGATCTTAGATAAAAGTTTCCATATTCTCTTTTCGTCAGTTTAGTCTTTCCCTATATATCTCAGCTATAAGTATTACTATTAACTATAATTTTGGAAAGTAAAAATTTCACTAAAAAATGTAAAACATTTTCCAAGTTTTCATATAAAATCAAGAACATATTAACTTTAAGTATAATGGCCACAGTATATAGAAAAAAAAAGAAATCGTCAGTTAAAATTGGTGCCAGGAGGATGCAATTTAAGCAAAGAAAGAAAGAAAGAAAGAAAGAAAGAAAATAAAATAAATCTACTGCTTTTGGTGTCCATACAAAATCAGACACGAAATAAGGATATTAATTTTAGCTACTGATAATTTATATGTTGACTTTGATTTCATTGTGAATTTAATTTTCAGTTTTTTTTTTTTAACAAGGTTTTTGGATTGTTGCTAAGTTAATCTAAATGAACAGATACTACACTTTAAATTTAACTAAAACAATATCAAATAAACAAAGGATTAATAAAAATTCTTTCTTTTCAGTACTTTGAAAATCCATTCTTGTTGATATCGCGCGTTATGTCCGCACAATGGGAGACTGGTTGATTTGATGCCCATAGAACCGGCGTCTGTTTCAGGCCAAAATAAGGAAGCGATGACAAACAAGAAGACAGTGATTTATGAAGTCATTAAATAAAAACTAATAACACAAATGAAATGATGGCGATAAAGAACATCAATAAGAACAGGAAGAAAATGAAGGAAGCAGACGAGAAAGAAGAATTGAATGAAAAAAGAATTAAACATGAATAAAACGAATGAAAAATAAAGGCCATGATAGGACTGATAGTTTTTTTTTTTTTTTCTTTGGAAGAAAAAGTGTGAAGCACGAATTAATTTTCTTTTTCAAGTGAGACAAAAATACTAAATCGAGAATAGAAACATTCCACGCTTGAGAAAAAAAAAATTGGAAAAAAAAAAAAAAAACCAAACAAACAAACAAACAAAAAAAAAAAAAAACGCGAGAGGCTGGATTGGATAGAATCAAAAAGAATAGAACAAAATTAACAAGAAAACGAAGGCAAAACAAGAAAAACAAACAAAAAACAACTATGTGGAAAAAAAAAAAAAGAAGTAAGAATGCAAGGAAGGAAGGAAGGAATAAAAGTAGGAAATAAATAAAAACACAGAATAGGTAAAGGGAAAAATACGAAGACAGGTTTGCGGGAGAGGCAAGATCGACGAAGTAGAAAGCGAGCAGGGGTCGGATGGCACAACATTGCTCTCTCTCTAGCAGTAAGTTTGTAGTTGCAGCCGAAAACTAGGAAAAGAGGAAGAGGAGGAAAGACAACTTTGGAGGAGGAGCAGGAGGTGGAGGCTTCTCTCGAATGGTAGCGAGACCAAGATTCGCAATTCATCTATTTTGGGCAAAGTAAGCTGCGACAGTTCGTTCCCCTTTTCTCTTCTCGTTCTTTACGGGCTGTACGTTATTTCTTTGGAGTGCATCTTGGTGGCTTCTTCCAAGCCGGGAGGCTTTTTCTTCTTTACTCTATGTTGAGGAAAGGGATCGACACATAAGAAGGAAAAGCTTTCTGAAAGGAAAAGAAGATAAAAGGAAAATATCGAGTAGACAAAAAGAAAAGATTTAAAAAAAAAAAAAAAAAAAAAAGACGAAAAGAACGAAGGAGAAAAAAGAATTCCGAAAAAGCAGAAAGAAAAAATCGTGAATTTCAAAAGAAAATAAGATAAAGTAAATTGAAAGAAAAAGTAAAATTTAGAAGTTGATAATTTAAATTTTAAATATATACACTAATTAAGTATCCTTTTCTTTTAATTGACCGAATATCTTCTTTAAAGAAAAGAAATCAATTTAAAAACTACTTATTAAAAAATAAAATACCTGGAAAAGTTAAAACAATTAAAAACCTGTCCAAACTGATTTAACTTATCTTATTTAAATAGCATTTATTCGCAACAATGCGCTATTTCATATACGTAGCTTTTTTGCTATTACTGACCATGAGGTATGGTCAATTACAAATGAGATTCAGTGATTGGTCGGAAGAAGATTTAGCCAGACCATGGTGTACCACCCGGCGAGGTGAACAATGCTGTAAGGGGCGCCAAGACGACTGTACAGTCCCCTTACATGGGACCCTCTGTTACTGTGATGAATTCTGTAACACTACGGCATTGGACTGTTGTCCAGATTTTTGGACTTTCTGTCTAGGTATCCAACCAAGAAGGATCACTACCACTACACCTATACCCCGCGGGGATATTCCACCCGACTATGGCTCAGGAGACCTGGGTAAGTACGAATATTTATCCAATAATGAAGCGTAGAATTCGTTTTTTTTTTTTTTTTTACGACTGGTAGTCGATGACAATGACCCAAGGTAAATACAGAGAATTATACTCGGTGTTAAGTTAAATGAACGGATTCTTATAGTTTCTTAAGCGCACGTGTTAGTGTACTTGTCTGTACGTGTACTAGTGTGAGTGAGTGTGATTGTGTGCGCGCGCACTCGGGTGTGTGCACTCGTGTGTCTGCACTCGTGTGTGTCTGCGATCAAATCGAGTCGCACCAAGAAAATAATTTTAAAGCGTTTCGTTTCTTTTTATCGTCAAATTTCCTTCATTTAATTTCTTGTTTTTTCTTTTCAATTTCTTTCTTTCTTTTTCTTTTTTCTTTCTTTATTCTTGATTTCTTTCTTTTTCTTCTTTCTTTCTTTTTAATTTCTTTCTTTTTTCTTTTTCCTTTTTAATTTCTTTTTCTTTTTAATTTCTTTTTCTTTTTTCTTCCTTCCTTTCTTTCTTTCTTTCTTTTTAATTTCTTTCTTTTTCTTCTTTTTTCTTTCTTCCTTTTTAATTTCTTCTTTTTCTTTCTTTCTTTCTTTCTTTCTTTCTTTCTTTTTAATTTCTTCTTTTTCTTCCTTTCTTTTTAATTTCTTTCTTTTTTCTTTTTTCTTTTTCTTTTTCTTTTTCTTTTTTCTTTCTTTCTTTCTTTTTAATTTCTTTCTTTTTCTTCTTTTTTCTTTCTTTCTTTTTAATTTCTTCTGTTTCTTTCTTTCTAATTTCTTTCTTTCTTTTTTCTTTTTCCTTTTTAATTTCTTTTTCTTCTTTTTAATTTCTTTTTAATTTCTTTCTTTTTTCTTTTTAATTTCTTTCTTTCTTTTTCGTTTTCTTTCTTAATTTTTTGTTAGTTTCTCCTTTCTTACTTTCTTTCATCCTTAATTTCTGTCTGTCTTCTTTCTTTCTTTCTTTTTCCTTACTGTCTTTCTTTCTTAATTTCTTTCTTTTTTTAATTCGTTATTATCTTTCTTAATTTCGTTTTCACATTCAACATTTTTAATGCCTTGTCCCTGCAGGACATTAGATAAGGATGACCATTCTCCTATTATCTCTGAAATGTCATTACTTCTTGCGAATGGCAGTGACGTGGTTTCCCATTAACTTCTTCACGGTTTGCAATTCAGAGTGTTCATTCTAGTCTGGCGGCAACCTAAGACAGAAGAGCACAGTCTATAGTGATATTTAACCCATAGCTGGGGAGTAGAACAGGTGAGATCGGTTCATGCCTTGTGCAAGGTCATTAACGCGAAAAGTGAATGAAAGCCGACTCAACTGATTCCACTTTCTGTACTAATGACCTTAACGATAACCACTGAGATGTTACAAAGCTTTGCTGGACCCTTGAAATTATGACAATTAAATAAATCAAAATATACATTAGAATTTATCAAAATATAAATCTTAATTTTATAATGAAAACACATATGATATTTTTATTAAAAAGAGATAATAAATAATTATGTAATTAAAATGTTCGAAACATACACACCAATGTCTATTTCTGTCAATTATTACTGCAGGTAAGATTAGGTTTCTTTTCTTTTTTTTTTTCTGTGTGCCGTGTCCTTTCAGGACGTAGGCGATCATGGCTCTCCACCTCCTTCTATAACTTGCAGCTCTCAACAAGTTCCCTCCCTCTGCCACTTGTCTAAGCCAACTAGGTATGTCATGCGTTGTTTTCCCTTGTCTCTCTTTCCCTCTATACGACCTGTGAGTATCAGATTCTCCAGGCCCTCCTTTCTTGTTACATGCCCCAAAAACTTAAGCTGCTTCTTCCTGATGTTAAGTATAAGCCTCCTCTTTCTTTGCATCCTCTCTAAGACCTCATCGTTGCTCACACGCTCGGTCCATGATATCCTAAGGACCCTTCTGTAGAACCAGATCTCCGTCGCCTCGAGTCTCTTCTTTATCTTTGAGGAGACCGCCCAACATTCGCTACCGTAAAGGAGGATAGATGTCACGAAACAGCTCAGTACTCTTTTCTTTTTTTACCAAAAAAATCCTCCTGCTTCGCAATACCTTGCCAAGCTTTTGGAATACGTCCTTGGCCATCGCAATACGTCTACGGATCTCAGTGTCACACTTAAGGGTTCAAATTGTCCTACGTAAAAGCGTCAGTTTGTGAATTTGGCAACAATCCCTGTGAGTTCAATCCCTGGGTCGGGGGGTATGTACTGAACAGTAATAAATATAAATAAGGACAGTCTACCCCCGGGGATTAGCTGTAGGGTTGAATCCATTATTTAACCTACGGGCGTAGATTGTTCTTATTTCGTTTTTTACTTTCTTCTTATCTCTTCTTATTTAGTACTGCTCAGTGATGGTTGGTCTGGTTTCCACTGATATTGTACTACTCAATTCAGGGATTGAACGTACAATTACCATGTCACTGAATTCACTAACCTGCGTTTTAATTTACGAAGCTATTGTCCCGAACAAGACGAGATATCACGAGACATGGATAGTGGAACGAGAAAATGCTACACCTGTAGATTAAATAAAGAGTTTAATTTAAAATTCCCTAAAGGTTACTCGGATCGACAGAACCCTGAAGAATGTCGGAAGAAACAATGGTCGAAACGTTGTGATAATAACAATAGTGATAATTATGCTTGTGCTTACGTAAACAATGTAAATAATTATAACTTTTGATCCCAGAAGTTCAGACAGGAACCGTTTCATAGGGTTTCTTTCAAATTTTGCTTTGGCCTCTTCTGGATTAATTATTTTATGAGTCATCTGACGCAATTTCAAAATGCTTACTTACCTTATTCAAGTCAATAATATATAAAAATAACTTTTGCTATTTCTAGCAGTACACACGTGAAATAAACAATAAAACGTGTCTTGGGCGTCTATTAGTGCTTAAATTCAACCCAGACTCTAAGTGGGACTCGTACATACGATCCATCGCCAAAGATGCTGGAAAAATGGTCGGGTCACTGTAACGCTCCAGTAAGTATCCGACTCCTTCTGTACCTTCACAAGAGTCAGATCAAGCTGAAAATAGAACATTGCTGCCATATGTGGGCAACAGCTGCCCAGTCTTCAGTTTTCAGTTTCGGCAGACTTCAAAAGTGTCTCCGCGTCCTTGTGTGTGATAAATTATTTTCTACTCTACAATGCCTTTCTCACAGTCGAGATGTCGTAAGCCTCTCGTCGCTTTATAGCTATTCACACATAAAATGTTCAGACGAACTGCATTACTTAGTCCCACCTGTTCTAACCTTCACGGTTAAGACCCCCTTTACCGTGAACCACACCCATTGTTTTGTATTTCATTGATGAGATGTAAGTTCGACTCGAGCAGTTTCTTCTCACGAACCGCTGCTTTGTGAAACCAACTCCCAAGAAGATGCTTCCCCGATCACTACAATTTTGGCCTGTTCAAGTCTAGGCTCAACCATTATATTACTTTTATCCTCTTAAATCAGTGGTTCCCAAATGGCGCGGTGAGCTTCATACGTGTGGCAGAAAGGATAGCAGGTGAGGCGGAATGAGTGAAAGGCAATTAAAGATTTAGAAACATTTAAAAAAAATTTATATGCCTAAAATAAATATGATTTCAAAATTTAAAATATTATTATTGATTACTTGTAATTGCATGCATGGGTCCCAATATAAATAATTATAAATAATTATTTATCGATTTTATCAATGTGATATTTTTGCATTATATCAAGTATTAAGAATATAGTAACTAGGGTCCGCAAATTGGAGGAGAGAGTTATCAATCATAATGTTCTGACTTTGAATTCGATGTTATCTCCCTTTAACCCTCCCTTTTATCGCATAAAATATGATGAGGCGCGAGCAAATTTTAATTCCGAAAATGGGGCCCCGAATAAAAAATAAATAAATAAATAAAATAATGACATAAACCGTGCCATTTACTCTGTAATCCTCTACCTAAAGTGACTCCTGGGCATTATACAAGGTGAATATCATTGCCAAAGAATTAAACATAATATCAACATACTGTTAAATACTGGAGAGAAATGCATAGATTTTTTTATCGTAAATCGATAATTAATTAATAATTATGTCTGGTCACGTACTTGGGCTTAACTATGGTAGGTCAGAATGTAATTATTCTTTAGAATTCATTATAGTCATTAGCTATTTAAACCCAATAGAAACACATGAATCATATCGGCTTCTCTGTTAGAATTGCTAAATTAAGCTGGTAAATTTAAGGACAAATTTTCTTTTTCTACATACAAGAATATTAAAACCTGGACTTCAAAGACAACAGTTTGTATTTGATAGCCAACGTTTACGAATTAGTCTACTGTTCCTGAAAAAGACTTTAGAGTTGTTTTAGTTGACATTTTAATAATTTAACCTACCGTAATTCATCATATATAATACACATTGGCAAAATCAGCTAAAAAAAATTTTTAAAATTGACGTAAAATAAAATAAGAATTATCATAAAACTAAATTAGAATATAATAATATTATGTTTAAAATCATTTTTTTAAGAATAAGAATAGAAAAGGCTAGCCGTAATGAAATCAGAGAAGTACAATTTTTAGGGTTTCATTACCAAACAAGGGGTGCGTACTATGCATGGGTAGAAGCATTTACCCCACACTTTCAGCACAATTTTATTATGGATGAAGGCGTATTATACATGGGGAATTACGCTAAAAGAAAATTAAAAAAAATAACCACAGTTCTTGTTTGCTAGCCGAATATGGATTGCTTTAAAGTACTTTCTTCAGAGTTACTCTCCTGGATGGCTTCAACTATCCCCGGATCCCACGACTGAGTTGGGGGTGGGTTACAAACCTGTTGGGAATGCCCTGGAGAGAAGGCCATTAACAACGCTCTGGAAGCTTCAGCCACTTTTAATAACGTTCTTTTTTTTCTGTCTTGTTTATATTGTTAATAATCAATTGTAATATACACTGTAAACTTTATACTGATTCTGTGTTTAGGATTCCTCCTGTAAAAGGAAAAATGTCTTGGAAGGTCTTTCTGAAAGAACTTGAACATAATAGAAGCCATAATGAAAGCTATCAACATTACTTGTCCCAATGGACAAATCGGCGTTTGTGTCTGACAAGAAAAGTGACCATAAATATAAAATAAATAAAGTAACCTCGAAAGCAAGAACTGTGGTCAGCGATATTTTTTGTGGGGAGGGGATGACGAAGAAGCAAAACATACACAACAATGTCTTCTTTTTATTTTATAACAATGCTAATATCTATTTTTACTTCACCAATATTAAAAATTATTAAATTTTTCAGCGTGCCAACGTCGCTACCGAATGTTATACAAGGCCGAAGTTTAAATTTGGTTTAACGGAACTACTGAGGAAATATTTCTGAAGCCATCTCGGTACTTTCCCTTTTGGAGACGCGGCAGGTCTTCGGTAATCAGCCCATACCCATCCTGAAGGAGAGGGGGGGCTGCGTGGGAAGGAGGCTCCTATTAGGGTTTCAGCTGAATATTACTTTAAAACTTTCTTGTAAGCGGAGTTTAAATGTGGCACAAGGCCGAAAGTTTGGAACTTCTAGCGAGGATCGAACTCAATACTCAGTCATATTTGATCCTGAAAGACATGCTTGCTAACAATGACACCAGATCGAAGGGCCCCGCCAGTGTTAGAAATGATTAATGATATTATTATAATATTGCAGCGATTATTATCGTATAGAATAGCGTTTCAATAAAAAATATACATTTTCTATCAATTCTACTTGATGGAAATTGACATGTGACAGAGTTATATATATATATATATATATATATATATATATATATATATATATATATATATATATATATATATATATATATATATATATATATTGGTGGGTAGGTATATATGAGTTCGTACAATCACTTAAGGTGACTATAGGCTTGGATGTGCGTATGGTGCAATGGATAATGGCCCAGAATTGTTAATCAGAGAGCCGAGTTCCGATTCCATTTGGGTTCGTTATATTCACCTATGCGCAAATACCCTTGGGAAAATTATTAATCCATCTTTTCTACCCCCAGCTATGGGTTAATTAATAAGACCTGTATAACTTAAACCATTATTATCTCTCAGGATAATTCTTATAATCTAAAAATATTTTCTCGCTTTAAATTACCTGCAAAGTGTTGATAAGCCGTAAAAACGAATCAATCAATTAATTTTTCATTGGTAATCCACTTAACTAAACACTTTTTCATTGATCACAGTCAAAACTTCAAATCAAAATGAAAATTTCAGCTAAAAATTCTATCAGGCTTATTGATCCATTCTAGGAAGTGTATTTCAGACATAAAATGAATATATATATACATATATGTGTGCGTGTGCGTGTGTGTGTGTGTGTTTCTTAAAAGAAAAATTATTTCAAACCTGACTGGGTTAAATGAAAATAATGTCGAAAGGGAAAAAATTGACGATACTCGTTTTCCAAAGATAACACCCTGAATATAATATGTCTGAGAATCAACTGCTTTCTAAAATAAAAAAAAAAGCATCAGAGGAAAGGAAATGGTTGCCGTCTTGGGAATTTTATAATCTTTTAATCAGATATGACTATAGACATCTAACGTTTTCGTTTGATCACTAAATATATACTTCTGTTCACTGGAGATAGATGATCCTGAAGACGTAGAAAAAGAAAACAAATATGGAGAGATGATGGGCGCCGTCAAAGACAAATATTTTACTGACTCCTCATTTATTATATAAATTATTAATTTTAAAAAAAAAAAAAGCTATCAAAATATGCATTAGCGTCATGTTCTGTCAAATACGTCGCGGAGGAAGGTGATAGCAAGTATGGTTGCATTGTGCAAATAACGAATGCACGTTAAGCAAGCAACATTGTTAGAATATTATTGGAAGTGTTCCAAATACGACGTTTATTTAAAGATCAGAAATAAATATTGTGGAATAAGTTATAATTGGCTCGTGTCCTGCTTTCGTTTTTTCTTCTCTTCTCTTCTCTTCTCTTTACTTTTTCTTTTCTTTTTCTTTTTTCTCTTGTCGATTTATAACGTTCTGTTAGTTGTCAAACCAGTACAAATTGACAACTAATATGAGCAGTTGATGCTGTGAAGTGGATGACAATTTCGGCGCGTTTCGTGTTGTTTACAAAAATGAGGGTGTGTGTGGGGGGTAATCATTTAGTACAGAATTTGATTGGAAAACACAAGCGATTTTCAAAAGCCAGTTGATTCCACAGTAACTGATTCTTTTGCGAATAAAAAAGAAAACTTATTCGATCGTTCGTCCACGACTTTTCCCAGTAGAAGTGTTGATTCTACAATTTAAAATGTTTTTAAATATTAACTCCTGCACCTTGTCATTGTGTGTATGCGCGTATGTGCTCGTATGCGTGCGTGCATGTGTGTGCTTGTGTGTATGTGCGTATGCGTGTATATATATATGTGCTGGTCTTTACATTAATGCGTTACATATAGTAAAAAACTTAGCTGGAAATATGCCTACATCATTCCGGTATATGCGAGTGAGTCGGCACTTGTCAATGCAAGTGTGTATGTGCGTCTGTGTTATTTATTACCTTTTCTCTCGAGAGGTTTTCGATGACGACTGAATTCCTCTGTTTTCATCGAAAAATTCAGTTTAATATTCTTTGCACAAAATACTTAAGACCATACAGCACGCAGCCGTCACACTCCATTTAATAAAGTGAAGATGTGTCCGATAGAGATGAGACGATAAAGAATTTCTTTTTAGTTGTACTGAGTGCCTGGGATTTAAGAAATTAAATTTAAGCTAATGTTTCAGTGTTGAAGCAGCAGAATAAAAGAAAGAAAAGAAAGAAAGATAGAAAAGAAATAAAAGAAAAAATGAAAGAAAGGAAGGAAGAAAAAATAAATAAAAGAAAGAAGAAAGAAAAGAAAAAAGAAAGAAGAAAGGAAGAAACGAAATAAAAGAAAGAAAGGAAGAAAAGAAAGAAAAGAAAGAAAGAAAAGAAAGGAAGAAAAGAGAGAATGAAGGAAAGAAAGAAAGAAAGAACAAAAGGAAGAAAAGAAAGAAAAAAGAAAGAAAAGTAGAAAATAAAGAATGAAAGAAACGTTGCGTATTATGAGTTTAACTTTTTATCTGGCCATATAATTGTCACACATGACGAAACGGCTTCATATAGAATTCTCGAATTCAGTACACGTACTCACTTGACCAAACGAAGATTGGAACATAAAATAAAAATTCATCGCGAACTTCAAGGGTGATTTTTTATGGCTTATCTACAATTTAAAAATTCATCGCGAACTTCAAGGGTGATTTTTTATGGCTTATCTACAATTTAAAAATTCATCGCGAACTTCAAGGGTGATTTTTTATGGCTTATCTACAATTTACAGTCAGAAATATATTTAGATTGGAAGAAATTTATGGGGATGATAATAATTATTAATTAAACCATAGGTGGGGGAGAAGAAGTAAATTCATACCTTTCCCAAGAAGCATTTGCGTGAATATAACAAACCCGACTTGAATTGGAACCTGACGCTCCGATTTCCATTTGCGATGCATTAACCATTACACCAACCACACATCCAAACTCAGAGTACCTGGTGTTCCATAGCGGTCACCCATCGAAGTACTGACCAGGATCGACGCTGCTTAACTTCCCTGATCGTATAAGAAGCGGTGTTTCAATGTGATTATGGCCGTATCACAAAGAACGGTTGTAAAAACTTACTTAAGGCAATAAAAGACAGGAAGTTGGGAGGGGTATAATCCCTTCCTCGTCCTCCCATCTGCTTCCTGTTACCTTAGAGCCTGCAGTAGTGACATGACACATGATTTGAAGATCGCTTGAGACGTAAAACTGACAGTCACTATGCAGTGTTGATTTATATATATATATATATATATATATGTGTGTGTATGTGTGTGTGTGTGTGTCTGCCTGTGCCAAACCAGTCAACTGTTACCAAAATCTCATCTACCAAACAGGAATTCTTTATATCTTAATTTTCTTTTAAATGAACACTTCGATAATAAACAATAATTTGTCTCTTTAAAGCGGAACTCCAAATTTCTTGCTCCAGAAGTTCATCCCATAAAGACTGTCATTATTCTTCTACAATGGACAATGAGAAGGCATGAAACCGTGGGAACTGATATATAGATGTTAGAAAACTAGGACCTCTTGAATAAGACATTAGTAATTTCTTCTTCTTCTTCTTCTTCTTCTTCTTCTTCTTCTTCTTCTTCTTCTTCTTCTTGTGTCGTGTCCGTTTTAAAACATTGGCGAGCATGGCTCTCAAATTTTCCTTTCCTCTGTAGCTCTTAATAACTTAAACCCAGTTTCGTCATCTATTTATTCAAGCTCAATAGGAAGACTATGTTTTGTTTTCCACTGTTCTACTTGCCTTCAAGCTGTCCTGCGAGTAATATTTTTAAGCATTTCACCCCAAGCAAGGCGGCAGTGCCACTGGTAGGGGATTACAGAGAGTGAAAATGATGGAAAAGACCGCGTATAGAGGGGGGGGATTAAGGAAAGGATAAAAGAAGAATGGGGATCAAGGCAAAAGAAAATGGCGATAGACGTTGCATTTAAATTTTTGAAGATTGTAGTTATCAGTGAAGCAAGTAAGAGGAAGGGAGTTCCGCTGTCGGGAAGTGCGAAAAAAATAAACTGCTGAAGTAGAAGTGGCGGTTGCATTTAACTATTTCAACAGTAAAAGGTTGGGACCTAGATGCCAATCTAGTAGCATGCTTGAATTCATGTAGTCGGGGCATCAGTTCATCATAACAATTGCTGTGTATCAACTTTTTCCTTTTTCCTCATTTTGTACCCTAAAAATTTCAGCTGTCACCTTCTGATAAGTATCCTTTTTGTTTCTATCTTTTAAAAACTTCATCGTTGCTCACATGTCTGGTTCATGGTATTGTTAGCATCCTTCTGTAGAATTGCATTTCTGTTGCTTCAAGTTTTTCTTCATCTGTGAGGAAATTGTCCAGCATTCATCGCGATCAAGGAGGACAGATGTGGTGGCTTTTAAGCCTTGTATTGGGTGTTCTTTCGTATAAAACAAATTAAAACTATTTTTCTCAGTGCCTAACAACGATACAAACATTTTGATGCTTTTTGTAATTCTAACGTTGAAGAGCTCCCTAAAAGATTATCTGAAAACGCGGAAATGTTCCTTGCTTGCGTCAGAAGAAAAAGGATTCTTACTTTAAGCAAAACTGGTTGATGAGTGAACTCCTCTGAGAAAAAACTGAACTTTCAGTAAAATAATGAGAGTTACTATTCTGTAAGGACAAGGTTGGTTGATTTTGTTTAGCGACACAACAATATTTTCAACGCAATTACATGCCTACGTAGTATTGGTCATTTTACTATAAAAAATGTATTATTAGTAATTTTACTATAATATGTATTGTTGACAATTATTTTATATAAAGTATTTTTGATATTTTTATTTTATTCTTTCATCCTGTTTTGTTTTTGTTTGGGGGGGGTCACCTTTTCCCATAGCTGGGACCCTAACAGATGCTACCACCCATGTCAGGGTGGACCTGGAAACAGCAGCAATTAAGAGGTGGTCTCACATTCCCCAAAAGCTTCACTCTCCCGTTCAAAGGCCTTGCTGCTAGATGTAGTTTATCGTCATACCCAGGAATAGCAAAGGCAAGATTTAAGTTTTATTTTGTTTTACGGCATATCAACACCTCAATGGGTTATTTAATGCTGACACGATTTTTAGGATAGGCTCGTGTAATTAGAATGTGTATTCTTTGTAAGAAATCATTTTGTAGATAAGGTTTCAGTGAAATATTTTTGTTAAGATGGATTTTTGCCGAGAATCAAATGTATTGCTGTCAATAATTTCTTTTCTCAAAAATGTATTGCTTGTGATTTTCTTTTCAAAAATATATTGCTTGTAATTTTTTCCAAAACTTTATTGCTTGTAATAATTTTGAAAAAATATATTTCTGGTAATAATTATTTTAGCTGGGACCCTAACAGGTGCTACCACCCCAGGTCAGGGTGGACTTGAGAACAACAGCAACTGAGAAGTGGTTCCACATTCCTCAAAGACTCATTGTTGGTGGCGGGGTAGTTTTTCCCTTCTGCAGAGGTTAAGTCTGTGTGTGAAGCCCCAGCCGACTGGGTGTGGCAAGGATAATATATAGTAAACAGACAAAAAAAAAACACTGAAAATCTGTAGTCATTGAAACAAATTCCCTTAAAAATACATCCTTGTGCAAATATATATATATATATATATATATATATATATATATATATATATATATATATATATATATATATATATATTATATTTATATTTATATATATATACCCCTGTCTAAATTAATTGAAACAAATCGAATAATTCCGTTGATATTTACGTTTTTTCGTATTTTTCCAAAGAAGCAATACTCCGTGTACGTGTTAGTACTTCATATGTACATTACTCGGAGTCGTTCCTTTCAAATTGACCACAGATTCTCGATTGGATTTAAATTAGGAGAGTTTAGATCCAGTCTATAGTATTTTGATTTCCTCACTGGCAAGGCTTGTCGGTGTGTTCGTGCGGCGTTACAATTTTCGTACCCTTCCTAGGAGTAATCGCCGATAACGGCCGTAGGACAACTAATCGATAATCGAGACAATAGTGTCTGAGCGTGGTGAAAATCTGATGCAATCATGGATGACGCAATATTTTTCAAGGCCAAACAAATTTCAACATACACCCCCAAAACAGATTCATATTACTGCACACCATTGAAAACGACCTAATCTGATAAAAAAATAGAAATCGATTATACACTGTCACTCCAGTAAGTCTAAAACTCGGTGTATGGTGAAAGAAAGGAAACTAAGGCAGTTGTTTCAATTAATTTGCACAAGGGTGTATATATAATGCTTTTATAATTTTTCGACGTAGTGTAAACTGTTGTTACAGGATGAGACAGAAATACCTCTCATACATACCTCCAAGAAATACCTACCACATAATGATAAGACATTAGCTAGATGAAGACATCCTTTTCACTAATGTCTTGCCATTATATGGGAGATATTTCTGGCAGGTATGTAAGATAGACATTTCTGTCTCTTATTTAAGAAGTCTTTATAAAAATATAATTTTCATTGCATTTTACAAGTAAATTTTATTAATTGACCAAATGGTTTGCTCGCATAAGACATATATTGCTTTACAAACGTAGGGCCTTAACCACAAAAACTTTTGATAATATCTTGATCATCTCCGGGGACAAGGCCTTGTGCCATATTTACCCTTGTTCAACAAATATAATAACTTCTTGTTTAAGTTCGCGTCTTTCAAGACATACAAGGGAATGCTGAAAATTTCTCGGCTCAATCTACTTTAAAAATCGTTATTTTGGTTGTTTTTGTGATTTAACCATAAAGTGTCTATTGTAAAATCAGATTCAAAGCATTACATGATAATACAGTTGCTTTAACATAAAAGAAAACTGACTGACATATTATGATTTGACGCTTACATTCAATGGATATTGTCAGCTTTTAACTCAGGGATTATAAAAAAATATATGCATTATAAAAAAAATATATGCATTATAATTGCTTTATTCTAATCAGTAGGTTGGTTTGTAGAATATGTTACTGAATGAAGATTGATATATTGCTTTACTCAACCCCGTTCATCAGAAGTTCGTTTAAGTAATCTTAGTTGTACGTCTTTTCACCTGAAAAGGTCATAAGACTTTACATCATTTCGTGACAAAGCAAAGAAACCTTACCAACCGGTTAAAGTTTGAGGATCAGGTTCCGAAATTTGATTGCGTGGAAATACACGACGCTAAACAACAATGGATTAAGTTTACACTATTGTGCAAATCATCCTTTAGACGTTAAGCATTTCAACTTTTCTAAAACCTAACACCATCGCCTGATCAGTAGCGAACAAAGTCAAGAATGCCGGCTGATATTTATCTACCTTGGGAAGTATTATAAAAATTAGATAGAGAAAAAAAACAAAAACAAGCTGACTTAACAAAAATAGCCTAGTTTGATTTGTCACATAGAGAGTTTGCTTTTTAGCGGCATATCAACTCCTTATGGGTCATTTAATGTAGAAATTTAATTTTTCTTGGGAGCGTTAGTAATTTCTTTGACAAAAAAAAAAATTCCTGTATTTTTACTATAAAAATGTATTTTTTTAATTTTCACAATGTTTTGACCCCAGTTTGGGGTTAACTATTTACTCATGGATGAGAGGCTAACAGGTGCTACTACCCCGCGTCAGGGCGGACCTGGGAACAACAGAAGTTAAGAGGCGGCTACATGTTTCCCAAAGCGCCCCAATCAGAGGACTTGCTGCCAGATGTAGTTTATCGTCATACCCAGGACGATCTCCTAGAGAGATACTAACGATTGTCAACATATAGTATAACAGTAAAGAATATTTAACATTCTTTACATTCTGGAGTTTTAAAACACTGCAAAAATAAATAAATCAACCTTGGTCCTCAAATCGCTTTTTTGTGTACAATGTTGTAAATAAGATCTCTCTGTAACGCTATATGTTACCCGAGTCGAAAAGCGGGTAATGTCATCTAGAGCTTGTAGAGACTTTAACCTATTAATGCTCCCTGGCCTATTTTTAGGACAGTAACCATCAATGGTTTATAGGCCCAAATCCAAATTCAGGCTTTTTTCACGTCTGTTGGAGACACCACTATGTGGTTGACCATATCTTGGTCAATTGCGGGTTGGTGAGACTATTTAACCCATAGTTGGGGGTGGATGGCCGTTGATTCTGAGGAGTTCATTCGTCCTTTAACAGCTCTTATTTTTTTTGTGATGTCGGAGTTCCACTTCATCCTTCCTCGCCACACCAGGTTTTGAATTCAGAGTTGTCCTTCTCCTAGACCAGTTGCCACCCAAGGCTATAGAACCCAGTCTGACCTGGTATTTACCCATAGATGTGGGAAGAAGAGATGGATTTCCACCTTTCTTAAGGGTAGCTGACCATGAATGCAACGAACTCGACTGGAATTCGAACAGCTCTCCGATTCCTCAATCAGAGCCGCTATCCATTAATTCACGGCGCCCTGAAAGGTTTATAAGTAATACTGGATTTTTATGAACCTATATTTGATACCAAATATTTTAGAAATACTGAATTTTTTTTTCGTTTATATGCCAAGTACCTTCAGGACATAAACGATCACAGCCCTCCACAATGTCTTGTACTTTATAGCTGTAAGCAATGCTTGTCTCTTTACTATTCCTCTCAGACCCAGTTTTGCCATCAATTTACCCAAGCTTATTAGATAGGCTACTCGATGCATCTCTCTATCCCTCTTGCCTTCAATATTCCTTCTGAGCGTCAAATTCTCCGAGCCCTCTTTCATCATTATGCACCGTGGAAATTTCAACAGTGGATATTAATGGGTTAAATAACAAGAATTTTTTTTTACGTCAATCGATAACTAAAGCAATCACCTTCATAAGTAATTATCGCGATAATGATATTAACCATAGAAAAAGGATAACATTTTGTTCAAAGTATTCCTGAAAGTGTTAGTAACTTTTGTTGAAAATACGATTTGGCTAATCATTTTATTTAACAAAAACTTTCTCACGTTGAAGTCGTTAAAACGAACTTAAAAAATAAGTTCAATCGAAATAAAAAATAACAAAGATATTTTGATTACAATACCAAAGATCATCTCAAATAGAAAAACACTTATTTTTAGAAATTATCAGGCAAAACTATATTTTTTTTTAATGAGAATGGTGTTATGCTTACTAGACCTTTGCTACACTAGTCAGTTCGATATAGCGCAAGTTTTACTCTTTAATAATAAATAAATATACTGTTTAATAAATAAACTGAATGTCTACTCAAACACAAGTATCCACTAAAAATAACAGTTAAAGTGAAACAAAAATCTTTAGAATTAATAAAATTCCATTATATATATATATATATATATATATATATATATATATATATATATATATATATATATATATGTGTGTGTGTGTGTGTGTGAATTAAAATTAATGAGATCCAAATTTACTTATATATATATTGGGCTCTCTTTTGCGGATCAGTTTTAATATTTTAAATTAATAGAATCTACTTGGATTACTTACCCGCGGATTTTCTTTACCTATATATTAGGTTGGTGCAAAAATAATGACGTAATAATGTCGTTTTTGACGTTAAAAAATACGTCAAATAACGACATTATTACGTCATTATTTTTGCACCAACCTAATACATATATATGTATGCATGTATATATATATATATATATATATATATATATATATATATATATATATATATATATATTGAATTCCAGTTGAATCCATTACATTTACTTACTTGCTAATACCCTTAGGAAATGTATTAATCCTCTTCGTCACCCTCCAGCTTTGGTTGAATAGTTGGGCAGACTGGGTTTTATAGCCTTGGTTGGCATGTGGTCTAGAAGAAAGACAACTGTGAATTCAAAGCCTGCGGGGCTTCGTTTGGGGAACTTGTGGTTCGTAGTGCACCAGGTCTCTGTATTCGGCCCTTCAAAAAGTGTGGTTGGTTCTGTACAGAGCCTTCACTACTATTAGGATGGTGCAAAAATAATCAAATCATATGTGATGGTGTCTGGGCTGTCAGTTCCTAGGAACTGAGCTGCTTGACCCTCATACGTTGAATACAACGGGAGAGTCCACCATATATGACTATTTTTGGCATATTTATTGAATACATTTTCTATCCCTAAGATTCGATTATAATAGTATATTTAATATTATAATAGTATATATTATAATAGCATATATATATATATATATATATATATATATATATATATATATATATATATACTCAAAAGAACATCGAGTTGCATCATAAAATCTCACATTACAAAAAACATAAGTTATTACTATATTTTTTGTTTTTTTTTAAGCATTTCACCCCAAGCAAGGCGGGAAGCCACTAGGACGCAAGGGGTTACAGAAAATTTAGAGCAAGGTCAGATAGGAGTGATAGAAGAAAGGATGAGGGTAGTGGATAGATCAAGGCAACTGGAGATGTCGATTGACATTACACTTGAATAGTTGGAGATTATAGCTCACAGGGAAACAGTAATAGGGAAGGGAGTTCCACAGGCGAGAGGTATACAACTGTTGATCAGAGCGGCCGCTCAAGACGCTACGCAAGAGTTAGGGCTCCTAACTACCAGTCGGAAACAGCAACCAGAGAACTGTCAGCCGTGTACCCTCAAAATGAAGAGGTGATGCCACAGACTGCACACATCACGGGAGAAACAGAGCTTCACTAATACAGAGGCCGGAAAGAGAAAAGAGTCCCGGGAACCCCTTCTTAGACAAGAAACAAGGGGTAAGCCTCTACTCATGTCCAATAGAAGGGGGAGGAGTGCTGACCGGGCGGCAGAAGAGACTACCTGCTCCTATTGTATATACAGAAAATTAGATCTACATCGATGTTACAGTAGAAACATTAACTTTCACAGTAAAATCTGACGTGATGTAGGTGTTCCTACTTGTACATTTGTTACAAAAAGTAAATAATTTAGAAACATTTTAAAAAGATCAATTTTATACAAATGATTATTAAAAAGTAGGTTTTATAGAAATATACATTTTAAAATGATCGTTTTTATATACATTTCTATTTTAAGAAGGATCGATTTCATACAAGAAGATTTCATTTTAAGAAAAATCGAGATTATACAAATTATTATTTTTAAGAAAAATCGATTACAAACAAATTATTATTTTAAAAAAAATCGATTTCAAACAAATTATTAGTTTTCAAGAAAAATCGATTCTATACAAATTATGTTTTTAAGAAAAATCGATTTCATACAAATTATTATTTTTTTTACGAAAAATCGATTTTATTCAAATTATTATTTTTTTAAGAAAAAATCGATTTTATTCAAATTATTTTTTAAGAAAAATCGAATTTATACAAATTATTATTTTTTAAGAAAAATCGAATTTATACAAATTATTATTTTTTATGATAAATCGATTTTATACAAATTATTATTTTTAAGAAAAATCGATTTGATACAAATTATTATATCGATTTTATACAAATTATTATTTTTTAAGAAAAATCGATTTCATACAAATTATTATTTTTTAAGAAAAATCGATTTTATACAAATTATTATTTTTAAGAAAAATCGATTTCATACAAATTATTATATCGATTTTATACAAATTATTATTTTTTAAGAAAAATCGATTTCATACAAATTATTATTTTTGAAGAAAAATCGATTTCATACAAATTATTATTTTTTAAGAAAAATCGATTTTATACATATTCTTTGAAGTACTATTTGCGCATAAGTTGCAAAAAATTCACACCAAGTATTTTCCAAAAATCCTGAATAGAATCGAAGTTAACGCATGTTTGTATTGGTTCCTCATCTTTGACGGAACGAATTCACTTTCCTTGACTTTAAAAATTGGTGATCATTTATCATAGGTTATAGATATTAAAGGAAAATTCCTTTCCATATTTTCGGTCACTTTAGGATATATTTCCATTTGGTCGTGGGAATGCCGACAAGAACAGATTCCTTTAAGTGACTAGAAAAAACAAAAAAAAAAAAAAAAAACTGTTTGAAAGCATCCTTTTTTATTTGTCTTATATTTTTGTTTTATATTTCCTGATTTTAAAATCGAGAAAATTGTAAATTGCTATAGATTATTTTATTTTCAAGCAAACGAGGGTAAAAGGGTTACATTGATGCATACGTAAAATGATTTTTTTGCAACAAATGAATCGGAACTCGTCAGCACATTCCAGGTTTGATACAATGTCTGTTATCCAAACGGAAATAAACAGAAAAAGACCAATTCAGCATTAGGAAAGAGCAAAGTTACTTTTTCACATGACAAAAAATAACAAGGGTCACAAAACAAATATAAACTTAAAATTTTCTATTGGTCTACGAAGTCTCTGAAGATTCAGTCGGTGCAACAATCCCTTCCCAATAACATACATCTAAACGATAATTCTTCTTCTTCTATGTGGCATGTCTCATCATAACGTTGGTGATCATGGACCTCCAGAATTCCCTGCCCTTTGTAGCTCTTAATAATTTTTTTTTCTTTTTGTTATCTCTCCTAAACCTTGCTCCCTCATATATTTAAAATCTTCTTCTATGTGACATGTCTATTCAGTGCGTTAGCGATCATGATCTCCACAATTTCCTCTCCTTTGTAACTCTTAAAACATTTTGTCTTTTTTTTTTTATCTATCCTAAACCTCGATCGGTTTTAAATTTAAAATCTACTTCTATGTGTCATGTCCCTTCAGGACATTGGTAGTCATGGCTCTCCACAATTTCCTGCCCTTTGTAGCATTTCATAAATTTTGTTTTATTGTTATCTATCCTAAACCTGGTTCCATCATCGATTTATTCGTGCTCATTCTTCTTCTTCTATGTGCCGTGCCTCCTTAGGAGGTTAGCGATCATGGCTCTCCACAATTTCCTGCCCTTTGTAGCATTTCATAAATTTTGTCTTATTGTTATCTCTCCTAAACCTGTTCCATCATCAATTTATTCGTGCTCATTCTTTTTCTTCTATGTACCGTGCCTCCTTAAGAGGTTGGCGATCATGGCTCTCCATAATTTCCTCTCCTTTGTAGCTCTTAATGTTTTTTTCTCCTAAACCTTGCTTCGCTATATATTTAAAATCTTCTTCTCTAAGATATATCCCTTCAGGTAGCTTATGCGCTATTTTCCTTTGCTTCTTTAGCTTTCAAACTGCCCCGTGATTATCACATTTTCCAAGACCTCTTTTCTCATTAGGTGACCTGGAAATTTAATCTGTCTCTTCCTTATGTTGAGTATAACTGTCCTTTTTGTTTCCATTTTCTTCGTCTTTGCTTACATTTTTCGGTCCATGGTATTCTCAGCAGCCTTCTGTAGAACCACATTTATGTTGCTTCAAGTCTCTTCTTCATCTATGGGGAGATTTTCTAGTATTCACTGCCATATAAGAGGACTGATATTATATAACAGGTTTGTTTTACAGCATATCAACCTCAATGAGTTATTTAATGCCGACAAGATTTTTTATTGCTGGTAATATTTTTCAAAAAAGTATTGCTGGTAATAATATGTTGCTGGTAATAATTTTTTTCATCAAAATTCATTGCTGGTAATAATTTTTACAAAACTGTTTTGCTGGTATTAAAACCTATTTTTACATTTTCGTAGCATTTTGATCCCAGTTTGGGGTTAATTATTTGTCTATAGGTGCGACCCTAACAGATGCTACCAGCCCGGATCAGAGTGGACCTGGGAACACCAGTAATTAAGAGATGGTTCCACGCTCCTCAAAACCTCCTGATCAGAGGCCTTGCTGTCGGATGTAGTTTATCGTCTTACCCAGGACGCCTCATTTGGGGTAGGGATTCTTACTTTCCTGCTGAGGTGCATTCTGCTTATTCTGAAGCCCCAGCCGACAGGGCGATTACATAACAGTTAAGTACTCTTGTCTTTGTTTCTGAAAAAAACAAAGCAAATAAGAGTAAGAATATGAAAATCATTTATAGTATTATGGGCTGGTTTACTAGCTTGAGATAATGTGTTCGTGAAGGTATTTATTGTCTTATCTATTATTTATTGTCTTGTCTAGCACAAGACTAAAATTTCTCAGTACGAAGTGAGTATCCATCTCACTATACAGTACTAATAGTTACCTAAACCAGCTTATTAACCATTACCCTAAAGCAATGTTCATATGCAGTCATTTTAGGTACATTGTAGGTTAGCAGTTTTTTTTATGATGTCAGTTTTGATTTCGTTTCAGGTATGAAAGACAAAAATTATGATTAACAGTTTGAAGTTCTCTGAAACCGGCTTGTTTTGTCACAAATTATTTTATACTAAATTCCATTCAATGTAAGGCTCAAGAAGCCCCCAAGATAGAAGGTTACTGTTTAAATGATTATGATGCATGAGATGTGTCATTTGAATGAAAGAGGATGTGACAGGAAATGAAGATTATGAGGATAAGGCGGATCGATAACAATTAATGGTTGACTTAAAGAGGTCAAGATTGGAGTCTTGCAGAAGGCATTCATGCGAGAATCTGTTCTACAAAGTACCAGTTCTTTGGAAATAAATGTCTTAGTGGAGCTTTCTGCTTACATTTGGAAAGTTTCATAACACATGCTGGTTTGTTGAGGCTCAGCCTCATACTACAGAAATATTAGTTTCCGGTGGAAGTATATCTTCCACGATAACGAAAGATCAATGGGTGGATAATAGTCTCTGTTGTACGATTTCCTCAAAGATGAAGAAGAGACTCGAGGTGCCGGAAATGTCGTTCAATGTAGCGGTGACGTACCTCGGCGATTTAAAAGGGCCAGAGTTGCGTATATGTTTTGCAAGGGAGTGTGGAGACGGCGAATCGGCCAGCTTCTGACGGATGGTGAATCGGACAGTTCTTCGTGCTGATGAAAGTGGTGGTGTCGCTTGTAGCTATTTTTATTGGCTGGTTCTGGGCGCTCATTAGCTGAGTGCTGGCTGGGTCAGGTGAATAAAAACATGGTATGCTCATTTAACGGGAGTTCGCTTTTCGCTTTCGACGGTGAGTGGCGCTTTGGAGATCGAGAACGAAATGAGAAGTGTAGATTTGCTTTGCCTAGTGAACCTATTAGACTCTTACTACCTTTACACCCCGCCCTTCTTTTCCTGTGTATGCTTCCAACCAATTTTTGCATATTCTACAAAAGGATGCTAATGATATCATGGACCGAGCGTGTGAGCAACGACGATGTCTTAGTGCGGGTGCAAACAAGGAGGAGGCTTATACTTAACACCAGGAAGAGGCAGCTGAAGTTTCTGGGACACATAATAAGGAAGGAGGGTCTGGAGAATCTGATATTCACGGGTCGGACAGAGGGAGAGAGAGAGAGAAGGGAAAACAACGCATGATATACCTAGCGGCCTTAAGCAAGTGGCTGACAGAACATAGCCCGGAGGAGGTGGCAGACGATAGAAACTAGATGCAAGGGACAGAGTGAGGTGGAGAGTCATGATCGCCTACGTCCTGAAAGAACACGACACATAGAAAGAAAGAAGGTATGTCTTAGGAATACATGAGTCAATGAAAGGCGAGCAATTAGTATAACATGTTTTCTTACTAAGCAATCATGTAGCAACTCATTTATCAGCGTTTGGCCATCTATTCTAAAACTTTAAGTCTGTTAATTCTATTTTCGATTGTTAATATGTTTTGTTTACATTTTATTTTTACTTAATATCATAGAATAATGTAAAAATTTCGTTGACTTTAGCCTAAGAAGCGCTCCCATCATTGGTAGAACCCCAGCCAATTTTAACAATAACAAATTACTTCTGACAGGTGTAGAAATTGCTGATGGGGTCGAGCGACGTGTTGAACCAGTGATAGTAACAAAGAAGGAGAAGCGGTATAATAAGTTAAACGAAAAAAAAAATCTTCAGTATTATTTTCAGGAGACGGGGACCATTGCAGAAACTGAGAGGTGGCCTTTTAAATACAGAAAGTGTTACATTTGAAGCACAAGTATAGGCCTTCAGAACGAATGCAATCAGGGCCAGAACAGACAAATAAAAAGAAACCAATGTTAGTGTGTGTGGGCAAGCTGATGAGATATTTATTCACATACACATTCTCGGATTAAGGTTTTCCGTTGGAATGAAGTGGGTAGATTATATTGAATCAATTGCTAAGTCTTAAACTAGGAAAGTTGGTTTACTGTGTCACTATTTTTATACCACAATCTATATTACATATTTATACAACTACCATTCTTCACACACACACACACACACACACACACACACACACACACACACACACACATATATATATATATATTGAAACAAAGACCTGAAACCACAGAACAGGAATATTGATTTAAATAAACATAATTTTAAGTTCAGTTTTTTTTTAATATCCGGACCTAGGCTGCTTTTCGGTCATCAGGGACCAATCGTTGGCAACGTTTAACTCATTTGGATCCAGTACTCTTATCAATCCAAAAGCAGCATAGGTCCGGATATTTAAAAAAATATCTATCTATCTATCTATCTATCTATCTATCTATCTATCTATCTATATATATATATATATATATATATATATGGATAGATAGATATGAACAGACATACATTGATTGATCTTTACATAGATCATTACATGAATACGTTCCAAAATGAGCGGTGCATCAAAAGTACTCAGTTCTCTTAATAATACCTTCTATATTGTCCTTGAGCGTTAACACTTGCATGAATCCGATCACAGGCATAGCTAATACTGCTCAGCGAAGCATTATTCAAAACCTTTTGAAACTGTTGACAAAATGCAGCAAGAATTATAGGTGGTCAAAATGAACGAGTTATACTTAGTCCCATCATGTCTTATCCATGCTTTAATGGACGCATAGCCGAGTGGTTAGAACGTCTGCTTTCCGACTATGGGACCCGTGTTCGAATCTCATAAAGGACGATTTCATGATGTTATCGACCTGGGGAAAGTGCCTCAAGATTCTAATTGGATCGACCCAACATGAGTGAAATTCGGTGGACGAAACTATTTGGGAGCCGTCTATGGTTGCCCTACCACGAGTGTTTGAGCTGACTAGCCTTGCTGATTCCGCTAGATAATGCACTCTCTACCAGAAACTGTATCTAAGGTCCGCTGAGCATAGTTTCGGTATATAAGCCACAGATGGGCTTTGTGTGTGTTGAACAAACATGAAAGTACCTCGGTAGACATCTGTAACAGACAAACTAGTACAAGCGGCCAGCCACCACTTACATGTTCAGTGGTGGCCTGTTTTGGCGATTGCGTCTCGAACTTCTAGAATATATTTCAAAGCACCTTCAGTATGAATCTCTTGGAAGGTGGAATTATTCAGCTGGAACCACATGTCACCATCCTGTTACAAAAAAATACCAATGTTCTAGATTTACCGCTGTTCAACGTTCTCTTTGCAAATATAATAAGTAAAAGAGATGAGGTATTATGTATATTATTTACATTATTTATTACAACGTTTCGGCTGTTGTACGCTCCGGCCTTCTTCAGGTGGTTAGAATGTGAGTTCAGTACCCGGCTAACGCAGTGGAGAACTTTCAGAGGGAAATTAACAGGAGATAACTGATAACTGACATACATTAAAACATGGCACATGGAACTAGAACAGTCTACCTCAGTGAGCGAAATAAAGGGTTCAGTTCGACATTCCAACCACCTGAAGAAGGCCGGAGCGTACAACGGCCAAACGTTGTAATAAATATGGCGATAATGGAATGTCGAACTGAACCCTTTATTAATATGGCGACAAAGATGAGGACAATAGTCCGAATTATATAAATAATGTACATAATACCTCATCTCAGAAATATAGACAAATATTGAAGTCTTTTGTATGTTCCACATCTTCCAAAATGTATTCCTCTTCGAAAAGGCAGAACTAAACCTTGGCTTCACGGTCTGGTATGCCAGGAGTTAAACTCTCTTTTACTTTATTTACATTATTCGGACTATTGTCCTCATCTTTGTCGCCATATTTATTACAATGTTTCGGCCTTTCAGTATCTGTCTATATTTCTGAGATGATGTATTATGTACATTATTTACATTATTCGGACTATTGTCCTCATCTTTGTCGCCATATTTATTACAACGTTTCGGCCGTTGCACGCTCCGGCCTTCTTCAGGTGATTGGAATGTCGAACTGAACCCGTTATTAATATGGCGACAAAGATGAGGGCAATAGTCCGAATAATGTAAATAATATACAAAAGACTTGTCTGAAGGCAGGCAGAATTACCTCTCATCACTGAAAACTATAGAGTCCCATTCGGTCCTACTGGTGACAATCGCGTGACACTATTTGAGACATGCTTGTAGCGTCAGTAGATGTCTGGTTAGAGGAAGACTGTTGACAGTCCTGCTGCAAGTAATGATTCCCGAAAGTCTGTGTTAACGTTTCTACGCTTACATTTGCTCAGATATCTTCCATGATGTCATGCAATTTACCAATTCTACCCTTAAAATGTCCCAATCTCAACGAGCGTCCCAACAATATGATCGTTCATAATTCAGTCTCTTTCTTTTTTTTATGCACTGTGTATTCTCAGGACGTCAGCAATCCAGTCCTTTGTAGCTCTTTAATAAATTTTGTCTTTTCTTCATTTTTCCTAAATCCTGTTCCGCTATCCATTTAATTAATCTTAAGTATGTTATGCCGTTTTCCTCTGTCCCTCTTGCTTTCTTTCCTGTTAGTATCAGATTTTCCAAGACCTCCTTCCTCCTTATGTGTCCCAGAAATTTCAACTGCCTCTTCCTGATGTTAAGTATAGGTTTCCTTTTTGTTTCCATACGAGTGTAATATTTATTTAACCACTACTGACAACATCAATAACGTATATTTATACTACTGATGTATCACGTACAATATGCGTAGTAATTCTCTGAAATGGCCATCCACCCTCTGGAATATCCTAATCCGAATATTTTCAAATGACTCAAATAGGAACCCGTGTGTGTTTTCGTTGTACAGGTTAGTCCGAAAGTCATGTCAGTCGTACATAGAAAAAAATTCTATTTCAGATGGCTGATACGAAAATGATGGTGTTCATACAGACTTTCTCGATATATGACAGCGTCAATGAAAGTGTAAAAACTGAATCGAGTACATGTGCTTTGTATTACAATATTGTTCTTCTCTTGTTCTCATTACTTTTTGCCGCCCTGTGTAAGACGTTAAACTACATCCGCGTCCTGGGTAAGACGATAAACTACGTCCAGCAGCAAGGCCTCTGATCAGAAGGTTTTGAGGAACGTGGAACAACCTTTTTAATTTGCTAGTGTTCCTAGATCCACCCTTCCCCGGGGTGTTAGCACCTGTTAGGGTCCCAACTATGATCAAATAGTTAACTATTACCAGTAATACTTTTTTGAAAAGATTATTACCAGCATTACAATTTTGAAGGAAAAATATTACCAGAAACAGATTTTTGACAAAACAAAATATTGCCAGCAATAAAAAATTTTGTCGGCATTAAATGACCAGTTGGTTGATATGCCGTAAAACAAAATAAATCAAACTAATCTAAACCAAAGAATACATATTCTATTCATACGAATCTATCCTAAAAATGTTGTCGGCATAAAATAACCCATTGAGGTTGATATGCCGTAAAACAAAATAAACCACACCAATCTAAACCAAAGATACATAATCTATTCATACGAATCTATCCTAAAAATGTCGGCATTAAAAAAAAAACGCATTGAGGTTGATATGCCTAAAACAAAATAAACCAAACCAATCTAAACCAAAGATCAAATATTCTATTCATACGAATCTATCCTAATAATGTTGTCGGCATTAAAAAAAACGCATTGAGGTTGATATGCCGTAAAACAAAACAAACCAAACTAATCTAAACCAAAGAATACATATTCTATTTATATGAATCTATCCTAAAAATATTGTCGGCATTAAATAACCCATTAAGGTTGATATGCCGTAAAACAAAATAAACCAAACCATGACTTTTTGGTATCGGTGACAAGACTTTCGGACCACTCAGTATAACACCTTGCACTAAAATTCTTCAGCATATTCAGCCTTATCTTAATGTGCATCACCGTGTAAAGCACAGATACATATGGTGTACTGGCATGAATGTTACTAAGTCACAAGATGAAGGAAGATATTGACACTTTAGCAGAATAAATAATATCCTAAGCGTGGATGTTCTGTAAACAATTCGAAACCATCATCATCATCATCCTCATCACCATCCGTCGACTCCGACTACACTTCCTGCTCCTCCCTATCATCATCTTTTTCTGCTGCCTCCTCCTCCTCTTCTCCCTCCTCCTCCGCATCATCAACATCATCATCCTTCTCCCCCGCCGCCGCCTCCTCTTCCTCTTCCTCCTCCTCCTTCTCCTAATCATCACCGTCTTCATCATCAGCAGCAATTTATTACATTCTCTCAGAAACAAATATATGTATGCAAAAATGCATTGCGATTTTGAAATTCATATTTAAAAATTCGATTTTTTATATTTTATTCTTGATTTTAAATATCCATCCATCAGACAATCAGCGACAGTCATAGACTCAGTGTGAATTCCACAAGCCTTTTGTTATCTGCATAGTAGGTGCTTCACCTGGTTTACATACAGTTTTGAATTCGGTCTAATCCTAGACTGGTTACTTATCTACCCTACTATTTAACCCATAGATGGCGAACGAGAAAAGACAGATTCATCCCTTTCGTAAGGGTATTTGCGCAAAAGTCAATGTAATGAAACTCAGCTGGAATTCGAACTTGACTCGCCGATTTCTCGTTCCGTATCCACTACACCACCCGCATTCACTTTCTTATAAAATAATTCCGTTCAATTGATTATTTGAATGAATTTTAAATCATATTTCCCTTCAGGATTTTTTTTTTCTCATCTCCCTCTTTTTTTTTTTTTTCTTATTGCGTAATTTTAAATTGTAAAGCTGCAATAAAATAACACAAACGTATTCTTCTCCCAAACACGCATAAGTCATATTTCATTTCACACGCGCTATCGCGTTTCAGTTTCCGACACTAGTTTGTTCTTCAGACGAACTTTGATGACTGATGCTTGTCGTGATGCACGTGACTCACAGTTGGCTTCGCGTCAGTCGAAATAAGAGTTACTTCCCTTTCCTATCCGCACTAAGAGGCAAGGATCAGAAACAATGCATTAAACTGGAAACCACAAGTTTTTTTGTTTTTGTTTTTTAAAAAGAAACAAAACAAAAAAACCTTTTCCAAATGTGGCGCCCACAAAAAAAAAAAAATATGAGAAGCTGATTTAAGAACAGTCACCTTAAAGGAAGGAGACTTTCAAATCATAAGGGGAGCCATAGATTGAAAAATGAGGAGTCCTAAGGGTTGTTGTGTTAAAGTGAAACGTGGAGCAATGTACAGTCATCAGTTGATTCTCATATTTTACCGTAAAAGGATTTATGAGTTTTCGGGTAATAGGATCAATGAAATTGCCAGTTAACTTGAAAACATAGGGTCGTCGTTGCCAAGCCAATTGTGTAGGGTAAGATATGCTATTTTGGCCACAGATTTACATAATTCTGACGATTTTTAGAAAAGAAAATAATATAATTAAAAAAGGATCGAAAAGCACAAGGAACGTATTGACCGTAAAAGATGTTTTCAAAGCATTATCCAGTAGAAGGGAACGTTCTATAATAAGTAATTTATTATTGATATGCATTTGATGCGGATTTGATAGGCTATACACTTATGGACAGAATTATTCACCCCACTTCAATAATTACAAATAAAGCTGTAATACCTCAAATTTTCACAAATGATCCAATAATGAATTTGAAAGAACGTGCACTGATGCCCACAATGAAATTTTTATTTTAATATCAAACAATAATATCAGTAAACACCTAAAAATAATATAGAACAAAATTGTAGGCCCTCTTGCATCAATAATCATTTGTGTAACTTTTATTCTTGATTATTGCCTTCAATTATTTTTTATAGTTCCTTACAAGGTCACTACAATTTTTCCTTGGCAATAGCTTCTAGTTCCTCCAAATTCGAAGGACTTCTTATTTTTTTCTTCAAATATGCCCATAAATTTTCACTGGGTTTTAGGCCTGGACTTTGTGCAAGCTATTAATTTTGCTGTCGTCTAAGTATTTTGTAACAATTCGTGTCGTGTTTCAAGTCATTGTCATATTGGAACCGTTCAGTGATGCCCCAAAGACAGTTTTGTTTTGTATTAATTTTAAGAATAGCCAAATACTGCTCTTTATCCATGATACCCTGTACTCTCACTAGTTCTCCTGGTTTAGAAGCAGGAAAAGATTCCTAGATCAGAATACTCCCACCATGGTCCTTAATTGTAGGGAGGGTATTTTTTTGGCTTGTGAACTTCGTTTACTTTCCTACATACATAATGGGAGATCATGTGACCAACTAATTCTAGTTTGGTTTCATCTGACCGTAAAACAGAGTTCCAATATTTACTCCCATGTTCTAGATCGCGTCTAATTTGTATTTTAGTGTTTAACCTTAAGCAAGAGAGCTTTCCTTGGCCGACATGCTCGAAGTCCTGCTCGATGAAAACATATGGTGACTGTCTTCGTCGATACAATCAACACTAATGGCCTTACATCATTGACAATGACCTTTGTCGTGAAGTGAGAATTCTTCTAGTCATCTCTAACTATTTTCATTTCCATTCTCTCAGCAATTAGCTGTTTTCTGTCAGTCCTTAATTTATTCTCAAAGCAATTAGTCTCGTTTTACTTCTTGATAATGATACGAATTGTCAATCTCGGACATGTAAATGCTTGGAAAGTGTTGTATATCCATCACCTTGTTTGTGCGCATCAACTATCTTCAATCGGAGAGTTCAGCCGTCTTCGTCATGCTTGCAGAACGAATGAGTTATTTCAGTACGTGGAACTCACTTATTGTCTTCTTCATTACATTTTATAATGTTATAGAATCAGATCAATACTATTTAATTTTCAAGCGGTGTTTGTATTAAATGCCAAATAATGAAAAAAAGAAACATTACAAATGGCATGGAGCAACATTATTTCATAATTTCCATAAGGAGGGCGAATAGTTATGGACTGGACCAATTTTTAGAAAAATATATAACTATGAATATATATCTCATCGAGACTTCAAAAAATTCCACGAATTATTCAAAACTAAATACGGAATCAACTGTTCATGGTAAATTAAGTATGAGGTTAGTGCAAAAATAATGACGTAATAATGTCGTTTTTTGACGTATTATTTAACGTCAAAAAACGACATTATTACGTCATTATTTTTGCACCACCCTAATACTTGTAAATGTTCGCATTATCTTAAAAAATTTCTCAAACATTCAAGCTGGTAAATGTAATTAATAATTTTTAATTAAAAAAACAGCATTTCCTCAAAAAATTAACGTATAAACAGATATATATATATATATATATATATATATATATATATATATATATATATATACACACACATATATATATATATATATATATATATGCATATATATATATGCATATATATATATATATATATATATATATATAATGTTAGAGAGAGACTATTAGTTTGAAACCAAAATTGCTGGTTCTTCAGTGGTTTGCTGATAGAAAGGCATTTCAGGCAAGCAAGCTTTATGGTAGGGTGCTCGATATCGAAGACAGAGATAGGTGGTTGATAAAATTAATAGGAAAAGTTTTTTCACTTATCAGGATTTTCGACGTTTCGTTGTCACATAGAAATGTGACTACTTTTGCTTCTTCTACTCTTCGCAGATTAATTAATCACATTAATTCCCCCCTCTCTCTCTATATATATATATATCATATAGATATATAAAAATTAATCATCCAGTCTGACAGAAACCTCAACAGAATCCACTGGACAGCCGTTTCATCCAATACTTGGGACTCATCAGCAATGTGCATCCACTACCGAGAATTGAAACCCTGACAGTTACGTCATCAAGCAAACATCATGCCAACTGCTCCACCGGGCCTCGATGTCGAGTAGGTCGCAAATCAGACTCAATATAGCGCCGCTCGCATATTCCGTGGTGGAACTCTAACTGAGTTCTCTGTAACCATAGGACTGTGACCCCTGGAGCCACGACTACTCTCACCAAGAGTATATATATATATATATATATATATATATATATATATATATATATATATATATATATATATATATATATATATATATATATATATATATATAGTAGAACCACTGTTCACGAATTTAATTCGTTCCTGAAGCCAGTTCGTAACCCTAAATGTTCGCAAACCGAAACTCTTTTTCCGCTAGGAATCAATGTAAAATGAATTAATCCGTCCCTGGTCCGAAGATGATTCCATTCCGGCTAACGCGATTCGGCTGGGTTCGGCAATATTGTTTGACAATCGAATTTTGTTTGATAACCGAGGCATCTTCATCTTGAATTTCGGTTCGAAAACCCATTTTTTCGGCATGTGAGACGTTCGAGAACCGAGGTTGCACTGTGTATGCATGTATGTGCATATATATATATATATATATATATATATATATATATATATATATATATATATATATATATGTATATATATATATGATATGATGATAGACTATCCCGTCGTTCTCGACGTATGAGTGTCTTTCAGTTCAGTTTTTAGATTTATGTTCCGTATGAGACAACAATCCTGCACGACGGTATACTGAAGGGTATATATATATATATATATATATATATATATATATATATATATATATATACAAAGACATTTTTATGTTTATACATTCTTTTTATAATAAATAAAATAATTATAAGACCATGTCCATTTCATATATATATATAAATATATATATATATATATATATATATATATATATATATATATATATATATGCATGTGTCTGCAATTATGTATATCGATAAATTCATTGCGCACGCTTTTATGTATTTACTAATATCTATGTAGAGGAATACAGCCGTGGCATATATGTGTAAATAATGTTTTACATGTGACTGAGAGAGAGAATTGGCATTGTAATTAACAAGGGACCCCTTGCGAAATATTTTAGGAGGCAAATCGTCTTCCATATTAGTCGCCACTTCTTACAAGCATGTTTACCTGCATAAAGTTATTGTTTACTTGCTGACTTTCTTCTTATGAACGTATTTGGTAAGCATGATACATAATACGTTTATCATTGCATGTATATTTGCAGTCATGTCTCAACACAAGGAATTCTCTTTCTTCATAGACTTAAAAAAAAGCTTACGTTTTATTATGCAGATTTAAGGAGTCCTCTCAATCTCCCCAGTTTGTTTTTGGTCCACTATTTTCATCTCGGCTGGGTCAGCCTTTGTTTTTTTCCCATTCCGTCATTTATTTTACCCTCCCCATTCGATTAGTGAATGTGCTGCTTGATTCGGCCTCTCTTATTATTTTGAGGGGTGGACGGGTCCTACTAATATTTGTCTTCATTTATCTTTGTGTTACATTTTAGTTTGCTTTCTTGGTTATTTTTCCCTACCTATCATTTCATGCATAAAGAAATTTTTGTAAAAAAAGAAAAAAATACAAGGACATTTTGGACTCTCATCAGCTTTTTATCTCACGGGGTGTTTTTGTAGGTCCCTCTTTGAATATGCTGTATTTTGGTGTATGTAGGATCGAAAGGTGATGGATAAGTTCTTTTGGTGAATGAGCAAATTGTAATAAATGAATTTGTCGCGATTCGCGAAACCAGAACTTGGATAGTTACTGAAGACCATCCCCGCTTTTCTTCCCGTCAGCCTTGTGCAGAATAAATATCATTTTTTTTTCAAAATATGTAATATAAATATTCCAAAGGTTTTGCTAAAAGCACTTAACATAGGACGGAAAACGCGACACTTAAACTCGAAGGGTCATTGGGATAGCGAAAGATACCTTCCAAAAGCTAAGCAAAGTATTAAAAAACAGGAAAAATTTCGTTAGCAACAAAGAAATGAATGCTGAACTATCACGTGATATTAGCCCTCCTTATATGACAGTGAATGCTGGACAATCTCCCCACAAATAAAGAAGAGATTTGAAGAGACAGAAATGTAGTTCTACAGAAGGATGTTGAGAATACTGTGGGCCAAACATGTGAGTAACAACGACGAAGTTTTAAAGAAAATGGAAACAAAAAGGACATTTATTCTTAACGTCAGAAAGAGACAATTGATATTCTAGGGCACATAACGAGGAAAGAAGGCTTGGAAAATTTGATACTCACAGGACAGATTAAAGATAAGCGAGACAGAAGAAAGTAACGCATAACCTACCAAGCGAATAAATGAAGGAAGTTGTGGAGAGCCATGATCGCCAACGTTCTGAAGAGACACGACGCGTACAAAAAGACCTAAAATACACTCAAGAAATTTAAACGTCTTATTCTCTATTCTCATTGCAATATAATAATCACTAAAAGCATTTATTCACTGTTAGTTCACCTAATAGAAGGCACAAGAGCCACTCAGAGTACGGGGTTACTGAGTGAGATTGTTGTAAGAGAGGGGGGAAGAAGAAAGTAAGAAACGCGTATTATGAGGACGTGTAGGGTAAATATCGGTTGACCCTAGTTAAAGAAACCAAGATTGTAGTTGTCAGGGAAGCATCCCCTCGGGAGTATGTTCCAGGAAGGGACAGTTCTGGCAATTAAGCTATCTTAGTGGGACTTGCTCCTTATCAAAGTAGTATGAAGGGAATAGGGGCGGTGCCACTGTGCACCTGGTATTATTAAGAATTAATTAAACGCAATTAAATAGCTGTTAAGAATTAATTGATAAAAATATTCATTAAATGTGATAGTTAGTAGGTTGGTGCAAAAATAATGTCGTTTTCTCACATAGTAACATATGTGAGAAAACGACATTATTTTTGCAACCTAATATTTTGCATTCAGAAATTATCATTTTTCTAACTTTGAATAAACTTTCTTATTTTTTTATCTTCTCAGGAGACATTTTTTTTTATCTTCTCAGGAGACATTTTTTTTATCTTCTCAGGATACATTTTTTTTTATCTTCTCAGGAGTCATTTTTTTTTATCTTCTCAGGAGACATTTTTTTTTATCTTTTTATTAGAAACAATTTTCATGACCATCATAAGTCATATGACTGTTTTTTTTTTCTTCTTGGGAAAAGGACAAAGAGAAGGTCAAGGATGAAGGTCAAGGCTTCAGAATATGTCGATTGACATTCAGTCAGTTATGTGCTTAAGCGATCATGTATCTTTCGATACATGACTGACGAGGCAGATTTTTCCCCGCAGTAGGTTGCCATTACTTTCTGCGGTAGACCAGTTGCCATCCAAGACAATCTGGTCTGTCCTGCCATTTACCCATAGCTAGTGGGAGAAGAATTTATTTTATATGAATACTACTTGATGAAAATTGAAATGTAGTAGAGTAAGGGACCCCATGGGCACGAGACCCTTGCAACCGATCCTGATAATGCATATCTGTAGGTATAATTGATGCGAGTTCGAGTCTCACCACAAGAATTATTTTAATATTCGACCTCTGTTTTTTTTTATATAGAATAGCCGTAGACTGGTAGTATTATTACTTCGGCAGAAGTGTATTTTTGTGAAAACAAAAACAAAAAAACTGAAAAGACCTCAATTACTTATGTGCCATGCGTGATACACGCCTAGACGATCGTGTATCTTTCAATATATGACTGACGAGGCAGATTTTTTTTCCCGCAGTAGGTTGCCATTTCTTTCTGCGGTAGACCAATTGCCATCCAAGGCTATAGAACCCGGTCTGTCCTGCTATTTACCCATAGCTGGGGTGAAGGGAGAAGTGGATTAATATCTTTCCCAAGGGTATTAGCACCTAAGTGAATATAATGGATTCGACTGGAATTCGAACTCGGCTTTCCGATTTCTCAGTCCGAGCCGCTATCCATTACTCCACCATGCCTCCCCGAGTAATATTACACTTGAATATTTGAAGATTATAGCTATCAGGAAAACAAGTGATAGAAAAGGAGTTCCACTGACGGGAGGTGCGAGATAAGAATCTGTTGGAGTTGAAGAGATAGCTACATTTAGTCGTTTCGACAGTGAAAGCGTGGAACCGAGATGCCAACTAGTAACACGCTTAAATGTGGTCGTAGCGTCACTGCGCAGTTGCGTGCATAAGCATTTCCCTCCACATGTCTCAGTTGCGTGCTAATGTTTGGGTCTCTGTGAAGGTTCTTCCAGTAACAATCCTAAGCGATGTCCCATTTATTCAATGTCTTTGGTATATACACCTGGCAGAGACCATAGCTCTTCATGTCAGACGATGCCCATCACATTTAAGACTCAACTTGGTTAACGGATAGCTTCCGCCCTGTTCATTGCCTAGGAAGCTCTCCTGCCAGCGATACTGTGAAAAACATGTTTGCTTCTAAGTAGGAAGCAAATACCGATTTGTGATAGGAAGATCGAATGATCTTATTTCGTCCTTGACAAGGGGGGTGCTAACCGTCCCTCTAATTTTGTAACGAAACTACTTACTGACATAATGCTTCTTACACACACATCTTTTGCATCTTTATCTATCGCGATGTACGGATGTTCCCCCAGGGAGGCCCTGTGTCTTGAGCACCTGTTGAGGCTTAAACTCAACCCAGACTTCAAGTGGAACTCGTACATACGATCAATCGCTAAAGATGCTGGAAAAAAGGGTCAGTTCTCTGTACCGATCCAGTAAGTACCAGACTCCTCCCGCTATCGTCTACCTTTATAAGAGCCAGATCAATCCGGATATGGACTACTGCGGCCATATATGAACAGGAGCTGCACAGTCTTCACTTTCCAGTGTGGATAGAGTCTATAAGCGTCTTTGCGTCCTTGTGGTTGATGAATCATTTTCCAGCCTACAAACCGTTTCCCACTAATGAAATGTTGCAAGCGTATCGCTACACTATTGTTATTTCCAAGGAAAGTATTCACACAGAATACATTAATTCCACTAGTTCTAAGACTCGCCATATCTCGCACATTGTAGCGAACCATATATATTCCCTTTGCGTTCCCTTGGTGAGATGTAAGTTACACTTGAGCTGCTTCCACAAAGCTGCTTTGTGGAACCAACTCCCAAGAGGATGCTTCCCTGGTCACTACTATCTTAACCTGTTCAAGTCTAGGGTTAACCGTTACCTTCCACATATATCCACATAAACGGCGCTTCTTATTCCGTAATCCTCTACCTCGAGTGGCTGTTGGGCCTTCTACACGATGAACGTCATTGTAAAAAAGAGTATTAATTCCTAATATTTCAACAGAAATTTCTTCACAAAAAAATAAACTAGATATTACTACATCAACACAAATGGCTGCACAACCACAGATTACCCACGGATCCCTTATTGATTTCAGTGGTATAGAAACACTACAAATAAATAAAAACAATGTTCAACGCCAAGCATTTGACACAATTGGAAAATACTTGCTCTAATCTGTTGTTTATTTATCTCTCATCAAACAGACCGATCTCATGCTGTAACAATGATGTAGACAAAATTTAGTGAGCAAAATCTTATTTGCGCCCCCTAACTTAAAGGCACCCCCACTATACATTCAAAATACTCTGCGATTAAATCTGCATTGGATCATCTCAATTAATGAAATTATTGACAAGATGTTTAAGTTACTATTTAGTAAGCGTAGCTTAGTTTTGACACAAAGTTACTGATATGTGGCACCTAGTTAGAATCAAACTCACTATCAATGACACAGAAGGCTAGCTTGCTGGCAGTTACACCACAATTTTATATCTATGCTGCTATGTCTATGAGAGGTTGCTGAAAAATGAAATAGAGATACCCTGCACCAAATTTTGATGCTTAGTCAAAATTTTTGGAAGCGAATCTGGTTAAAAATTCTTGATCATAAACTTAGGTACCGATGTTTCCCTATTGTGAGAGAAGGTTGAAATATTCTTGGTCCAATCAAGAAACTATTCTCCCATCCAAACTCCGCTGTTTAATCCCGATGTCTAGATTTGAGAAGTGAATCGATCACTTTTCAGTATCCACCCCCAGATATCTACGTTGCTATGTATACGAAATCGTACTGAAATGTTCTCGGGCCGACTAAAAAAAAAGGATTCCCCTACCTAAATTCTACCATTTAGTCTTTTGATCAGGACCTTGGAAGTGAGCCGAGAACTTTTCAGCACCCATGCGTGGTACACGCTTAGGCGATCATGTATCGAAAGATACATGACTGAGGAGGCAGATTTTTTTCCCCGCAGTATGTTGCCGTTTCTTTCTGCGGTAGACCAGTTGCTATCTATAGAACCCGGTCTGTCCTGCTATTTACCCATAGCTGGGGGGAGAAGACGAGTATTCATACCTTTCCCAAGGGAAAGCAAGTAAGTGAATGTAATGGATTCGACTGGAATTCGAACTCGGCTTTTTGATTCCTCAATCCGAGTCACTATCAATGACTCCACCGTGCCTGAAAAGACCTATCGCGCCATTACTCCACCGTACCACTACTATTTTTCTATGTAATTCTTATAAGAATCTAAACCAATTTTAGACCTCAACATTCCTGTACTCTCCTTAGTTACTACCCCTTCATGAAACAGTCGCCCATATATGACCTTAGAGCGAACTGAGCTGGTCCACTTCCCTGTCCATCAATTTTCGCTGCTCCCAAGACAGTAGGTAGCAGATTTCAGTTCTGTATTCTCTCGCCTCTCTACTTTACTCTGTGTCACGTGACGTGGCATTGGAAGTGTTAATGGATGTTTTTTTTTTTTTTTCAGTTTCATCCAATTAAATAGCAGATGGGTACAGACCTTTCGCCTCATTCCCAGCGGCTTCCTTCACTCGTACTTTTACTAATATATCAAACAAGTAGTGACTGAATCACTTTTCATGTTGATATAACATTATGTGAACGAACACAAACATGTATGAGTGAAATTGTGAATGTATTCAATTGTCCCTTTCTCTAATTTCCTCTTCATTTCTCGGTGTGTGTGTTTCCTGCTAGCGTCGCTTGCTTTTGCCTCGCTAAAAATAGCCTCGAATTAATAATTAATCTTAATAAAGCTCTTTATTTTGTAGAATCACTTTTGTCAGAGATAGCAACTGAACATTACTGTTAAGATAACGTTTTTTTATATATATATAAAAAAACTTATTTTATACGATCTGAAATTGCAATAATTTTACCCAGATTTTCTAAAAGAAGTAAGATTTAATTTCATTCATTTCTGAATATGTTATAACTCACTACTCGCAGTTATAATATTATGTCTTGATTAATGTTTGTTAGAAATCCTCCTGACTCCAACGTGCTGGTATTTACTCCGTCTCCTCACTAAGACAAGATGTGACACAAGGTCGAGTTTCGTGTGAGGAACCCGAGGGCATACACTCGGGCCAATGGTCAAAATTTACCTAACCCCGCAACCGCATGATCGAGCATTTAGCATTGTCTAATCTTCTCAATCGAGTCTCCATCCGTAGACAGACCCCAAACTGAGTCATGCTCTGCCCGAAGACAATGAACTTGACAATCGCGAGCCAGACAGCGAACTGCTTCACTGCGACGGGCTGGTATTTACCTGTTGCTGCACTGCGGACTAGATGCGACACAAGGTCACGTTTTCGGAGGAAACCCGAGCATTTCCATCCTGGTTTCCACGGGTCAAAATTTACCCAGACCCCGCAAAAGCGGGCTCGGGTACATTAATTGTCTGTTTTTCTCAGCCGAGTCTCTACCCGAAAACAGAGCCCAACTGAGTGATCCTCCGTCCGAAGACGGGTGTCTTGTCAACTTTTGCTCGAAGACAGAGGTCTGGTCTTTTCTTGTCACGAGCCTGAGGCAGAATCCGACAGACTACTCTGACTCGCTTGGAGTTCTTTATTTAAGGCGTCTTGACTAGTTCATTTGTGTTACCGGGATGTGTTATTTACTCTACCACAGATGTGTTTGTCGCCAAAAAAAAAAAAAAGAAAAAAAAAGAAGCTAAAATTTCCCCTACTAATTCATAGTCACCCGCTGGTGCAAGAAAAAAAAATTTAACAAAAAATTTAAAGGCTTTAAAAAGAATTAAAAATATAATTTAATAAAAATAAATAAACCTTTCATATATATATATATATGTTGGAATTAAGATAACTAAAGGTATTTTATTCCAATTGTAAAGAAAAATTTATTTGTTTATTGAAAATAAACTTGACGCGCTCTTTTGTGAGTCAGGTTTAATATATTTCTATGTTGTCTTAATAGGACTCTCCTGGATTATACCAACGGATTACTACCTATATATATATATATATATATATATATATATATATATATATATATATATATATGGGGGTAGTCTTATGTCTGTGAGCAGCAACCGTTCTTTAATGAATGTTTCATTAAAAATGACAGCGAATATGTGAGAGTTTTATCTGATTTGTCTTGTACCATATAGGTACCTAATATATATATATATATATATATATATATATATATATATATATATATATATATATATATGTATGTATGTATGTATGTACAAGTCAGCTTAACCTGAAGATCCATTTAGGTGAAACCTAGGTAGTTCCTGGCTCACTAGAATTTTTATACTCGGCTCTACTAAGCGTTTTGATCATCTTTTTTTTTTTTATTTACTCGA
Organism: Acanthosepion lycidas; assembly: GCA_963932145.1. NCBI lineage: Eukaryota > Metazoa > Mollusca > Cephalopoda > Sepiida > Sepiidae > Acanthosepion > Acanthosepion lycidas. The sequence goes on from OZ010605.1 coordinate 361,657, forward strand.
TTGTTTTTTTTTCTTTGTACTAGACAATTAGGACACTGGGCGATTTTTTTTTTGTACTTACTGGTATGCTTTTAGTCTTTTCTTTTCCCCAATTTTCTTTCCCTGATGCCAATTTGTTTTAATATATTTTTATTTGCCAATTCTGTTATCCGTGATTTTTTTGCACCAACCGAGGATAGTTACATTATATATATATATATATATATGAAGAAATATAGTTTTAAGGTGTGCTATATTTATGGGATAAAGTGCTCAACATCAGAGATAGAGCGTATGTAAATATAAATATAACAGGGGAAATTGAAATAACAATGATTAAGTATAACACTTTTTGAATTTTGTAAGGTAACGTTCTCAGTATTTTAAGCCATCGGCGATGTTCACTAAGAAAAATCATAAGTGTAAAAATATTTTGCTTTAGAAATGGGAAGCGTTCATTTCAAGTTTTTCTTTGAAGAAGAATTTTTATTCGATTTAAATTTTTTTTTGTATTTACACATGTATAAATTACGAAAAAATCACAATGTCAACTGTGATAATATATGAAAAGTTCAATTTTGAAATTTTAGAAAAATATCTTCGCCAAATAAAAAGAAATATCAACTTTTCCCTATTTCTAATCAGATGTTTCTGTGTATGATCTTCTGTAGGGAAAATGGTCGCTTTACTTTCAACGAAATATTATTTGGTACTCCAGAAAAAAAATGATTTTTTTCTAAAATTATTCAACATCCCTTGAAAATGGAACAAAAATTTTAATTTTTAGTTTCGAAACATAGTAATTTCTGTGTCGCGATGAAAACATATTTTTGAATAATAATATTGTGCTCTACTTTGTATCGAGCACTTTTTTTAAACAATAAATGCTAAAGAACTGTGGATTATTAATCTGACTGCTCTACCTTTTTATTTTAATATATATAATATATATATATATATATATTACAGTAGCTGCTCCTGTTATTAATGCATTGCCCTTCAATTACGAATTGAGCTCTCCTGGCTACTGGCGTTTGTATACATGTCGTATAGAAACCGTTAAATTTTCCCTTTCTCTCTGCGTCGATAGCTTAGGGGGATCCTTGAATGATGTCAAATCGTCCTAGTTTCGATACCGGTTTGAAACAATCGGACGTCTAGCAACACTGAAAGGTTTTGATAAAGCGAAACATTCTGTCTGTGCATATATATATATATATATATATATATATATATATATATATATATATATATATATATATGATTATCTAGTTTTGATTGGCATATTGATACGGTACGGTGTATAAAACTTGCTTTGACTTATTGAATAAATTTGCATTCGTAAATTTCCCTTTCATTATCATCAGACGACGAAGTCAAAAGAGTTTACACGTTTTTAGTCACCTGTCTAGAGTGATCTCAAAACTCGTATCTTAGGAAAAACATTGTACAAATTCCAAAATTGTAAAGAAATTGCCTAAGAATATAACATCCCCGACATGCAAACACAGACATTTAAATGCGTCTGTATTGTAGATTTTCGAAGTATAATAATCAATTAATAACATTAGTTTTCATTTTGAAGCAATAACTGAAGGTTAGGGTTTTTTTTTTTTTTTTGTTTGAATTTAAAATCATAATACAAAGATTAACTATTTAACTAAAGAAACATTTTTTATTTAAACTTTATGAAAATTATTGATTGATTACCCTTAAGATAAAAAGAAATGTTATTAAAAATAAATCACTGATTCTTCTTTTCAAAGGTTTTCTAAATACAAGGGTCACACCGGAAATAATGCTTCCTGCTTTATGATGTTGTCCTACAACATCAGAAGCAGATACTGGTGATATGGCAGTAGAGGTTAAACCTTGCCTCCAAGAACCCATATTGCTTCTTGCATTATTAAGCTATTCTACGATACCAGAGGCAGATGTTGGTGATATGGCAGTAGAGGTTAAACCTTCCCTCCAAGAACCCATATTGCTTCCTGCTTTATGATATTGACCTACAACATCAGAAGCAGATACTGGTGATATGGCAGTAGAGGTTGAACCTTCCCTCCAAGAACCTATAATGCTTCTTGCTTTACGATGATATTCTACGATACCAGAGGCAGATGTTGTTGATATTTCTGTAGAGATTGAACCATCTCCCAAATAACTAATATTGTTTATTTTTTAAGATAGCAGCTGAGAGGTAGTCTGGCAAAATAGCATCTGATATGAAAGTGTGTCCGATTTAGAGGTGAATTCCTCTATGTCGAAAGAAATTGCACCCATTGACATACATTGACACTTGCTGAAGGTTTACAAAAGAAAAAGTCAGGCCGTTTTTCAGCAGTAACGATAGTGAAATGTTTAAAAAATAAAGTGGATCACTTCCGTTGGTGAAGAAGTTAACGAGCGTGGTATGTAGGCATTTGTTCTTCGCTTGCCTAAAATGCGGGACCAATGGTTGTGGGGGAAAATTAACATTTTTAGGTAAAAAAATTGCTATATTCAAAGGTTTTTATTGTTTTCTGTACCTGTCGTGGATATCGCGCAAATAAATTGAAGGTGTTACCTTCGGAAGTACCTGGTACGATAATCAAAATTTAATGCTTATGCCTCGTAAAAACGAATTCATATTCTTTTATTATTATTATTATTATTATTATTATTATTATTATTATTATTATTATTATTATTATTATTATACCCCAGAGCTTCTCCAAAACCGGTTTCCAACCACGGTTACCGTGCGCTGTCTGTCCCGTTATTTAACTCATAACCTGGGAGATTGATTCATCCTTTTCTCAAGTGAATATACCAAACTGGAGCGGATTCCAAACTCGGCTCATTGATTTTTGTTTCCAACCCGCTCACCCTGACACCCCTTCGCATCCCCCCGCATCCAAGTTACTGCTGACTCTATTGCAGTTTAATAAATGTCATTTTATGACCGAGTTTATGGCGCTCTTGTATAGTGACATCTTGCTACTTAATTTAAAGGAGATTTATATATACTTGACCTTTCATATTTATTTACGATGTCGATGAGTATTTGTTTTATGAGTAGATTTGAAGCTTAACATATTGACTCAAATATAGGAAAACAGCTTAAAGTTAAAACAGATTCGATAAATCTTTCATAATTTTTTTTTTAAAGCATATGAAATTCAATTCAAAGCGTAAGAAATATACTTTTATACACAGAATAAATCAGAGATCTCTGGTCAGTATAGATTTTCGACTTGGATTACTTTCATTTTAAATTTATTTGCTTTTTGTCATAATATTAGGTTGGTGCAAAAATAATGTCGTTTTCTCACATGTGAGAAAACGACATTATTTTTGCACCAACCTAATAACTCAGACCGCCGATAAAAAAAGGAAAATGGGTAAGCTGTTGGCTAGATTAGAACCAGCAACCTAATTCACTCGGTATACTCTGCTGTTTTTGTTTTTTTAACAACAACAAAGATGAAAATAATGGTTCGCATGTAAATAAAAATAATGGTTCGCATGTAAATAGTGTAAATAATGAAAACTCCTCGAGTCAAAAATTCAGGTAGAAATCAGTTTACGACTTCAGCTACTTACGACGCATGTCTAAACTTTTAAACTTCCGCTTCATTTCTCTCCTTCTTTGGTGCCATATTTACCACTGTTTCCACTGGTAGTATTATTAGTAGTAATATTATCTTGAATATGTATAATATGAGGAATTGTTTTACTTGTATTCAGTTAATTAAATTTTAGTTACTTTTTTTTTTCGGAATTCAGCGGTTTGATAAAAAGAATCTAAAAGGATCTGTTGCGGGCCAGTGAATGCATTGAGAGATAAACACGCGTGTCTCCTGAAATAACCACAACAAAATAGCGGAATCGGGATGTAAGTCCACGTAAAAAATGTAAAGAAACAACAAGAAACAATATATATGTACTAACAAATCATAATGTATTAACAACAAAAGTATACAAACGACAAAGACAATAATGTGTGTGACAAATGAATGTGGAACCCGTTTTGGTTTAAAGTATGTGTAGTGAATGAATGTGCGTGCGTAAGTTTGTGTGTGTGTTGTTCATGCGTTTCCGAAAGGGAATGCGTTCTCCGCGAGACAAATAAGCGGATAAGGTGAGAAGAGAGTGATAAAAAAATCATCGCAGACTATTTATAGTCCTGAGAGCGTCTCTTAGGAGCAGTTTCGAAAATTAAGAGGAGGTAACCCGACAGTTCTAACTTGACTTGCGCCCTTTTTGCATGTGTTTCCATTGTTGAAATGAGTGTACTGATCTCTATAAGAATGCGATTGGCGATATTTTGATACAAATTTTGTTTTTTGTGACGTTAGATTCCAACTTATAAAAAATATATTATGAAAAAAGGATTTATGTCGAAGTAGGTCTTTTCAGGCACGGTGGAGTAATGGGTAGCAGCTCGGATTTAGAAATCGGAGAGCCGAGTTCGAAATCCAGTCGAATCCATTACATTCACTTCCGTGCTAATACCCTTGGGAAAGAAATTAATTCTCTTCTTCTCCCCCTAGCAGATAAATAGCAGGGCAGACCGGGTTCTATAGCCTTGGATGGTCTACCGCAGAAAGAAATGGCAACCTACTGCGGGTAGTAGTAGTCATATAAAATAAAAAAATATATTGTAATCTAATTATGTACAATAATGGATCCTATGCAAAATAGGTGAACAATTCAACTAGAAAATAAATACAATGTATCTAAATGCAAATTAGCGACATGTCATAATATATCATTCCATCTTAAATCAACAATATTTTCCGGTAATTTTTAAAATAAACTCGAGATTTTTCTTGTTAAAACGTTGAAAATTTTTTAACGCATTATGGAAAAAATATTGAATTTTATATAGTGTTTTTTCGAGACTTATATAGTGTTTTTTTCGATTCTTATATAGTGTTTTCGAGATTTAGCATGATTAAATCAAATTCACAGATTTGGACTAAAAAAAAAAAAAACAGATCTAAGAAAGACCCGCGAAAATTTCCCATCATTCAATAGTCAGTAAATGCTTAATTTAATTTGTAACGTTTACCAATGTAGGTAAAAAAAAAAACAAAAAAAGAAACTGATAAGATAAAGAATGTCACAAAGCACTCCCAGGGACCCTAAATCAGGCTTACTTTCATTTCGAGGGGTTCTGGAGTAGTATGCACCGACCCTGTGCATTATATAAGCTTGTATACAACGCTTTTTCAGTTTAATAAAGATTTAATATGCTGCCTAGTTCAATTTATCATCGTATTTTTTAAATATGCATAACGTAAAACAATTATTTTTTAATGAACATCTCAATACTAGAAAATTTTCAATTTATCACGAGAAAAACAACAATAATAAACATCGTATAGCTTCTGTCACCGCCGGCTCGACTAAACCAGAATTGTTCTAGGAATTCACCTATATCATTTCCTCTGACGCCAGACGAGACAAAGAAATGAGCAATAGGTTGTACACGTTTAATCAAGTCTTTGATAAACTGCACAACGTGTCCCGGCCACCAGAAATCCCAAGAAAGAAGCGAAAGCTCGTGCGGCCTACCATTCTAAAAGGTGCCGAGTTCTGGGTTATATACTGTCGTTCTAATTGAGTGCTTCTATCAACTATTCCTATGCTCCATTCTGAAAGTGCACTCTAGCAAAGTTACCTCTAATCTCGAAGTTTGAGACTTAATTAAAACCAGAAGTGTTGGAGCTATGGATTGGATACATGAAATTTATGGGAGATGAAATCATGTAATTCACAGATATTAAGTAAAAGGAAAATAATGGAGTCCCATGATCGCCAACATTTTGAAGGGATATAGCATTAAAAAAATGTTTGTTTTTTTAAACAGGGAACTAA
>OZ010605.1:372500-412500 GCA_963932145.1 Acanthosepion lycidas
AATTAGAATAATTGGCATGAATTGTGTGATGTAAAAGGTGACATGGGCTGAAGTAAATATTTCGTGATAAAATGCACAGCCTCAATGGATGCAAATATTGAATTTATTGTGCAGCGGCAAATTATGATAGTGAGTCGTAAATAATTTCAATTTTTATAAACTTTATTCTTCAAAACTTAAAGTACATTTAGATTAATAGATAATGAAATAATCTGTAGAGAGTCTTATTTGCCTTAATCCTGAAGGATTCTGCTATTTGAAGAATGCCACCGCGACAGTCTCCTTAATCCGTGATAGTCATAGCGTAAACGATGACAAAATCATGGCGATACATTTTCCTATGAATTTGATCCGCCATTGCCGTGTTAAAAATAAGGTATGTTATTGATTATTAATTATTATTATTAAATTAACTGTCGCGTATGTTTAGTCGTTAGAATGATGCATTCGACATTGCATTTGGTTCCTCAAAACGAAAATTATTTATGACTCAGCTAAATCGTTATCTACAGTAAGAATAAAAGTAAAAGTTTTGTCGTTACAATATTAAAAGTTTAGAAAATGCCTAACAGTCGTTTTCCCACGATTATGACACGATGAGTCATCTTCAAAACGAGTCTCGCATCATGCTATTTAAAATGGAATCCAACTTTAAAACCAAACAGAAATTCACTCGGCTAACTCCTTTAGGGTGTTCCTTCCGAACTGAGGGTCGTCAAGGGTGCGTAACACCGTGAAACGTAGGCGCGATCCAACCAACTCGTTCAACCCCAAGCAATGATTACTTTGTTGATTTAACCACTAAAGAACCTTAACCGCTCTTTATGTTTCGAAATCGTCTCGACGCTCTTCACAAGCTGCAGATGTTTTGGCGGAACTTGCTTTAAAAGAAAAATCAAAGAAATGACACTTTGCCACACGAATTTTATTTTGTTAATATTTTTCATTGATTTTTTTTATCACTAAATCTTTTTGCATCTAAGATGCAATGACTCCATTTCTTTCTATGATTATGTATAAAGTAGACGAACAAAGATTGTCATTTGTTTGGAATTTAGAAAAATACTATCACGTGATTATTGCTGTGGTCTCGTTTATATGAAAAAAAAAATACCAGAAAACATCTTAAATTAGCGACAACTATTTTTTTTTTACTTAAAAAACAAAACAAAACAGTGAGTTATGTGCCATGCGTGATACACGCGTAGGCGATCATGTATCTTTCAATACATGACTGATGAAGTTGTTTGTTTTTTTTCTCGCAGTAGGTTACCATTTCTTTCTGTGGTAGACCAGTTGCCATCTAAGTATATAGAACCAGGTCTGTCCAACTATTTTCCTATAGCTAGGGGGAAAAGAGGATTCATGCCTAATCAGAATTTAATAAAAAAACAGAAATAATAAAGTGGGTGTCTATTCTATATTACAACCAATATTTACACTGATCCCCCATTTTGTAGCCACGGTAGTTTCTATACATTTATATTCCAAAGAATTTTAATATATTTTATTGTTATCAGTTATGTATCATGCGTGGTACACGCTTAGGCGATCATGTATCTTTCGATACCTGACTAACGAGGCAGATTTTTCCCCGCAATATGTTGCCATTTCTTTCTGCGGTAGAACAGTTGCCGTCCATGGCTACAGAACCCGGTGGGAGAAGATGATTCACATTTTTCATAAGGGTATTAGCACGTAAGTGAATGTAATGGATTCGACTGGAATTCGAACTCGGCTCTCTGATTTCTCAGTCCGAGCCGCTATCCATTACTCTACCGTTCAATTCAACATATGGAATAAGCATAATAAAAAACAAAAGCATTTACCGTTCTGAATGTATGCCATCTTATTCACATTGAAACTAATGTCCTAATATGTGTTGTTATAATAACGTTTCGGCCTTTATGCACCCCGGTTTTCTTCAGGGGTGTCTATCAACCCGAGTAACCATAACTGAAATTGAAAATTAATCCTTTATTCAATTTACAATGGTCGATAGTTCTTGATCTGCTGCCGATGTCTAGAGACATCTCGTCTTGTATTTATTTAGTACTACTCAGTTTGTGCTCCTCCTGTTTCCATTAACACTAAGTCCATATTACCCGAACCAGGGATTGAACTTACAACTGCCATGTCACCTAATATACGAACCGACTTTTTAATCTACTTGGCTATTATCCGGTGGTACAATACTGAATCTCGAACTTGGAAATTTAGACAGTTTCCTGAAAAGAGCCGAAACGCTGTAATAATAAAAACAAAGATGAGGATATTAGTCCGAATGTAAATAATGATAATTCCACATCCCAGAACTATGAAAGTTGATCATAGCTCTCCACAATTTCCTGTCCTTTGTACGAGTATCTCTTAATAAATATTGTTTTTTGTTATCTCTCCTAAGCCTTGTTCCGCCATCCATTTACTTAAGCTCGCTAGGTAAGTTATACCTTGTTTCCTCTGTCCCTCTTGCCTTCAATCTTTCCTGTGAGTATCAAATTTTCCAAGCCCTCTTTCCTCTTTATGTGCCCTAGAAATTTCAACTGTCTCTTCCTGATGTTAAGTATGTGTCGATTTTGCTTCTGTTTCCTCTAAAATTTCGTTGTTGTTCACATGTTCGATCCATGATATTCTCAGTATCCTTCTGTAGAACCACATTTCTGTTACTTCAAGTCTCTTCTTCATTGGTGAGGAGATTGTACAGCATTCACCGCCATATAGAAAGACAATTATTACAAAACAGTCCAGTACTCCTTTCTTTGTTTCTAACGAAATCTTTCTGTTTTTTAATACTTTGCTTAGCTTTTGAAAGGCAACTTCGCTGATTTCAGTGTCGCACTTTCCATCCTGTGTTAAAACACTTCCTAGATATTTAAGTTATTGTACTTGTTTGATTTGGCCATCTCCAATGTGTAATATTTATGTTGGACTGTTCCTTTTGCGAACAACCACGCACTCTGTCTTCGTGCAATTGATGTTTAGTCCTTTCTTCTCGAAACTCTAAAAGTTCGAATATACTGTTGAAATGGTTGGATCAATCGAAGAAAGGAATAGCAAATAGAAAGTAGGGTTTGGCTTATTTTGTTTTACGGCATATCAACACCTCAATGGGTTATTTAATACCGACAAGATTTTTCAGATAGGCTCGTATGAATAAAATATGTATTCTTTGTAAGAAATCTGTTTGTAGATCAGGTTTCATTGACGTATTTTGGTAAAGAGGGTTTTTGTCAAGAGTCATATGTATTATTGTAATATTTTTTTCTAAAAATGTATTGCTGGTAATAATTTGTTATCAAAAATGTATTGCTCGTATTTTTACTATAAAAACCTATTTGTGCACTTTCATAGTGTTTTGACCCCAGTTTTTGTGTAAACTTTTTCCCCATAGCTGTGACCCTAAAAAATGCTACCAGCCGGGTCAGAGTGAACCTGGCAACAAAAGTAATTAAGAAGTGGTTCCACGCTCCTCAAAACCTTCTGATCTCTGGCCTTGCTGCCGGATGTAATTTATCGTCATAGCCAGGACATGGGGAGTATGGGAATTAATTAACACTTTAGTATTAGGTTGGTGCAAAAATAATGTCGTTTTCTCACATATGTTACTATATGAGAAAACGACATTATTTTTGCACCAACCTAATAATTTACACCTGGCTTTAATAATGCTGTCATTTGGCTGGTTCAATTTCTTCTTCTGATTTCCAAGGTGCTCTTGCATTTTTCTAGATTCTCCCGATACCTTGATCTTGTTCCCGTCCTTCTCTTTATCTTCTCCCAAAACACGCCTCTTTACTCTTGTTCTCTACCCTCTGTAACCCCTTGCCTGCTAGTGGCATTTCCGCTTTGCTTGGGGTGAAATGCTTAAAAAAAAACTTTGGCGCATTTCCCAGTATTCCAATAATGATTGGTACTATTGTCACTTTTTATGTTTCACAATTTTCTCATCTCCCTGTCAAAATCAAGGTATTTATGTCTTTTTTTTTTCACTTTCTTCTATGTCTAGTCTGTCATTAACGGCAATAGGGAAATCCGTTATCTGGCATGTTGCTTGATTTTTGTTAATGACGACCAGTTATTATTATTATTATTATTATTATTATTATTATTATTATTATTATTATTATTATTTCTACCGCCAGCTGTAAATTAAATGAGAGAAAAAAAATCGCATCTGTCAAAATTTCAGAATCAACAGCCTCACATGCCTTACACCAATAAAAACACTTTGGAAGTCTAGACATAAACTAACATTATGTACCAGAGAATTATCCGTCACTAATTGATTGCAAGTAAATGTGAATCTAAAATATGATAAAATGTTCTTCATACGTCAATATTTTCTTGTTTGTTTCCTCTGTTATTTCCTTTAAAGAGTCAAAATTACCAATTGCTTTTCATTCACTTAATTAAACCGATTTTAAATAATCATTTTTTTTTTAATTAGTAATTAAACCATAGACCTCGTCTCATTTGTAAGATAGCTTGACTACTGAGCTAATAATTTACAACTTCGAAATCGTTATGTTATTCTTACAGCCCGAGTTTATAGAAGTTAATGCAAGTCAACCCACTTGAGATAGTATTTCGGTTTGCCATCTGAAATAATAAATCTTAAAGATGGCGACGACTAGAACTTTCAACTGTTGCTACTCGTAACGTTTTTGAAACTGTGTCTGAAAGCCCCGGAGTAAGAGTGCATGTCAAAAAAATTTCCAGGTAGATCCGTAAGGATGTTTCATTTATAATCAGAACTTTTATAGACAGGTAAGTGATAAAATTCTACTTTTGACTGTACTTATCTTTATTTTCTCAGAGCCCTTTAGAGTGTTAGAGTTGGCGTTAAAGATTAAAATTTGAGTTACCAGATTCAGTTAACGTTACGAAATAACGCTGAACTGATGTTAAATTATTGGAGCTCTATGGTTAGTCGAATTCATTAATGTTTACCAAAGGCAGCCTGATAAGAAAGAGAAAAACATACACAAAGAGAGAGAAAGGATCAATGCTACATAATTGTTTCATTTTAAAAGCAGTATATTCGTATATTTGTGAAATGTGCATATGACCATTAGGTAACGTTTTCAGATAAAGGAAATACATACTTAAAAGATTTGAAAATTAAAAATTAAAGCAGATAATTATTTATAAATAATTAATGTCAATGCCTGTAAGCTACCGATAAGATTTTGGCAAGGTTCTCTTCCAAATTCTAAGGAAATTTATTTCAAAGTTTAAAATAGTTCTTTTTTGGTTGACTTTTAGATTATTATCCTTAAATATTTTTTGTTTGCTATTCAAGATTAGTCAATAGTTAATCCGTCTTTTAAATATCTCCAACAGTAATGAATATCTAAAATTGCTATTCATTACAATTGGTAATATTTAAGCTGCGGATTAACCCCTTGAAAAGAGGATATATTACCACGAAACTGCGGAGTCGGGAAAAATTAGTTAAGTAATTCTTTTGTATATATAAAAAACTAATATTATATACATATATAGTCATCCACAAACAGCCTGTTTCGCTGTATTATAGCTCATCAGTGTGACTAGACATCCGATTGCTTCAAGCCGGGATTGAAATACGACCGATTTGACATCGATTCTTAACCATAGAATATCGGCGCACGGCAGAGAAAGGGAATGTTTCAACGCATTATATACGTGTTATATAAACGCTATACCGGCCACCATAGCGCTCAATTCTTACGAAGAGCGATGCATTAAAAATGTAGCCTCTGTTAAAAATTCCCTTTTCTCCATAGTGCTCAATCGGCGAACGTGTTTACAGACACTACTGCATGATCAGAGTTGCCAAGAGGGCAGAGATGCATAATACGATATATACCGGGTGTAACAGCAAAATTATCCAATTGTTAGATTAAGCATCGAACCGTTGTATTTTAGAAATGATTAAAGATATCTTACTGGAATTCTACAAGGTTCTTATAACACTATTGGATTCTACTGGAACAATATGAATGTATTTGGTTTTAAGTTTGAATGGTGATTCCTCTTGCTGTTGTGACCTCCGGATACAGTTTTCCTCTCAACTGCTTCCGCTTTTTAAAACTTATTCACCATTCTTTTGATGGTTCTTGAATGGACTTTGAGGATAGAATTTTCGAACCATTACTGAAGGCCTGAATGATCTTTTTCCTCTCAAAATTGTTCAGATGGGAAGATATATTGGAGCTCATATAAAATGATTTTAAACTGTTCTCTTCCTAGCTGAATAACTCATAGGATTTTTTAGTGATTCTTACCTATATATATATGTATGTATATATATGCATATATATGTATATATATACATACATATATATATATATATATATATATATATATATATGTGTGTGTGTGTGTGTGTATCAATTTATGTATCTATATATGCATGCATGTATATCTTCTAGCACAGTTTAGAATTGATTCTACTTCTACAGAATACAACTTTGAAGAAGAAAACGTGCTAACAACGAACACTTTTAAGATGACTAATGGAATGGCCAAAAGCAAGAATCGCTACGGACAGTTTCTACTCCCTCTTAGTCCCCCGAAAATGGAAACCTCTAAGAACATTAGAAAAACTGAATAAAAAAAAAATTTTAATATCTTCCTTGTTTGTCGCATGCAATGAAACGTGTATCAACGAAATGTTACTTCCCAGATATATAATATTGGTACATATATATATTATATATATAATAAATTATATATATATATAAAATTTTTTATAAATATTTCAATAGTTAAGCATTTTTTAGATATAGTTAAAAAAATTTTATTTTTTTAAACAACATCTAAAATATTTATTACAGTTAGATTACAGTTAGATTTAAGTTATGAATATCCGAACAGTGACGTTCCATGTCACGTGACGTCCGCGTCTCGCGAAGGACGCTACTTGCTAACAAACAGTAATTTTAATTTATTTGTAACAAACAGTTATTTCTGATGAAAGATTGAGGGCAATCTGAAATATCAAATTTATATATAAATAAATTAATACTTTCACAAAATAAAACATTATTATTTTTTTAATTTGCAACTTTTTCTATATATACATATTAAGAAAGTATAAGTGGTTTCTCATTATGCTATATATATATATATATATATATATATATATATATATATGTGTGTGTGTGTGTGTAAAACCTTATTGGCTAATGTTTCCTTTGCAACGTTACACACATATCCAGATAATAATAGTTATTTGGTCATGTGTCATATACTTGTATATCAAATGCAAATGTCGGCACGATTAAATGATCTCCTTCGATTTTATTCACACTCTTCGAACGATGATTATTTCATACAATACTCTCTTTTCAAATAATTTCCTCTGCGGCACGATTATTTTGTTCCACATCAGAAAACTTGCCCGTTCACGCTTACTTGAATCGTCATGCTTGTATTTTAAGTTGAAAAATTCTGTATTCTTGACAGCACTTGTATTTAGGACAAAAAGCAGTTGGCAAGACTGTGCAGTCATCTTGTTGCTATTGTCTCAATATGGCAATGATAAAGTAGCAGCACTGCATTACACCAAAGGGAAGGATTGTAGATCGACCACGCCTTTACCTATAGACTCTACAATACTCCCCACCCCACGTCCTTCTGTCTTGAGTGGAGGCAAATTATATGATACAGTAGACATGAATCAAAGCCTTATAAGGTCGTAATGTAAGTCTATAGTAACAATACTATGAAAACAGATATGATTTGACTGCAACGATTTTATAAGAATCGAAAAGGGGTTGGATGTATTAGGTTGGTGCAAAAACGTCATTATTTTTGCACCAACCTAATACTTTGAAAAACTGGTTCTACTTTTAAGACTAATAGAAATTTAATACTAATAAACATTAATAAAACTTTTCCTCCGAAAATAAAAGAAAACTCTCTCTGAAATTTGCCAACCCAACATTTGGGAATTTTCGTCTGAATTTCTGGGCGAGGGGTTCTCATTAATTACACTATTTATATTCGTACTATTGTCCCCATCTTTGTTTTTATCACAACGTTTCGGTCGTTATACCCTCCGGCCATCCTCAGGTTTATATCGATCTAGGTAACCTAGAAGGAATCCTGAACTGATCCTGTATTTAATCTACGGGGGGTAGACTGTTCTTGTTCCTCTGCTCATGTTTAGGGATATCTCGTCTAGTTCTCATTTTTATTTAACACTGTTCAATCATTGCGCGTTCGTTTCCACTGCTTGCAAGTACACGCTGCCCGATCCAAGAATTGAACTCACAACGTAACAACTATGTCACCAAATGCTTTTACCCATTAGGCCATTGTCCTGTACTGAGATAATTCTGGAACATAAAACTATCAATTATGCCAGTCGTTATCGGAGCGCGGGCAAAAATTCAGGCGGAACTGGAGATCAGAAGACTTCGAATCATCCAGACAGCGTCATTATTGAAAAAAGCTAGAATATAAAAGAAGAATATTGTTGTATAGAAGAGACTTGCTGTCACTTGATCTCTTGTGTCTGTGAGAGCAGTCAATGAGGGTGGCAACCATCACAGCAACAGTAATCATAATCATAATAGTCATCAACAAAAATGAAGCAATATGCCTGATAGTGAATTTAGCCGATGCAACAAGTGCCAGAAAGAAAGTAACAAAGAAATAAACATTTTGATCTAGAGAAAGAACTGAGGAAATTGTGGAACAAGAATCACGCCAGTCGTGCCAGTCGTTGTTGGAGCACTGAGAACTGTTCTGAAGAACTTCGGGTAAAAGCTTGGAGGAATTGAAAATTAGAAGGGTTGGAATCATACAGAAGACTGCATTATCTGAAACAGCTAGAACAGATTTTCCCAATGTGGGCACTTGCGACCCCATGTGGCACTGGGAGATTTTATTTCATTTGGGAGGCGGTGAACATACTCGGGGGCGGTAGGCATTTATCCATTATTTTTCAAATTTTCCAAAATTGTTCAATAATGGCTACAAAAGGAAATTTCTGAATGGTGTCTAAAGCCGTGGGAAGCTATCAAATTTTTCTTCATTGCTTTTCTAACTTCCTATATGGCTGAATATGGTTTCAATGCAGTTAAAATAGAAAATAAACAAAGAAACCGCCTGCAAGTTACAAAAGGAGGCGATCTACGATTACTTCTAATCCGCATGGGCGTAGAGTAAGAACCTTAGCCAGTAAGCACCAAAGTCAACTATCGTATTGAAAACATTGAGATAAGGTATTAAATAATTTTTTTTTTTTTTAATATTTTAATTAATTATTAAAATTATTTTTGCACTAATAACTAAGTGTTATTTTGTTATGAAAGATGAATGTGGCGCATGAGGACACCAACAATTTCTGTTGTAGTTGGAGTTCTCAGATTGATTGGAAAAGTTTCTGATAGACTCACTAAAGAAATACAAAAATTGTACTCATAAGTAAAGCACATGCCTTACGAAGGACTTTATCTACGTAAAATGTGTGTGATCTTAGGAATTTTGGTTTTTTTCCCTCAAAAAAGGTTCATTTTAAAATACCATTTCTGGCCTTAGGTCTCTTGTTAGGACCCAAGAAGAAATGTGTATACACCAGAAATTAAAGGGAATAATAATAATAATAATAATAATAATAATAATAATAATAATAATAATAATGGCAATATTAGCCATTTCCTTACAAGGAAACAGTTGGCAGTTTTTATTGACCGAGCAGTCAGTACTGTTTTCGGTTGAAATTTATAAAATTTTTCTCTTAAAACAGTTCTTTAGGAAAACAGGGTTCTCAAATCCAGTAGCTTTTATCGCGCTTTCCAGTATTGATGGGGGTTTCCTTCCTCACCTTTTGTTTGAAATGGTGTGGAATCTTAACATCTTGATTATGACATTATTTTCTCTCCGCGTTATATGTGCTATCTATTTTAGTTGTTGCTAGTGTTTACAATTCTTAGTTTGTGATTCTGTAGCGCCAGTTCACAATGTTCAGAGGTGGATAATAGGTACAAAATCTGTGAATATATTTGCATGACAACACAACACTATAATCTATTCCCAGTGTTTGCAGTTCAGGAGTTTAAATGCAGACGTTTACAAAGTTAAGAGGAAAAGCCAAGAATCTGACCAGACAAAACATCTGTTAACCCCAGTGAACAGGAAATGCTGAAGATCACCGCAATTTTCAACTGTTCCTAATAACAACACAGGCATTTGACTGGAGCCGCTTGTTCCAAAATAACATAAATTTTTTTTCGTCAAAATTGTAGATTTCTGAATTTTGAATTAAAACCTATTAAAAATTGACTTTTATTTCCATCATATTTACGAGTGTGAGTGCGCATGTGTATGTTATACAACACTAGCAGGCTTCGGCAGTTTCTCAAGTCCACAGTTATTGTTCTTTCTAGTATTAAAGCGGGGGTTCTTATTCCTAACCTTTTATATTGGGTGGAAAGTCAACATCTTGATTCTGCCATTATTTTCTCTTGTTATACAGTATGGTCCGAAAGTATTGTCACCCCTACGTAATATAATTTTCTATTTCAGATGACTAACACAAGCTCCTACAGTTTTGACAGCGTCAATGAAAGTGATAAAACTGAATCCAGTATATATGCTTTGTATTACTGTATCACTTGTTCTATTTTTCTCATTACTTTTGAGGTGACAAGACTTTCGGACCACACTGTATGCGCTATCCCGTTCCTTGTTTGTGATACGTTAAAGTATCACAAACAACGAACTAGTGCAGAAGATCTGATGAAGGACAATCCTTTTCAAAGACTAAAGGCTTCATTCGTTTCAAGTCATTTAGATTATATATATATATATATATATATATATATTATGAAATGGACAAAGTTCGACAATTATTTTAAGACATTTTTATATTTATACATTCTTTTTATAGATACAAATATTTAAGTAAATGCTCTGTTTATAATAAACAGTATTAAACAACATTTATCGGCCTGAATTGTTTAATACTGTTTATTATAAACAGAGCATTTACTTAAATATTTGTATCTATAAAAAGAATAAAAATTATTAAAATAATTGTCGAACTTTGTCCATTTCATAATGTGTGACGTCATTCGTTTACATTTGATACGCCACGAGCAGATATGAATGTACGTGAGAGATTCATGGAAGATTGGAGTTTAAATACAGTAAAATAGACCTTGCTAAACGAGCATTCCTCTGTGGCCTAATCGGTAAAGGCACGTCAAGCTAAATGACTGTTCCGTATAGGATACAGGTTCGAATCCTGTCGGAGGACGAATATTTTCTCGGACATTCAGGCCGGTAAATGTTGTTTAATACTGTTTATTATAAACAGAGCATTTACTTAAATATTTGTATCTATAAAAAGAATGTATAAACATAAAAATGCCTTAATTTTTTTTTATATATATATATATATATATTAACTTTACCAATCTACTTTTTGTATGAATGATTCATGTAATATAAATTGAACTGCCCCACATATTTGATTTAAAAAAGAGCTGATCCGACGTGAAAATTTTCGGAATAACAGATGAGACATTTACTCTATTTATTGAACAATTTAGTTCATGCCACATTGACTGAAAAACTCCTACAACAAAAAAATTCTCAAATTACCATATTAGTAAAACAACGCACTCTCTTAAATTTTCAAAAAAATTCAACATTAGCGTTGCGACTGCACACTCCCAAAGTTTTTATCCGTTAACAATAACACATTTCTAAAAAAAACAAACAAAAAAATATTTCGATTCGCATTTAATCTTTCGTGTCCGCTACTACCTGGATTTACTAAAAACAAAATAATTTCCATGCCTGAGGATGACTGTATGTACAGCTGAAAGTACTAGCAGATTAAAAAGAAAAGAAAAAAAGAGCTTATACAACTAATTATCAAAAACAAGGATCATAACATTCATCGACTGATTCGTTGGTTAATGCAACTTTAAAAAATTTGTTTGCGAAGAAGTTTTCGCCATTTTATATCATTAACGTTACTATTCTACTTTTTGTATGAATGATTCATGTAATATATATATATATATATATATATGCTAAAAATATATAGTTTTAGGGTACGCTACATTTATGCGTTAAATTACTTAATATCCGTTATAGAGTAGAGGCAAATATAAAAGTGGATATTGAGGTCAACACCCTGCGGCGACAGTCTGTTTTATGTTTAAGCGCAATCGTCAGGCTCGATGATTGCACTTAAGCTTGAAACAGACTGTCGCCGCTGGGTGATACATACATACATATATATATATATATATATATATATATATACATATATATATATATATATATATATATATATAATGTATTTTTGTGTTTATATAACAAACGGTCGCACCTAGGGAAATTATTCTTTTCAAATCTGTTTCATATCAATGTTAAAAGCCGTTTATAAAACTGCACATAAAACATTTGTAAGATATTGAAATCTCACAAATGAATCACACCTGCCACACACACACACACATATACACACGCACGCACGAACGCACACGCACATACACGCATATACATATACATATATATATATATATATATATATATATATATATATATATATATATATGCGTATATGGATCCCATAATATATATGTCTATATATATATATCTGTGTGTATGTTTGTGTGTGTGCGTGTGATTATGTGTGAGGGAGGGAGATAGTGAAAAGAAAGAACGGATGTATGTGTCAATATTTGTGCATATGTTTCAAGTGATTATATTTATTTTTACATATCAGAATAAACTACCAGAGTATGACCAATCTTAGTACAGAATCGTTCTAGCTACGTGTCCCCTGCTGTTCGAATACTAACTGCAAATAGTTACTTGTTTAATTTACTAATTTAAACATTCCCCTTGTGGTTTCTACCTAATCTCCCGCAACGTAAGGGGCTACTGCTTTCTTGTAACGTAAAAAAATATCGGTGCCAAGTCACGAATGGTGAGCGTTCACTAGCCACTTTAAAAAGTCAAGCCATTCCTTTGGCATTCGGCGTCAGAGAGTGAATGTGACTAAAAAAAAGAGATAACAGATAATTTGGGCAAAGACAGAAATAAACACAAAGACAGTCAAACATCAAATGACAAAGAAACTGTTTCTAAGTCGGAGGATTGCGTATCGATCTGGTTAATAAATTTATACTTTGAAAATAAATATTTAACATTTTTCAACCAACGGGTTGCTTTCCCGCCAACAATAAAGAAACATGCTTCGTGATCCCTTTGAAGGGTATTTAAGCAAAGTTTCTAAACAGAAAAACCAGTAAGGAGAATCAACGGTAACAAACGGCAACAGGTCACTACTCATTCGCCTGTTTTCCTCACCAAGCTACGTGACACTTACACTTTCCTCCTCACTTTCTCCCTTGACTCTTCTTTCTCGCACATACGCACGAAGAAATTACATTTCTTTTTATCTTAACAAACATGGACTGTAAGAACTTTAACACTTACATACGCTAAGAGAAATTTAGTTGTAAAAAACACGAAAATAAAAATATTTTATATTTAAACTTTTTTCGCCTTTTTCTTTGTTGTGGATTGATTCAAATCCGAAACAAAATTTTCCTGAAAATTCTTTTAAGAGAAAGATTTTATGAATTTCATCCAACAGTAGCACAGGCTCTTCGGACAATGAATGCCGAATGTTTCCTTATAAGGAAATGCCTAATATTACCATTACCATTAATATATGAAAGTGTTAAGAAATGCTAATATTAATAACAATGTATTTCTTTGTCTTGAAACAAAGCGATCATAAAAACATGCTGCATCCAACACTGACACACAACTGACATTTTTTTATGAAAATAAATCTTGCGAAAATTACTTGTGAGTGAATTTATATAGTTTGTACTTTTCAAACATCAGTCAGCTTTTTGTGGTAATGTTTTGCTAATTATGGTTACGTTCATGACAAAATGTTTACATTTTTTACTTATATAGACATTAATGTTTCCATGATTTTTTAATTAATCAAATGTAATCACTTTCATTTTCAACAAAAAAGGCACATTTCTGATTCCACGATTAGATATATCTGGGTTCCGCCTACGAACACACGCACAAATTTTAAAAACTATCACAATTTTTTCTGAATATTCTGCTACTTATGGAATGTTCTTGTGCCCGAAACAAAAAGGATATCAGTTGATGCTAAATCTTATAAGAATGATGGATGTGGAAGAATATACAATCCAAACAATTTTATTTTTCTTGGGTTTGTTTTCTAGAGGGTACTCTTGCATTGTCATACTGGAGAATTTATTTTTCTGTTTACCAAAGCAAGACATTTTCGGTTTCGTTCAAGTTGCCGGGAAGAAACATCTGTAGTGATGGCCCTTCCACGTTCCATCAGCTTGTAATGGACGACACCATTCAATTTCAACAGACACAATACACAAATTTCTGTGAATGGAGTCATGGTTTTCTTGTTGACACTGATTTGCTCTGGGTAGCGTTTGAATCTTTACCGTCCCTCTTTGTCCTTGCCAACCATTAATACAAACTCATTTAAGAGGTGATCATGGCTCTCCACAACTTCCTGCCTTTTTAAACTCTGAGTAACTTTTTAACACTTTATCATCCTTTTTGTTGTTGTTCTGCCATCCATTTTCACAAACTCGTTAAGGTGGTGATCATGGTTCTCCACAACTTCCTGACTTTTGTTGCTCTGAGTAATTGTTGGGTCTGTTACTGTTCTGCCATGCATTAACATAAACTCGTTAAAGAGGTGATCATGGCTCGCCACAACTTCCTGCCTTCTGTTACTCTGAATAATTTTTGTCTCCTCATCATCCCACTTTGTCATTGTTTTGCCATCCAGACTCGTTAAGAAGGTGATCATGACTCTCCACAACTTCCAGCCTTTTGTTGCTCTGAGTAACTCTTAGGTCTTTATTATCCCTCTGTCACTATTCTGCCAGGCATTAACATAAACTCGTTAAAGAGGTGATCATGGCTCGCCACAACTTCCTACCTTCTGTTGCTCTGAGTCATCCCTCTTTGTCATCGTTCTGCTATCCATTAACACAAACTCTTTAAGGAGATTATTCTCTGCTGTGACCGTTGAAGATATTGGTTCTTGGACCTAAGGAAGCGCTCATCTATCAAATACAATCTGGTAGAATTATCAATTAATTGAAAGCTAAAAATAAATGCTGTTTCCTGAAAACAGTTCAAATGTTACTTGATTGAAACGCTAAAATAAATAAAAATATTGATTTAATTAATCATTTAAAAAATGAATGACATTTGTTTTTAAAATAAAAATATTTAAAATATTCTTTGTTTAATGAATTTAATGACAACTCAAAAAATGATTCTTTGTTTTGATGTTAATTAATCATATTTGTTAATTAGCAAGAAAGTATTGATATATTGAATGTCATTTATTATAGAAATAAAATCAATAGAAAAAAAGATATTTTGTCTTTTTTTATTATGGGAAATATTTTAACAGATGACAGAAAATATGACAGTGAAACTCGAATGTGCGATGGAATACCGAAACATGCTTTCCAAAAGCATAACAATCTATTAAGAGACAGGAAAATTTCGTTAGAAACAAAGAAAAGAGTGATTAACTTCTATGTAATAACAGTCCTTCTATACAGCAGGGAATATGGGAAATTTCCTAACAGATGAAGAAGAGGCTTGAGACAAAAGAGACGTGATTCCACAGAAGGATGCCGAGAATACAATAGACAGAGCATGGGAGCAATGAGAAAATTTTATTGAAAATAGAAACTTATAATTAGAAAACAGAAAGAAACAGTTGAAATTCTTGTGACGCATATTGAAGGATGGGGGCTTGGAGAATTTGACACTCACGGGACATATTTTAGTCAAGAGAGACAACAAATAACCTTTCTAACGAACTCGTGTAAATGGATAGCTGGACAGAGTCTGGGAGGGATAGTAAGTAGACAAACGTTATTTAGAGTTACAAAGTATAGGAAGTTGTGGAGAGCCATAATCACTCGTATTCTGAGGGAACACGGAACATAAAAGAAGACTCTATTCAGTTTTATTTGTGGAATTAAAGAAGATCATGTCTATGTTTCAAATGTCAGTCGTAAATATATTTTTGTATCGCCTTTGGATAACGTTAAACAAAAACCCTGCCTTTGATTTAGAAGATAGACCTTCTTTTTATGAATTGGCGGTAAATTAGATCTCCATACGAAACAAAATGTCGCACAGATGAAGAACCTGACCAAGGCCAATTGATGCCGTAATACCGGCAATGTTCTTCTACCTCTGTCCTTCACTGATAACCAGATAACTCTGTCTCTGCAAGTTCGATCCCTGCAAAAGCATCTATTTCATTGCACCAAAGAAAGAGTGTCGGAGTATTTCGAGGTCTGTGTGGCCCCGGAAACCGGACAATTGCTATCTCACTTATTTATTTATTTTTAATTGATTGATTTTACAGCTATTCAACCTTTTGTAGGTTATTTAAACCCGAAACATATTTCGGGTGTTAGGGGGTCGTTTACAGTGCACGGTATTCTGAAGCGGTCCCCCATCTAAGTACAGTTCGATGTTGTTAAATTTGGTAACTGACCAAGAACCGGTGTTGTCCTAGACCTAAACATACGCAACACCTAAAGATTTAAAAAAAAAAAAAATGAAAAATCTTGCTTGGAGCTTTTATTTTAGTTTCAAGCTAATAGATTACATTTAAACTCTTTAATAAGTAGAATAATTTACTGTATTTAAAACTAATTGAAATTGACGGGAAGGCGTTTTCGTTTTAAAGTTGTTGATTTTAGCGCATTCTTTCATCAGAATTTAATTCTCTTTATTAACAAAACTTCCAAAAATAAAATATACTTCTCCGAAACTTTATTTTAGGAATATTAGCCGATTTAAAGTTTAATTAATCTAATTTAATTTGAAACAAATATTACTTTAAGTTTAAAATACCGCCCTATGATTACCTAGATTTTTTAAAATTTAAGCGCAATACTAAACTGGCGTCGAGATCTCATCAATTTACAATTGAGCTGGCGAGATATAACCGCAAGTTCTATGCTAACAGTTTCTTTTCTCGCACTTCTCGATTGTGAAACTCACTCCCGGTTCCATGCTTTCAAGCCAATTTTAATCTGCAAAAATTTAAATGCAATGTTGCTATCTACTGTGCTCCTGATTATTCTTTCCTCTTCCCGTTCGTTATTAATATTTTTGTTCCTAATTCTTTCACACCCTGTAACCTCTTGTATCTTAGTGACTTTATTGTCTTTCATGGGGTGATACCGATTAAAAAATGCATTTTTAACACGGCGTAGCTGTTTGTTTAAGGTGTTGACATATTGACACCTTGAATGACAAATGCAAGTTTATCTAATTCTACGGTTTATATATCTGTAAAAATAATTGAGGAATATAACGCGAGCGCCATTTTATATAATTTTTTAAGTAGTCAGTAATCTTTAAAATTTAGAAAAATATTCTCCGTAATCTGAAGTTTTATTGAGTTTTAGATACTTTGGCTTTAAATTTACTATAGGTTTCGCTCTTATTTTCTAATAATGTCGATACAATTGTATCGACAAGAATAGGCCCGTTTATACACATCCAAAAAATATTGGTAAAAATATTTAAAATATTTGTGTTTGATAATTTGTACTAAGCTTTTCTATTTATGATTAGCAAATATAGTTTTTTTAGAGATGGCGAACATTTATAGTTGCCGGGGAATTTTTGGTGTTTTAAATTTTTCATAAACATAAGTGAGTCATTCATATACTTAACGATATTTTTTAATGAGAAACTTGTTGTCGTATCTTAATTGCTAATGTTTTAATTCGAGGGTCATAATTTTTTGTCGTCTGCTTAATGCATTCAGCACTCATATCCATACGATGGTGGTTCTTAGTGGTTCGTCTTATATAGTTAATGGCGTTCTGGATAAGACATTAAGCTACATCCGACGGCAAGGCCTCGGATTGGAGGTTTGAGGAATGTGGAACCAACTCTTAATTGACGGTGTTCCCAGGTTCACTCTGGCCCGTGTTGGTAGAACCTGTTAGGGTCCCAGCTATGGACAAATAGTTGATCAAAACAAATAAGGATTCTTTTCTAAATCTACAGTTAAATTAAAATTGAAACATAGTAGATAAATAGATGGCTGTTTGCATTTACGATGTTGATAGAGAGCCTAGCCCACAATGTTAGTAATGCTTTTTTCCCACATAATAGCGTTAAAGGGTCAACATCTTAACTGAAAATTTTGGTTTCAACATAACACGTTTTTATTAATATATATTATATTTTATTAATTATTTATTCGAAAATTATAACATAAATAAGTTATAAGATCACTACAAAAATAGCCATTTTGTTTCAATACTTCTGGTTTCTTATCAAGTGAAGGTGTTGAATTCTACATTCAAAACCATCACTTCATAAAACAACAGAAGGTTGAAACAAAATGGCTATTTTTGTAGTGATTTTATAACATATTTATGTTATAATTTTCGAATAAATAATTATATTTACTCTACTCTGTATTGAGCACTCTTTTAAGAATAGTATTTGTTGGTTATCGGAATTGATTCCGTATACACCAATCCTATACTTGGTTATATTTTATTAATATATATATTATTTCATATATTATATTTTATTATTATATATTATTTTATATATTATATTTTATTATTATATATTATTTTATATATTATATTTTATTATTATATATTATTTCATATATTATATTTTATACACAACACACACATTATATATATATATATATATATATATATATATATATATATATATATATGTATATATATATACAAAATAGCCATTGTATGTCTACTATCAAAGAGCTTTATCTGCGAATTTTAATTTGTTAAAATTAGTTGCGCCAATAAATCAGTTTCACCGTACAGATTAAATAAGTTCGGGGAGATAACGCATCCATATCGTAATCCGTTTTCCATTATTTGTGTGTCCACTAAACTCGTTCTCTATACGCATGTAGGAGCAATCTCAGGCTGAGCCGATGTGCTTGAGATGATAAATATCTGTAGCCGAGCAGTCTAAAGCACATCGGATCATAACTTGATTTCTCTGAAAAAAGAGGGACACAGATTCAAACCCTGTCGGACAGTATATCTTTTGATTAAATCTCTCGATTGCGAAGGTTAGTAGAGGTAATTCAGAATGTTTACAAAAAAACAAAAAAACAAAAAAAAAAAAACAGGTCGTCTTATTCAACCATGTGTATCAACAAAATGACTTCTAGAAGAGAAGGAAATAATGTTGGATAAAAAATCCATTTATTCCTTAGAAATGACATTGTTTACGTTTCAGATACGAAACATAATCAGATGTGATCTTCTGGAAAGTTGTAAACGAGACGATATGCGTTCTTTAAAAGGGGGGTTGAACCTATCTAGTTGGTTCATTGCGATCGAGTGGTCTAAAGTTGTCCACGATTTCACATTCATTGATCCCCCCGCCAATCACCAACAGTCTTTCACGGGTTTCCAAGATCGGTCGAGCAATCATAACGTTCTCCAAGCTGACAAAGAGAGATTGGGTAAAGAGAAAGTTGATGACGCAAACAAGTCTACAAGACCTGTGTTTTTTTTTTGTTTTTGTTTTTTTGGCACTTCACTTTACGGCAGCAAAATATGGAGACTCTCTTGCAGACAGGAGCGTCGTCTTAACGTCGCATCCTTTCACAGCATGGGATCAATCCTGGACATCAAATGAACTGAGCGAGTCACGAACGAGAAGTTCCTAGTCCTCACCCAGATACCCGACCTCTTCAACGCTGTCTTCTCTGTCTGGGCCACGTGCACTGCAAGTCAGACGGGAGGACCCCGAAAGACCTGGGGAACTGATTCTCGGCAAGAGAGCATTAGGGCGGCCTCTTCATCGTTTCAAAGATGTCTACAAGAGAGACATTCAGAACGTTAGTGTCGAGAGGTGGGAGGATGTTGCATGTAATCGCTCTTGGTACAGGATGGAACTGCGCAGGGATCTAAAAAGAGAAGAGTGGCTTAGGTATGTTGCTGAAAAAATACGCACTCAACGAAAAAAAAAAAAAAAAAAAGAAGGAAAACAACGGAGATCGCTTTTAGATGCTGTCACCGCAACCAAAAACTGTCACTCCCACGTGAGCCTTTGCTCTACACAGTTGGAATAAAACCATGGCTCTCCAGACAGTTCAGTCTAAAAACTGCCTTAGCGAGATAGTCTAGAAAATATATAATAATATTAATATATAAAATATATAAATAACATTAATATAATATTAACGAAAATCTTAAACTTTTAGTCTGTTTATTTTAAAAACCTTAAAATTTCTTTTTTTTCGTTGTATTTCAGTGACAATTTTAGCTTTAGAAAAATAGAGAATTTGCATGGAGGAAGATGTATGGGGAAGCTAACAGATCTGGGTGATGTAATATTTAGCTCCTGTCACCCCTTCCAAAAAAATCTTCTTAAGATATGAGGGAAGCACGTTGGAGTAATGGATAGCGGCTCGGACTGAGGAATCGAAGAGCCGAGTTCGAGTTCCAGCCGAATCCATTACATTCATCGATGTATGAGGAAGCTAACAGATCTGGGTGATGTGATATTTTACTCCTGTCACCAAAAAAAAAAAAAAAAAATCTTCCTAAGACATGAAGGAGAGCCGAGTTCGAATCCCAGCCGAATCCATTACATTCACTTACGTGCTAATACGCTTGCGAAAGGTATGAATCCTCTTCTTCTCCCTCCAGCTATAGATAAATAGCAGGGCAGACCGGGTTCTATGGCCTTGGATGGCAACTGGTCTACCCCAGAAAGAAATGGCAAACTACTGCAGGAAAACATCTGCCTCGTCAGTCATGTATCGAAAGATACATGATCGCCTAAGCGTGTATCACGCACGGCACATAACTGATAACAATAAAATATATTAAAATTCTTTGGAAAATAAATATATAGAAACTACCGTGGCTACAAAATGAGGGATCAGTGTAAATATTGGTTGTAATATAGAATATACCCCCACTTTATATCCATATTATTACTTATTTATTTTTTTATCAAATTCTGATTAGGTAGGAATCTTCTTCTCCCACCAAGTATGGGTAAATAGCAGAACAGACCGGATTCTATAGCCTTTGGATGGCAACTGGTCTACCGCAAAAAGAAATGGCAACCTACTGCGAAAAAAATCTGCCTCGTCAGTCATGTATCGAAAGATACATGATCACCTTAGCGTGTAAGATATGAAGAATATACTCTCTTGGACATTGCGAATGCACGAGAGGTTTTTAAAAAACTCGTGGAAAGATAGAATTAAAAGCAGACATTTTTAAATAAGCTTTATTTTTTTTTCTCACTTAAGTTGTGAACATCATTAAATATAAGCTTTTTTTCTTTTTTCCACATAATAAGCATCGAGACATTTTTAAAGGCAATGATGTCCGCCATTTATACAATCCTTAGAGTAACTAAGTATTCTGACCATTTAACTATGTCAGAGCAGCCATCTTTAAGTTTTCTTTTTTATATTTCTGAGATGAGGTATTGTAATTATTTACATTATTTACATTGTTCGGAATGCTGTCCTCATCTTTATCGTCATATTTACGACATTTATAAATCCAACCAAAACATGATTATTACAATATCTTGATACATTTCGCCGACCCACACAGAGGTGACGACCATAGACATCCCCCGCACGCACATACACGAGAATATAAAAACTCAACCAAATACAAAATTAATGCAACATCTCGCTACATTTCACCAACAAAAACGAGGATGACGTCTATAGACATTTCTCACGCACACACACACACTTATAAACTTCCATGAATTAACGTTACCGTTCAGCATACACCACGACATACAAGCGCTTCTTTACATATACACTCTTACACTATCACACATTTTAACGTCCAAAATGATCCTCACATATATTTATATACTATCTATTGCGTTTATACACGTGACTCATATTTGACCAATAAGAACTAACCAAAGTCTTAACATACAAGTAATTTATCTCTTTGGTTTTTCATATCTATCTCAATCACTGTCGAAGCTTTAATAAAAGTGAAACATACCAGATTAAGATACTTTTCTTAGTTGTTCTTCATTTTATTTTATCATGTTGTCAGATTCCTATCCATATCTGATCTACATTTGATCTTCAACTTATATATATATATATATATATATATATATATATATATATATATATATATATGTGTGTGTGTGTGTGTGTGTGTGTGTATATATATATATATATATATATATATATATATATATATATATAATGCTAAGCTCTTTGCAATGAATAGACCACTCTTGCAGATAGTAATGCTTATATCACGTATATAATGCGTTACGAATTCTTTTTCTTCGTAGCTTGCGTCGATAGACTAGGAGTAAGAGTCTCTAACTAATGTCAAATAGATCGAGTTTCTAACCCGGCTTTAAGCAATCGTCTGTCTAGCCACGCTGAAGAGCTGCGAAACTGTCTGTGGGTGACTACACACACACACACACACACACACACACACACACACTCATATATATATATATATATATATATATATATATATATATATATATATATATATATATATATATATGAAGAAATATACTCTGAAAGTGTACTATATTTATGGGATAAAGTGCTCAATATCAGAGATAGAGTGTGTGTAAATATAAAAGTGAACATTGAAGTCAACACTTAGAGGCGACTGGCTGTTTTATGCTAGACGCAATTGTCAGGCATGAATCAGGCTGTTGTCTCTCTCTCTCTCTCTCTCTCTATATATATATATATATATATATATATATATATATATAGAGAGAGAGAGAGAGAGAGAGAGAATAGATATTTACGCCAATGACACAGACACTGGGATTGATAACGGAATGAAAACACCGAAATGAAATACTCAGATCCTATACTATCTATGTTAAAGAATATATATTTCCCTGTATTGTTATATTTGAAATTATATATTTTACCTGAAACAGCGTCACGTGTACAGTATATATATATATATATATATATATATATATATATATATATATATATATATATATATATTATCCATTCAGGCAATATATATTATATAAGTTTACGTATGTATGTATTATGTCTTACGTATGCCAGACAACAACTTTTACCACTTACTGAGTTTATGTACGCAGAATCATCTTTCTCGTTTTCTTTTGGGGAAATGAAAACATCGCTTAATACATAACAACAACTTATTAGCTTAATTATCTCTAAGCGTTTAAACTGAGCTTTTATTAAGAATATTAGATTACTGGAAGGGTGCAAACTACTGAAGCTGAGTTCCTGTTTGTCCAGACAGATACCAACTGAGTGAGACCCCTTATTTCATTTCTATCATATAGCTTTAGTGTTAAGGTTTTGGGCTGAATTGCAAAAGGCCTTTCATTTGGATCTAGGAAACAGGATTGAAAAGGTGAAGTGTTTTATTTTTTATTTGTGATGTATTGATTGAATGATTAAGTCGTTTTCTACAGCCCATCAACCATCTGCAGGTTATTTAAAGCCAGTAATTTATATTTTAAATTGTAAGAATGTTTGGGAACAGATAATAATGGCTTAGAGATACAAGTCTTACTAATTAACCCAATAGTTCGGGAGAGAAAATTTGGATTCATTCCTTTCCTAAGGGTAACCCAATGGGAATTGGGACTCGTCTCTCCGATTAACTATTCCGAAACATTATCCATTACACTATCTACACATCCAAGCTTACAGTACCTTACTATTCCCAAGAGGCTCGCACGTCGGTGATTGCGCGGGAACGTGATGAGGCCGTAAGCTGTTTGTTACGAAAGGCTAAATGATAGCAGGAATAGGCCATTCACCTGTTTATTTATTTTCAAAATTAACAGAAAGCGTTGTGTATTTGTAAAATTCATTTTTTTTTTTTGCAGCCTGTATTGTCAGGCAGTAGTTGCATGTACAAATCAGGCGCCAGAGGTTAGGTCACCTCGGGTAAAGTAGTGCCGGCGAGAAAGGCCCACTTCAGCTGAACACAATAATTATGCGTTTTATGTATTTATTTGAACACCAGCTCATTCCAAGTGCCGCACAAGGCCTTTTTAACACTGGGTTCCTACACGTATATAGAACCAGAGACCAAAAGTAATCCAACTCTCTCGGCACTCCGCCTCAGGTATCCTCGTCCCGAGGGTGATGCATTTCCTGGTAGGGTGGCGTTTTGCCATAAGAATTGTATAACCATATGATAAACCATATATGATAAACCATATATGATAAAAATTGCGCGTTTTGGATTTATCCATGTGCCAACCTGAATATGACAGATTTTAATTGGGAATGCGCGTGGACATGATCTAGACAGAAATATTTCTGTATCCTGACCTCCTTTCGAGGAAGCCTCAGACTAATCACTTAGCTATATATATCTCGAAAGACCAAATTGGAAATGAAGAACTATTATTTTCAGAAATATTTTTTAAATTGAATACGAAAATTAGTTATTTCCATTAAGAAAGAATCGCTAATTTTGGTAAATATATAACTATCTGGTCAGTTGATTATAATGATAACACACATACTTACTTTTGAAATTGTTAACATTTCTGAAATTAAATATATAAGCCTAGTGTCTGGGGTCTGTCCCGTCAAGTTAAACGTCTCTGATGAGATGATGCTAGAGTTATCATCTAGCGCTTGAAGCTTCCCCGAAGGGAGATGAAGCTAGAATTTTTTAACATATGAATTTTTAAAAGAAATTAAGTGGCTTAGTTATTCAAATAAAAACATTTTGTGTTCTGAAAGTGGTGATTTATTAGATTGGGTCATAAATAATTTAAGATTTTGCTTATCCATAGACTAAAGGACGATTGCATTTTATTCAGCTCTCTATTCGTCGTTATTTACAATGACTTGTTGCTAATTATAAGGAAGCTCTTAGATATCTTCTAAATAATATTCTGCAAATGTTGATACGAAGAATGTTCGACTAACTCTTGACTGTCTTTAATTAGACCGTTCTGGGTAAGACGATAAACTAAGTCCAACAGCAAGGACTCTGATCAGGAGGTTTTGAGGAGCATGGAACTACTTCTTAATTGCTGATATTCCCAGGTCCACCCTGACCCGTGGTGGTAGCACCTGTTAGGGTCCTAGCTTTGGGCAAATAGTTAACCACCAGATTGGGGTCAAGACACTATGAAAGGGTAAAAATGGGTTTTAATAACAAGAAATACTTTGTAAAAAATTATTACCAACAAAATATTTAAAAGCGATATATTTAAAAAAAAAAAAAAAATTACCAGAAATAGATTTTTGAGAAAAAAATATTACCAGCAATAAAAATTATCGGCATTAAATAACCCATTGAGGTTTTGATATACCGTAAAACAAACCAAATCAAATCTTCAATTAGGGAAGCTTTACCCCGCCAAGTGTTTTGCAGCGATCAAAAAGAGATAATAAATAGTTGCTGCAAAGTCAGGTGATTATGACGGGTAAGACAGATCAGACCAACGTTTAATTTTTTCGTTTAATCCACTATATACGCTGCCACTTCCGTATTAAAAAAAAGTATATGCTAGTGTACTTTAAATTTATTCTTCAGTGCCACGTATAATCAGTAGTTTGAATGATATATTCCTATGACAATTAGTTCCCCAAAGCCCAAATTACTTATGACCCAATCCAATAGCTTGGGAATAAAATGAAGTACTGAATAAAGACAAGAAAACGATGTTCATATATATATATATATATATATATATATATATATATATATATATATATATATACTTGGAAAAACTAACAGAAATCAGATCGCGGAGTTCAAATTGTAGTCAAGTTTGTTACGTTCAATTACGAGCAAATGGCCTTAGGAAATATATGAATTCATCTCCTCTCCGCAGCTATGGGTTAAATAACAGGATGTGTATCTTCAAAATTATCATTGTATCATTATTATCTCCAAAAAACGTTAATGCAATATTCACCCGCAAAAGGAAAGAATTATTCTTACAATCCAAAATATGTCTCGGATTTAGATAATCCACAAAGGGTTGATACTCAACAAAGGGTTGATAAACCTCAAAGGGTTGATGATCCAAAAGTATTGATAAACCTCAAAGGGTTGATAAGTCACAAAAGGATGATAATCCATGGAAGGTTGTTAATCCAGAAGGGTTGAAAATCCACAAAGGGTTGATAATCCACAAAGGGTTGATAGTCCATAAGGATTGATACGCCACAAAGGGTTGATAATTCAAAAGGATTGATAAGCCGCAAAGAGTTGATAAGCCGCAAAGAGTTGATAATCCACAAAGAGTCGATAATCCAAAAGGATTGATAAGCCACAAAGGGTTGATAATCCAAAAGTAATGATATGCCTCAAAGTGTTGATAAGCCTCAAAGGGTTTATAAGCCTCAAAGGTTTGATAATCCACAAAGGGTCGATAATCCAAAAGGATTGATAAGCCACAAAGGGTTGATAATCCAAAAGTAATGATATGCCTCAAAGGGTTGATAAGCCTCAAACGGTTGATAAGCTGTAAAACAAGTCAATCAATCAATTTTAAATTTAACAAATAAAAAATATAATACCTCTTACCACATCTTTTGTAGTTAGAGTTATTTTCTATTGATTGATTCATTTTCTACGGCTTATCAACCCTTTGCAGGTTATTTAAAGCCAGTAGATATTTTTAGATTGCAAGATTTTTTTTAGAGTGGGAGATAATAATGATTTCGTGATACAAGTCTTACTAATTAACTCATAGTTGGGGGAGACGAGGTGGATTCATACCTTTCTCAAAAGGTATTTTACGCGTAAGCGAATATAATGAATCCAACAGGAATTGGAACTCAGCTCTCCGATTAACAGTTCCGAACAATTAGCCATTACACCACCTACAGACGGTCACCCGTCTAGGTACTGGCCAAGCTCGACGTTACTTAACTTTAGTGATCGTACGGGAACCGGTGTTTCAGCGTGTTGTCGCTTTGTTTTTATTATCATACTTATGAATATCATTTTCGGAAAGAAGATGAGAACGGTTTTAAATTGATCTTTCTGTGATTATTTTGAGCTGAAAACTTCTTCATTATCAACAGCAGAATCATCTACTGTGCATTATACAAAAGTAGCTGTAAGAGTTGTGGTTCAAAACATAAGAAGTAAGTGCGCCTAAAGTGTTTGTATTTAATAACTGAAGCTACTCAGTGAAGAAGACATCGAGGCTCCTGAATATTTGCGACCACCCACTTGGAAAGGTCGGAAACGGGAACAAGTGACTAACTTTTCCCGCCTTCATCTAAGAACGTTGTATTTCCGCTGAAGGTTCAACAAACCTGACTTGTCTTTCTGGTCGTCGTAAAACATTTTATCAAACACAGTTGTTTTCAGAAACACATTTGGCATATTAGGCTTTTTTTTGTGGGTGGTGGGAGAGTGAGTGCGTCAATGAACGCTACGGTAAAAAGAAAGCCGTTATTCACTCAACACTTCCGGCTAAAAAAATGACATAGGCTCAATTTCAAGTACAATATATTTACGGCTAAAGTGACATGAATAAATCCTTTTCTTTATTATTTCAGTTCATATGTCCTGAGAAAGAATGAGTATTCTTATCGCTTTACCTGAATCAAATATAAGTTTGCCTATCGTCTGGTTCATACTTCTCCCCGGTCTTTTGAACAGGAGTAGTGGTTTATCCCTTGATTCATGTTTAGGAGTGAGTTTCCGGTTGGTTCTAAAGTATACTGTTATTCGTATGTTTCCGGCTTGACTCTAAAATTTTGTTTATTATTTTTTTCTTTATTCAGTAAGAGTAGACAGTTTTGCCTATCGCCCGGTTCACACTCCTCTCCAGCCTTTTGAACATGAGCAGAGGTTTATCTCTTTTTTTTCCGGTTTAGGGTCAGGTTTGCGGTTCCTTCTCAAATATTCTAATTCTCTTTCACTCCCAGTAGTTCCTTGAGTGTTAGTGACATTGCTGCCTTGCTTGGGGTGAAGTGATTAAAAAATTGTTAGCATTATATCACAAATGACCAAAGTTGTTTTCAGCTTTACAATTGTTCTTGACTAATTCATGCAGACGTGTGCAATGCACAGTGATTAAAATGGCATGTCAAGTTCACATTCCGACCACTACATGGCATTCGCTTTCGCACAAATACCTTTTAAAAGGTGGGAAAGCATCTCTTTTCCATCCAGCAAGGTTTTAATAGCAGCACAGCCTAGGCTCTGGTTGGTTGCCTGAAAATAAAACCAGCCTGAAGAGGGATGGGTTCCGTCAGGTATTCTTACGCCACTGCTGCTGCTAAGGTTTCATTATATACAGTGATCCAACGACCCGAATGCATTTCACCCTCTTTTTTTTCTCGTTTGCTTCTTGCAAGTTCTTTCTTCTATGTACTTTATTCCAATTTGTTTCTTTCTTTTCATTTTTACTCACCGCTAATAAAGAATTAATGATCTCGTTTCATAAATAATTATTAGGTTGGTGCAAAAATAATGACGTAATAATGTCGTTTTTTGACGTATTTTTTAACGTCAAAAAACGACATTATTACGACATTATTTTTGCACCAACCTAATAATTTGTTATTTAATCAACAACGTCTCTTGTTAATATCGTCCTTTATTTCTTCTTGAGAGCCGAGTTCCAATTCCAGTCGGGCTCGTTGAATACCCTTGTGAAAGATATGAATCAATCTCCTCCCCCACATATAGGTTAAATAGTAAGGCATATCTAGAAAAATCATTATTATTCTCAAAAAATGTTAATGCAGTACACACTCACCCCCAAAATATTCTTACATTCCAAAAAATGTGTCGGCTTTAAATAACTACACAAATGGTTGATAAACCGTAAAAAACAAATCACTTAAACAGTCCAGCATAATCACGTGACTAGCGCCTCATCTTAGTAGCAACAATGAAAGACCAAAACGAACAAGATTAGAATCCATCTTCTAGTTGACATCTCTTGTGGGAGATCGCTGTCAACTGCCATATGACAAGGGTTGGCAAACTTTTGGAGAGTGGGGTCGGACAGCTATGCCGTGTCTCGGAGAAGGGCCAGGAGTAAATCAAAAATACAAATTGTCTCGACCTCAGACAACTCCGTCCTGAAGGCTGCCTTGGTCTGGATGTTTAAAGAAAAAAAAAAACAAGGTTCCTTATTTTACTGTAGGATAACAACTAATATAATCGATAAAAAATGCAAATTCTTTATTACGGTTAAGTTGGCGGGCTGGGTGTGGCCTGGGGGTTGCCGAGCCCGGCCATGAAATCAAAGTACGATACAGTTGATTTTTAAACAGATATTGTTGGAAGTACTGATATTATATGATAGGTGTAAGAACTTTTGAAATTACTTTTTCGAATACTGGTTTCAGTCTCTTTAAGTGGTGTGTCCCTTTAGAACGCTGGAGACCATGACTCTTTGAAAAATTATTCTTACTTTTATTATTTTTACTAATTTCAGCTTACGGACTTTACATCGTTCTTTTTCAGCTATGTCTCGCATTTTGACCTCATTTTGCGTGAAGACAATGGCTTCAATTATAAACAAAATAATGAAAACTACTGAACTCATACAACAAACGAAAATTCCAAACTTGTGCAAAGTTTTTTATTGGGCGTTGGCAATTTTTATTTAATGGCCTAAACGGAATTCAACTATCGTACAAAAATAATTAATGTTTCAGTGAAGTTAATTTATTTCGAGGATTTTTAGGAAATTTGGTGTAAAAATAGAAAACGTAAAGAAACAAATAGGAAGAAACCCGTTGATATATATATATATATATATATATATATTTAGTGTATTACCACTACAGAAATATTTTCTGTTAATGGCGTTTATGGACGTACGTATTTACAAATATCGGCACGTTTATAAGCACAAAAATTATTGGGGGTCGATGAATTGTACTAACCTAGTCCACGTATGATTAGTAAATATAGTTTTTACTCAAAACATTATCACTTAACCTCTGCAATGTAAAACAGAATTTTAAAAGATTTAAAACTATAAATTATTATAATTAAAATTTAAAAAAATGAAATCAATTCTTATAAAAATTCATTAGTCATCGATTTTTTTTTCTTAAATACAATAGTGTCAATAATTTATCTTCATTTATTGAAGCAATTAAATGTTTTCTAATTAAATCATCATTAAATTTTCTAATCATACTCATCAGGTATGTTTAACCGTTCTTTTCTCTTGATGATTTAACTTTGAATTTTAGCGGTCTTTTTTTGATTATTAGCAGCAGTTTAGTTCTAGTTTTATTTTTTTTATTATAACCACATGTTTAGTCCATGTTATTCTCAACATTCGCCAGAACCACGCCCGTCTCACTTCACTCTTTTTATCTGCGAGAAGATTGTACATTATTCATTGCCCGACAGAAGATTAGACGTTAGGGAATTGGTAATGCTAACTATAACAAAGATTAGTGACTGAATTTTGAAGCGACATGTTGTCATCTGACCACAAAAGACAGCAGCAAATTCTGGAAGGAAGAAATTCGTAATAATGTTGATTGAGATGGATTCCTGGAAATAAATTCGTTTATTTCGAATTTAATATCTGTCTTAAATAGTTATTTGTCTTTTTTGGGGGGTGGTGGGGTTCCAAAATGACAAGGACAAAAATCTAGCCACAAATAATATGAGTAGAATTAAGAGCAGGCACGGTGGAGTTAATGGATACCGGCTCGGATTGAGGAATCGGAGAGCCGAGTTCGAATTCTTACCCTTGGGAAACCACTTTTTCTCCCCCAGCTATGGGTAAATAGCAGGACTGACCAGGTTCTATAGAATTGGATGGCAGAAAGAAAGGGCAACTTACTTAAATCCGCCTCGTCAGTCATGTATCGAAATCACGCATGGCACATAACTGATAATGAAGCTGTTACTGTTACTTCATCTTCTGCTGCTGATGATGGTGATGATGATGAAATTTTAAGGCAAAATCGAATTTTCATTGGCCCCAGAATGCCAAAACTGTTATCATCAGTTGTTCCATACATCAAATTACCTAATGTTTCATCGCCTTCTCCTGCTCTTTCTCCTTGACTTTGGTTAGGTGGGCCTAAAAATATCGCGTCCCGACTCTCTTGCAGCTGTCGTTACTGGTTCATTATCCAGTTTATTACTAACTTGTTTATATAGAACCAACAAGACACGGCATGCGGCGTGCCCCACTCGTGGAGAGTAATTTGGCAGATGTGTGTGCACGCAAACTGCTCGCCTTTGGCTGTAAAGAGTATTTTCGGGCATATACCTATTTTTCAACTTGTTAAACGAAAAATTATATATATATATATATATATATATATATATATATATATATATATATATATATATATATAATTTATTCGAAAATTATAGCATAAATATTTATAAAATTACTACAAAAATATCCATTTTGTTTCAACACTTCTGGCGTTATATCAAGTGATGTCTTGAATGCAATATAAAGACTTTTAAAAGGTTCAAATCGACCAAACAACCCTCGAAACGTTTCCTCTATCGAGGGATAGTTGGTCGAGTTGAACATTTTAAAACTCTTTATTTTACATTCAACACCATCACTTGATAAGACACCAGAGGTGTTGAAACAAAATGGCTATTATATTTACTCTACTCTATAATGAGCACTCTTTTAAAAATAGTATTTTTTGGTTATTATTGGAATTTATTCCGTATACACCAATCCTATACTTGTGTGTACATATATATATATATATATATACATATATATATGGAGGGGGTAAATTGGGATCAAATATAAATAAAATATGGATTGGAATCTGACCGAATAATAGGATAAGGAACAAATAAGAAATGTCTATAAATTTAAAAGTTTCGCTTTTATTAGAGCTTCATTAAAGATTGAAATATCGAGAAGAAAAAGAAAATAAAAATACAAGAATATATATATATATATATATATATATATATATATATATATATATATATATATATATTGTAAAATAATCATACAAAGAATAAATAAAGTTAGTTTCATTAATGGGGAACTCACTTCGCTAACAGATTAAGAAGTCATTAGTTCACTGACTACTCGTTGAACGTTACGATCATTGATTTTATTAATTGTAAAATGGATTAGATGTTCGTTCCATATTGCTTGCAAGTACTTTCGGTAAAAGAAATTATCATCCTCAGGCATAGATGTTATTATTATTATTATTGTTATTAATTTTTTTTTTTTGTCAATTTCAGGTAATTTCGGATAAAATTCCAAAACAAAAATGAATGTGGTACTCGTAGAAAGTTGTTTTATATATATATATATATATATATATATATATATATATATATATATGCGTGTGTGTGTGTGTATAGATAGATAGATAGATAGATAGATAGATATGCATTATATATATATATATATATATATATATATATATGCATTTTTATATGTCTCATTAAATAATTTAGACAAGTTTTATCTAATTATTTTTTATGGGACCCTCTCGTAATTACGTACAAATTTCTTAGTATATGCATCCAACAACTCTCAACATTTACAACAGCATTCCTGTCTATATACATTCGCATCTTAGGAAAATTATTGTTGAAAATACATCTATAATTTTTCATGCAAATAAACATAAACTAAAACTTCTTGGGTGCAAAAATAATGTCGTTTTCTCACATATGTTAATATGTGAGAAAACGACATTATTTTTGCACAAACCTAATATATTAGAAATTTGACACTGACCCTTAAAAAAATCAATTATGAATACTGTACAAATGTTTTAAAACGTTTACAGTATATATATTGAAATATCTAGGTTTTAACTGTTTTAAATAGTTCTTTCTTTTTTAAAAAAATATTTAGACATTACAATAATTAGTTACCTCTCTTTGACGTTTGTACGTGGGCCTATATCACAAAATTTAAAATTGTACAGTACGTAACCGTAGTGTTTATAACATCACACGTAAAAAGTAAATTTTCAGATGAACACAACAAATTTGTTTTAGAAAAATGATGAACGCAACAAATTTTGTCTTAGAAAAACAAGATCCAGATAACGACATTGTGCTAATGTTGAAAGTAATCGGAACAAAATGAATATTCATCAACATGGTAATTTTCTTTCTTAATAAGGATACCAAGAAGCTTAGTAATTACGAGAGGATCCTATTAAAAATAAGTAGACAAAACCTGTCTAAATTATTTAATGAGACATGTCTTAATGAAAACATGCTGCCAAAATATACGTAATTTATATATATATATATATATATATATAGAGAGAGAGAGAGATAGATAGATTGATAGATAGATAGATATTAGTATATATAAATATATATATATATTAGTATATATTCATATATATATATATATATTAGTATATATATATATTTGTATATATATATAATTACTATATACATATATATATATTAGTATATATTTATATATATATATATATATATATATATAACCATATATATATATATACACCCATATATATATATATATATATATATATATATATATATATATATATATATATATATATATATATATGACTGTTTAGCTGTTGCCCTTGATTTTAAGGTGTGGCAAAGAGAGAAAATTATGGAAAAGGGTAAATTTGGGTGTACACTATATCAGATTTTATTATGGAAGTCAATGTTTTTACAATAAAATTTTAGTAACCAGGTTATATCAGCAAAAATTTCAGATTATACTTATATTGATATGATGAATATACCTTCAGAAATTTTAAATCAATATGTCTTTATTTTTTATTAGATCTTTATACAATAACCTCTTTGGTGTTGTGAGATTTTATTATGCAACACGAAGGTAGTTTAATACACTATAAATAAATATATATACTAGTATATTTATGGATATCTTTTAATTTAAAATGCATAACGATTATAAAGGATCGTAGGAAAGACATGATCTCAAGAGCGAAAGAAAATACTATAAAGTTGTCGAATGGTAGGATAGCAACCTTTGTGTTATATAGGAATAAAATGTCGCTGCCGACACTTGAGTTTGAACATAGATGGCAAGAGAGTAAACACAGACGATCCCATTATTGAATTAAGTGGATCACATCACCATAGAGGAATGTAGAATGTATCATGACTAACGATCGCTATTTCTATTCTCTCCTCTATTACTATTCGAATCGCCATCTCTATTCTATCCTCTATTACTATTCAGATCGCCATCTCTGTTCTATCCTCTATTACTATTCGGATCGCCATCTCTGTTCTATCCTCTATTACTATTCGGATCGCCATCTCTGTTCTATCCTCTATTATTATACAGACCGCTATTCTCTATATTCACTATAATATTCTCCGCTATTCTCTATATTCACTATACTATTCTCTGTATTCACTATACTATTTTTCTATTTGGATCACTATACGGATTACTGTTCGATCGCGTATTATTGAGCAAGTACTATTAGTGCGATTGTTATTCGAATGCATCTAACACTAGTATTGTTCAACGGTGACTATAGGTGTATCTACGAAAAGTGGCAATGAGTATTCGTTGGCATTACAAATGTGGCAATGAGTGTTCGTTTTTGAAATTGCCAAAAAGTTTAAAAAGATCATAGAACAGAAATATAGAGAAATTGAAAATATCCGCAAGATAAGAAAAACGATAAAAAATAGTTTTACGTAATGTTCCAGAAAATAGATTTTACACAAATTAAAAGGATAATAAGCAAGAAAAGTGGCTTAACCAGAAAGAAATTATTTGAAGAATGTGGGGTTGCGAAATTAAGCAGAGAAAAAATGCAGAATATGAAGAAATTTAGTTAAAGATACGACTGCAATACAACCAAACTACCATATTTAAGTAAAAAATAGAAACATGTCTTTGTTCAAAATTAAATTCAGTAGGACTTTTTAACGATTAATGTAGAGCTACATTGGATGCAGTAATGTTTTCGGCTAGTATTGTAGATTGGAGTAATGGAGCGGCTCGGATTGAGGAATCGGAGAGCCGATTTCGAATTCCTGTCGAATCCATTACATTCAGTTACGTGCCATTACTCTTGGGAAAGGTATGAATCATCTTCTTCTCCCATTAGCTATGGATAAATAGCAAGGCAGACCGGTTTCTATAGCCTTGGATGGCAACTGGTCTACTTCAGAAAGAAATGGCAACCTACTGCTGGAAAATTCCGCCTCATCAGTCATATATCAAAAGATACATGATCGCTTAAGAGTGTATCATGCATGGTACATAACTGAAGTGATATTCACTTATGTGTTAATACCCTAGGGGAAGGTATGAATCCTCTTCTCCCTCCATGGGTAAATAGCAAGATAGACCTGTTTCTATAGCCTTGGATGGCAATTGGTCTACCCCAGAAAGAAATGGCAACTTACTGCAGGGAAAAATCTGCCTCGTCAGTCATGTATCGAAAGATACATGATCGCCTAAGCGTTTAACACGTGTGGCACATAAGTGACTGACTGATTGTAGGTTTTAAAGAAAGTTGTTTATATCAAGATAAATGCAGCGAATTATCGTAATGGAGGAGACATTTTTATGTGGTAGAAGTCACAAGGAAATATTATGCTCATTATCTTAATGGCAGAGCAAGAACTCTAAATTCGTTTGTCTATGTTTCGAGCTCTCTTTCTTTAGGACTGATTGCGATTTTATCGGGGTGTTTCAAAAGATGTTTCAGTATATTTTCTGTTTTATACATTTACCAATCGACTGATAAAACCAAAAACAGTGATTAGTAAAAGCATAAAAAAATCTCTCTTCGTATTTATTTCACCCTTGGTTTTATTTTTAGATTCGCGCCTTTTACGCGCCTAATAAAATACAATGGCTACAATTTAGGTATATTTGATTTTGGGCTATGGATGATTTAATGGGTTTGCCAGTGTATGTTTATAGCAGTAAATTTAAATTACTTACTAAATGAACATTGTTTAAAAATTCAATTGAAATTAATCACGGATTGATTAAACTTTACCGATCTAAATTGATTACTAGATAGGCGAGTATCACTTTGAAATCAAAGACGTTCTTATCTGTAAAATATAGAGATGAACTTCGGCAACTAAGTATGTAGCGGATCGTGTGTGTTTGAGTGTTGTTGTATTAGGAACACGTACTGTTTATTCCTGTTTGAAGTTCCAACTACAAGAACAATGCGGACTCAAGTTGAGTCCAACCGAAGATGTAAAGAAAACAAACAAGACCGTTATATACACATCAACAAATATATGTATTAAACAACAAATTTACAAGTGACAAAGACATCAACATTTGTGTTTATGTGTGAACATAAAGTGTTCGTATTTTGATGAATGTTCGTACGTACGTGTATGTGTGTGTTTCGTGGCGTTTTCCCACAAGTGGGCGAAAACGCGGATCTCTTCGAGAAATCACATTTTTAAATGTGTCCGCTGAAATGCAAAGTGAAAAAAAGAACGAGGCAAGAAGTCGCCCAGATTTATAGTGTAGGTAGATCGACTCCTAGTGAACAATTAGGAAATTAAAGAGGAGCTAACTCCGACAAGTATATGAGATACAGGCTTGCCGATTCTAAGCTGTTTATTCCAAGCCAAATTGGACGTATTCCGAGGATAACAGAAGGAAAAAAATATGAAAGAAATAGGAGAGGTTGGCTGTGGTTATTTTGTAATAACTACAGCTAAACTCTCGTATGAAACAAAAGTTGGTAAATTAGTTATGTGGTTAATTTATCTAAGAGTACATTCCAGATTATTGAAAGGCAAAACACGTGTCAACTTACTGCAGTTACTGTACTATTAAACTATATTTTTGGTAGCGGGTAAAAAACAAAAAACAAAAAAAAAACGGTTTATTTAGTTGGGTAGCCGTCGCCTCGCTGACGGCAAGATAATATAATTTCAAATCTCAATTGCTTGTCCATTTAAAATATTACTTTTATTTGAAAATATATTCAGTTCAAATACAGACAGAGTCATACAAATGAATTGAAAGGGCCGTACATTTCGGTTGATACTTTTCCTATTACCCAGACCAAAAAGACACCGATCTCCATTTAAATTCAAACTGCGTATGTGTGTTTAGTTTGTGTGTGTGCATGTATATTTCAGTTCAGTGACAGACATAAAAATATATTTACAAAATTTAGCAAAAATCTTTTTAATTTTTTTTTTTTAAATTTTATTGCTCATTCTGGAGTAGGGGTTGTCTAGTCTGAGTCGGAAGGGGTGTATTATTCCAATATCTTATTTCAAATTCAGTTAAATTGTGTTTGTATATAGGTGTATGTGTGTTTAAATGGCACGAGTATAGGGATTTTCCTAGCGTAGCTTAGATGTGGCACAAGGCCGAAAGTATGGGGCGCCCAGTGAGGATCGAACTCACTACTCAGTCGTAATTGATCAAGCGAGACAAGCTTGCTGACCATTACAACACGCCGAGGTGCCCAAATGATTTTCTAAGCGTAGCTTAGATGTGGCACAAGGCCAAAAGTATGGGGCACCCAGTGAGGATCGAACTCACTGCTCAGTTGTAATTGATCAAGTGTGACAAGCTTGCTAACACCGCCTCGAGGTGCCCAAATACATGAGTATATGTGAGTTGCTCAATAGAATACAGCCATACACATGTGCCTTACATAAGCGCATGCAAAGACATATGCATACAGTGCATGACGGACAGAGAATCAGTATTTTATATATAATATTGAATAATTCCATTAATAAAATGTTTTCTGGGGCACATAATGAGGAAAGATTAACTCATAACAATTCACGAATGTTTAGAAATGAAACTGTAGCGAGTTACAGTCACCTATATCCTCAAAGGACATGACAATAAAATAAAATGAAAAGTTCTCGAAGTAGCATCTCTTGGCAAATTCGATAATTAACATTGTAAAATGGCTAATGGAATTTTCAGCGACTGTACACATCGATAGTTTCACGAAAATTTTGTGGGGGACTTATCGACCTTAAAGCCCATTAAATCATGAAGTGATAATTGTTCGATTTTAAATTGTACAGGACGATCAAAAATCAGTATTCAACCTAA
This sequence comes from Acanthosepion lycidas, assembly GCA_963932145.1. Taxonomy (NCBI): domain Eukaryota; kingdom Metazoa; phylum Mollusca; class Cephalopoda; order Sepiida; family Sepiidae; genus Acanthosepion; species Acanthosepion lycidas. The sequence goes on from OZ010605.1 coordinate 410,598, forward strand.
AATTATTTCGACGGTCTCCATGGTAGATTTGCCGAATTTCACGTCGTAAAGATTGCAGAGTCATTCCAACAAAGAGGTAAAAACAGTTACTGTACTATTAAACTATTTATAATTGGACTATTGCCTTATCTATTGTCCTAATAATCTGGGTAACCTGGATGATTCTGAATTGAACCCCTTTATTTAATCTACGGGGGTAGACTGTTCTCGTTTCACTGCTCATGTCTAGAGATATCGTATAGTTCTTATTTTTATGTTGTTCTCTTCAGTTATTGTTCTTGTACTTGTGCCCAACAGCACAAATCCTATTGGAAGAATGAAACATTAAGTTGTACACCAATGAGCGTTATCTATTTCTGCTGAACGGTCCAATCAGCGCGCTTACATTCCAGGAACTTTCTCATGCCATCTCGTACAAGATCAAACGAATACTTTATCAGATGAATCGAAATACACATTCTTGCTTGTATTTTATTTCGTAGTTTTTTTGGGTTTTTTAAGAAGATTCGTATCATATTAGCTTACATTACCTAAGATTAGATATTTACCCTAGAAACAAAGCTACCGGATCTTATTCTGAGGACTCATTTAAAAATATAACTTACCAACTTAGGCCATGTATTTTATATATATATTTGCTAAATCATTCAGAATAAAAACTCCCGTTTAAAAAAACATCAACATGTCACATTCTGCTTTCGTTTAATTTTGTTTTTTAAGGTTAAAGGCATTTTTGTGACAAGCGTAAATGAATTTTAAAAGTTCAAATCTATGCCCTAATTCGAGCGCACAATACGAAGAAGAGATTAACGTTTAAACGTAGCGGATTATGGCGATCTATCAAGATTTAATGGCAAAATAGTCTGCCTTGATAGTCACATCTGTTATATAGATGTAGCAGTGTTTTAAAATCCCATCTGTTTAACATATAAATGTCATAATGATGTGTCTGTCTCCATGTGTGTCAAGTCTCGACCAAGGGCGGGCGAAAAATAGATGTGAGTCAATGCATACCTCCATCTTTGTCTTGCAGCAGCTTCAAAACACGAATGACATGTGTGTGGTGTACAAGAGCGTACGCGTTTGTGTGTGTGAATGACTGTTTATGTGTGTGGCTATATCTATATATCTCTAATATTAGTTAAGTTGCACAAATGTTACGGACTTCATAACTGGTTAATTTAAGTTGGTCTGATCAACAAATAAATATCAAGCGAGTGACATAAATAAATTGTACATTTGGAATGTAGCACTAGACAATGTTGTTGTCTTTTATCTCAACAAGAAAAATTCTTTTTATTTATTAGATAATTAACATATACCGTGTATACTCGCGTATCATGCGACTTTTGAAGACCTAATTTCGAAGCTAATTTTAAGGCGGAACCACCGCTGTTCGTCTCAAGGTACTTGACAAAATCCCGAGACGGATTAGCAATGTGATTGGTCCTGATCTGGCATCTCGTCAGTAGTCACTTTCTCACAGACGTGCTGTCGCCCCCCCTCTGTAGTTTCTACAATCATTTCGTCCATCGGAGTAGATTATTCTAGTTCCACGTGCCATGCCTCTTCCGGGTGTCTCGGGTATTTCCCTTTAACTTAACTCCCCGAGTTTTTGGTTCACCACTGCAGTGGCCTGGTATTGAACTCACAATTATTTGGGATCTAGTCAACCAACGTCTTTATTCACTGGGCCATGTGTCCTTGAGAAACTAGAACAAGTATTAATTTTTTTCTTAAACCATTTATTCAAAAATATATACTATGATATTTACACGTAAACTAAATAAAATGAGAAAGATATGGTATATAATTTTGTTTTTGCGCAGGGGTTCCTTGAGACATGTAAATTATTTCAAGGGTTACTCAAGGGTAAAAAGGTTGAGATAGGAGAGTTTCGTTG
>OZ010605.1:415000-462500 GCA_963932145.1 Acanthosepion lycidas
CACACAGAGTCGACAGGCTGTTTCATGAAGATTGCGCCTAGCATGAAACAGCCTGTCGCCTCTGAGTGTTGACTTCAATGTTCACTTTTATATATATATTTACGTACGCTCTATCTCTAATATTGAGCACTTTATACCATAAATATAGCACACCTTAAAACTATATTTCTTCATATATATATATATATATATATATATATATATATATATATATATGTATATATGATGAACTACCCTTCGATTTCGAAGAATGAGAATTCGACAACCTAATTCAGTTTTTAATGAAAGTTGTCAACAGACACACACACACACATACTCACACGCACACACACGCACACACACGCACACACACACACCCACATAACCACTCGCATACGCACACAAACACACATAGGTTTTGATTATAGTGGTGAAGGCGTGTGCAGAACTACTGATAACACGGAATTGAGGCAAAAGATTACCACAAAAAATGGTCAACAATAGAACTTGGGTTTTATTAGTCTTGGAGTTGCACCTCTCCGGAACAACCACCAATAACGCACACAGTACAGCACCTTTTCCACAGAGCACGCTGAAGGCAGCAAGGTTTAGATGGCGTGAGTTTTCATTCTCAAACATTGAGGGAATGTTGCTTGGGACAACCCGTGATTTTCTTGCTCAGGTTTGTTCAGACGCCCAGACCCATAAACATACCCATATATATATATATATATATATATATATATATATATATATGTGTGTGTGTGTGTATATATATATATTATAGTTTGCGGTTCCACCATTTTCCTATAGCTGGGACACTAATAGGTACTACCATCTCGGGTCATGATGGACCTGAAAACAACATCAACTAAAAGGTGTTTCCACGCTCCTCGAAACCTTAGATCTCCCGGTTAGAGGCCTTAATGCAAGGTGTATTTTATTGTCATGCCGAGTACCAATATATATATATATATATATATATATATATATATATATATATATATATATATATATGTATATAATTCGCTTGAGGATGAAATGGAACTAATGTCTTTAATTTAATTACAAAATTAAATTCGGAGCTTCCATTTTTGAAACATGGTTAGAACTGTGTAGCGGAAAAACATATTTTAAATCAATTAATTTATAATATTAATGCTCTGTAAATTTACATTGAGATTGTGCACTATTTTGTAAAAATAAAAATATCTATAAGAACACCGGTTTATATATCATACTGTTCTTTCTTTTTATTTATATATACATATATATATATATATATATATATATGTGTGTGTGTGTGTGTGTGTGTGTGTGTGAGTGTGTGTGTGTGTATAAAGAATTACATCAAAGGTTATTTTTAGTGGAAACCCGTGTTTGAAATAGTTGCCCAGTTTGTTTGTTTTTTTGGGTTTTTTTTTAAACAGTGTGTATTACAATTTACACTATTTATATTATTCGAACTGTTGTCCTCATTTTTATTGTCATATTCCCGACGTTTCGTTGTATGGTCCGGCCTTCTTCAGGTGATGTTTGCTGGAATTTTGAACCAAACCCTTTAGTTAGTCATCTGTGTTAGATTGTTCTAGTTCCATGTTTTTTTTTCTGGATATCACGGTTTCTGTTAATTCCCTTTAGTAACTCAGCTCTCCAAGTTTTTTTTCACCTCTGCTGTAGCCAGTTATTGAACTCACAACTCTTTGGTTCAAATCACTGGATCATTTCAATCAACGCTTTTATCCACTGGGCCATGTGTCCTTTTGGGTCGAAAACCCAACGTATATCATCTGAAGAAGACCGGTGCATACAACGACCGAAACGTGAATATGACAATAAAGAGGACAACTGTCGGAATAATGTAAATAGTGTTAATAGTAATACACACTGTTTAAAATAAAAACAAAACAAAACTGGGCGACTATTTCAAACACGGGTTTCCAGTAAAAATACGTCATCTCAAAAGTATAGACAGTGTGTATTACGTGTACCGGCATGGACACTTAAGAAACTTCACTCACCGGCAGGTTTCGAACCTGCGTTCTCCTTTTGTAAGAGAAAGCAACACCTGATCCGGCCATCTTTGGCCCGTTCGGCCACAGAGATCGTCACAGCCAGCAATGTCCTATTTATCCTTTTAAGGAATGCACACTTCCTCGTTCAGTTATTCTTGACAGCCCACATCTGCTCGGTTTAGGTGAATGGTGGAGGCATTACACACTGCTTAATATGAAGAATATTAAGGATAAGTTTAATTTAGTTTCAAATTCATATTTTACATTTTGATTGAAACAAATTCAAAATATATTGACATGTCTGAACAATAGAGGAAATTGCATGAGCAGGAAAACAAAAAAACATTAACGTATAATTTAAATTACTCTGAAAATGGTTCTTCCCTTTTGTAAGACTAATTCTCTTATTATAAACTAAATCGGAGACTTTTAAGCTGTTATTATTCTTATTATGCTATTATTTCTGTAGCCACAAGAAAGAAAATAAAAAAAATATCATCATATTGGAAACATTAGGAACCCAAGAAGGAAAAGGAACGACAAAATTAGTCGCTGTTATTTTTAGAAATTTTTTAAACCTGAAACACAATCCCGAAATCACGAAAAAATATAATTAAAAAGAAACAAAAAGACAGATCTATTTTAAACTATAAATAAATAAAATAAAATAAAAGACAATTACCAAACACAAGATTCACTTCCAGACACAAATGCATGGAAATAAACACGATACATAAGGACACAGATGTTTGAGAAAACTTTCACTTATGAGTTTTCAGAGTCGATCTTTTTTTGACAGATTCAAATGATTACTATTCCTATCCATAGGCGAAGGTATGTGAATGGGGGTACTAAAGATTTCTCGGTTTGACTGAAAAGACCAAAAACTAAAAATTAAATCCATTTCTATAGTAGACTGAGAATTAAACATTATTTGACTCTGAAACTATCTGTAGCCGAGCGGTCAAAGCACACCGGGTTAGATCGGATTTTGTCGAGCAAAGGAGAACGCATATTCAAATCCTGTAAGAGAGCACATTTTCTTTATTAAGTTTTATTCGAGTGCGCAGGCCCGTAGATAAAATAACACTGTTTAAACGGAGTGACTACTCAAATATGGATATCCCCCCCCCCTCCAAAAAAAAACGTTTGAACTAAATATATAACAAAAAATACACTTTTCGGCTTGCTGGGGTGGTTGTCGTCAGTTGTAAAACATCACTAATGACGGTCTACTCAGCGCATCGGAAAGCATATTTTGTGATTTATATATATATATATATATATATATATATATATATATATATATATATATTATTTACATTATTCGGACTATTGTCCTCATCTCTGTTGCCACATTTATCACAACGTTTCGGCCGTTGTACACTCCGGCCTTCTTCAGGTGGTTAGAATGTCGGACTGAACCTCACTGGGGTAGACTGTTTTAGTTCCACGTGCCATGTTTGATGGATGTCAGTTTTCAGTTATCTCCTGTTAATTTTCGGAATTTCATACAATACGAATTAAGATTACAGTAGGTGATGATTATTACCACCTTGTAAATTGACATAATTTACATAATTTACAGGGATTTTCAAATCAGTCAAATTTTATTTAAACTATTTATCATCCTGGACTGGTTTCCTTGTAAATTATCTCAATTAACAAGGTGTTAATGATCATCACCTATATGTAATCTTAATTCCTATTGCATGATATATATCGAAAAACATTAGTTAAATTATTTCATTTTAATAATATGTGATAATATCCACCCTTTGACTGAAGAAGGTCGCGAAACCCGAAACCCGTGTTGCAAAATTATGGAAAATAAAGCGTAATGTACATATTTTTTTAAAAATGCACATTACAACAAAAAACGTTTACGGTTTCTCTCTACTTTTTAATATATGCACTTTTCTCTCGTTGGAACAATTATAACCTCTTTATATATATATATATATATATATATATATATATATATATATATATATACATATATATATGTGTGTGTGTGTGTGTGTGAGCGTCCGTGTGTGTGTGCGTAAAATTTAGAAACAGCTCCATGATAACGTGTAGATCTTCCAAAAGGGATCAAAGGAATTGAGTTTATCAGTATCCAAATGAAAGTTAACGGCACGTTAAGTCATGGCTGATAGCAACATAACTGGTTAAGTGTCAGTTCATATGATAAAAAAAAGTATATCTAAAATGAATGCAACAAAAAAGCCATCACTAAAAGGAAAAAAAGAAAAAAAGAAACAATGAACTCAGTGACTGAGCAAAAGAATATCCGCTATAGACTAAAGGAAAATCCGAAACTAATTTTTTTTTTTAATCAATTCAACCCTGGGAAGGTGATAATGCCACTAAGACCCAAGGGGCTACTGGGAGTGAAAAAGAATGAGAAGACATTTGAAGGAACTGGAAACCCAATCCTAAACTAGGAATAAACTTCTACTCCTGTTCAAAACCCGGGAAATCGTGTGAACAGTATGATATGTCAAACTGTCTTCTCTGATTGAGGAAAAAATAAATAGTAAATAAAATTTCAGATTCAATTGAAATTGACTTTAGAAGGAACCAGAAACCCAGTCCTGAACAAGGAATAAACCTCTACTCCTGTTCAAAAGAACGGGGAGATGTTTGAACCGGATTATAGGCGAACCTATCTACTCCTATTGAGAAAAGAAGACGTAATTCAATAGTAAATAAAAGTTCAGTCTTTTAGGCTTAGACGTTAGAAGTATAGAGTTTAAATACATTTTAGAAGGAACTGGAAATTCAGTCCTAAACAGGGAACAAGGGATAAACCTCTACTCCTGTTCAAATGGTCAGAATCAAATTTGAAATATATTTTGATGCAAGAGACAAAGGCTACTTAGTATAAGGAACCATGCTATGCAATGAAGACCGTAAATTTCTGTACTGAGAATCTAATGATTTGCTGATTTGGACGACATTAAAATCACCGGTTCAAGAATGTTGATAAAAATCGATACAATGTTGAACAGCAAGAAATACATTATTTTTTTTAAGGTTCCCCCGATTACCTGTGATAGAAAGAAGTGAAATATGCCAACAGAAACATTCTATCTATTGCATGTGGCCAAAAACGTTTTTCACTTATAAATACATGTTTAGGTTGTAGTTTGTTTCGATAGAGGATGTACAAACTTTTAAAATTTCTAAATATACGTTTCCTTTAGCAGCTCATAACTTTTGCATGCCCTATTTTCACCATCGACATACATTCAAACCTCCCGATATACTGTGTCAATATAGATACCACTCCTGAAAGGACATTGTCGAACATTTACTGTTTACAGTAAAAATAAGCAAATTTATCTTTTAGTTAAGTTATCCATTGTTCGTCAGTCTGTATCCATGTTTGTTGCAAGAACATATTGCACAAGGCTGATATTTTTCTATACGCGAAAGTGGTGCATTTAGTCTTAATATAATCATTTTTCGTCTCAATTTTTTTCTTCAGCACTCTTTTTTTCTTACACCGCTCCTCTGACCACCCATGAACACATGCCTACACTAAACACAATTTTAGGTCATTGTTTTTTAGCTATTGCAAGTTTTGTCGCCAATATGCTCAACTGGCATTGGCGAATTTCACCCTGAGCCAATTTTGTAACTTCTTAGAAAACAAATTGAATAACTTGGTTCACAATTTCAACCTCCACACTAGCTTCTTACACCCATTTCTTTCTCTCTTCTCAAATCTTTCTCTTTCTCTCATATGCACATGCTCATGCGCATGCGCGCGCAATGTGTACGCGAGTGTATATAAATATATTCCATATTCTATCATAAATCTTTTTGCATGAATAAGATTTTGTGTAAGTGTTATTGTCAAAAATTGGTTTGAAATAATTCGTGCCATAATTTTTTTTCTAAAGAAATTTGTTTTAAGGTTTACAGCGAAAACGTTATGTAATACTGAGAATTTACTTTGATCCTGAAATGTAAACTTTTGGTCCTGAAATGTTGACTTTTGTAATTTTAAATCCAATTTTTGTTTATTATACTTAGAATAGTAATAACTTTTCTTGTGCCATCAAAATTCTTCTTCATCATCTTCTATTTCATCCACGGCTAAATCAAGATGAAACAACTCTCCCCGTTCAATAACCAGAGTTAAGAAACGTCGAATCTGGTCATTTCTTAGATGGGGAACCTTTTGGAACTACGGGTACTGTAAGCGACCTCCTATAATCTAAAATATATTGTGCTTTTAAATAACCCACAAAGGAGTCGATAATCCGTAAAAATCAAATCAGTCAACACTCTCTAAAATAATTCTCATTATTATTAGTAATAATAGTAATAGGAGTAGTAGCAGTAACAATAGGGGTCGAAGAATAATGGTGGTGGTGGTGGTGGGTGGTGGAGATGATGGTAAAGCAGATACAGTCATAGAAAATAGTGTGAGACGTTAATGTATATTCTTGACACATATTTCTTGGAGGTCACACACACACATGCCCTTAGCACGCAGGTTGTTACATGGAGTAAAGTGAAAGAAAAAGAAAATACTCAATATAGGGAGGATTGAAGAAAGGACAAAAGATGAACGGGGTTCCAGACGACAGAAGATGTCGATTAACGTTGCATTGACATTTTTGAAGATTGTATTCATCAGGGAAGCAAAGAAACCGAAGGGAGTTCCACATGTGAGACGTGCGAGAAAAGAAACTGCTGGATTAGAAGTGGAGGTTGAATTTAGTTATTTCAGCAGTAAAACGCAGGGACCTAGTTGCTTATTTTCGTAGCACGTTTAAATTTATGCAGTCGGGCCACCAGGGAAAAAATCTTGTCAGAGCATTTGGCAAGAAAATATTTGTAGAAAAAACAGAGGGAAGTCACGTTACGTCGGTGAGAAAGTGATTGAAGTTAAGATGCCTGATCAGGATCGATTACATTACAGATCCTTCTTTTGGATTTTGTTAAGAATCTCGAGAGGCACAACAGGAGTTCCAGGCCAGATATGGCAACAGTATTCAATGTATGAATAAATGGTAGATTTGTAATTTGCAGGATGGATTCTGATAAGAAACGTTTTCTGGAACAACACACTGAACCAACATTCCTAGTGTAGACTACATCAATTGATAATTGATACAGTCGCTCCACTTGTCAATGGGAAAAGTGACACCAAGTAGGCACAGTGTGTCCTGGAAACTGGCATGAGCCATCCTGATGACAAGCAGAAAAGTTTCTATGCTGTTGTTAAATGAAAGCAGTTTTGTTTTGCAGGTGTTAAAATTTACAAGCCATTTCTTGCTCCAGTTAACCAGTAATTGGAGGTTTTTTTTTTCAAGACTTGTTGCCAGGTATATATATATATATATATATATATATATATATATATATATATATATATATATATCTATATATATATGTAAATTATTTAATGAGACATGTCTTAATGAAAACATACTGCCAAATATACACAGCATGTCTCATTAAATAATTTAGACAATAATAAGGAGACTGAGAAACCTGCTCGTAATTACGAAAGGATCCTATTAAAATAAGTAGACAAAACTTGCCTAAATTATTTAATGAGACATGTCTTCATATATATATATATATATATATATATATATATATATATATATATATATATATATATATTCTTTCAATCATCTTTCATTAAATACAACCGACAAGGAAGATTCAATTATTTTTTATTTTCCAACATCCTTACGTTTTTATTCCGTTTTGTAGGAAAAGGGAGTACAACATTTTTTCATAACTTATATCTATCTATCTAACTATCTATCTATCTATCTATCTATCTATATATTTCTATATATTCTTTCTCGAACATTTCACATGTCGAACAAATCAGTTTTTGAACAGAAAATTCAAGATGAAAATGTCTCGATTATCGAACAAAGTTTTGGTTCTTGAATAAAATTGCCGAACTGAGTTTACCAGAACGGAATCATTTCTGAGTCGACCGCCGTATTGTGTACATTCGTATGCTGTGTTGTGCATTTTTTTTATCCAATTTTATTGTACTGTGACTTTTTTCTATACATTGAAAAAAAAAAAAATTGGAAAAATAGTTTCGGATTACGAACATCTCGGGTTACAAACGGCCTTCAGGAAGGAATTAAATTCGTGAACCGAGATCCCACTGTATATATATATATATATATATATATATATATATATATATATATATATATATATTAGCAGAAACTACGGACAGTTTTTCTTTCGTTCTTTTGAGATAGCAAATGTCTACAAAGACATAAAGTACAAAGATATGCGAGTTCATGGCCAATTAGCAGACATTGCTCCTTGTCTTACGTAAATAGTTGCAGTGAAAATGGAAGAAACATTAGATGATGAAAATGCCTGAAGCAATTAATATTTTTTCCACTGATTACTAAAGTGGATAAAAAAAAAAACACTGCTAGTTTTGTAGACTTTCAGTTTTTGGCGGCGTTCCCCACTGAAGATCATTTAATGTAAAAATACTGAATTCATTGCTTAGCAGTCATCATATTTTTAAAGAGAATAAAAGTTGATAACATTAAAAAAAAAAAACAGATAATAAATAAATAAAGTAATTTGGTAGAACGAATGCAATTAATAATAACTTAATTGCTTACAGTCTGTTTCATAAATACATTTGTATCATATCAACGGTTTTTTTTTTGGGGGGGTGTATGCTCCCGGAGATATGCATTTACATCGGCGTTTTATATAAAATCTGTACATAAACAGCGGCAGCGGCTCGGAATCGGAGAGCCGAGTTCGAATTCGTGCTAATACCCTTGGGAAAGGTATGAATCTTCTCCTCCCTCTGCTATGGGTAAATAGCAGGACGGACCGGGTTCTGTAGATAGAAACTGGTCTACCGCAGAAAGAAACGGCAACCTACTGCGGGAAAAAATCTGCCTCGTCAGACATGTATCGAAAGATACATGATCGTCTAAGCGTATATCACGCATGGCACATAACTGACTGACTATAGGTAAATAGCAGGACAGACTGGGTTCTATAGACTTGGATAGCAACTGGTCTACCGCAGAAAGAAATGGCAACCTACTGCGGGAAAAATATCTGCCTCGTCAGTCACGTATCGTAATATTGGGTTGCTGAAAAGTTATTGAGACTAGGCATTTAGCACAATAACAATTCTGATTATTGGTCTTTGAAATACTGATTTGGGGAAGTAAATCGAGCTGAAAACATTTCAGTTCGCATCTCTCTATGCAACACGGCCACAATGTGATGACCGTGTTAGAAAAATGCAACATTCCTATAACCTCAGATACATACATAAAAAACTCACACATTTTAAAATAAAAAATAAAAATTGTCATTGATAATTGCTAAAAAAATAACCGAGAGCTCTCGGATATGCATAACTTTGGACTGTTTTACACGCTTTGTGTCCATAAAAAAAAAAAAAAAAAAAAAAACTTGTACGAACACAAGAAAAATAAAAAATCAAAGTACCCTGTCAGCGCCGTCTTTAAGGAAACATGTATAAAAGAGGGATTGCTGCTTATATAGATTATATATATATATATATATATATATATATATATATATATATATATATGTTAGAGATGTGACCTGATGAACTAGGAAAAATATATTTTCTCGGGAAATAAATTAGTCATGGAATCTTAAAGTTGTCTCTTTCTTAATTATTATTATTATTATTATTATTATTATTATTATTACATATATATATATATATATATATATATATATATATATATATATATATATATATATGCAGCATATTTTCACTCAAGTAGGTTTGGTTAAATAATTTACACGTATTATGTTTGTTTTAGTTTTTAATCCTTTCAGGTCCACGATATTAGTTTTACAACGATGACGTTGACGAGAAGGCTTACTCGAATGAGAATAGTTCAATCACAAAACACTTAAAGGAATACTCATGTCCACATTCGCAGTTTAGACAGATATTAGTCGCGAAATACATTAGTACTTCATCAAAATAATAATAATAATAATAATAATAATAATAATAATAATAATAATAATAATAATGAGCAAAAACTTAAAATTCTGGATTCCTTTTATATAAGAGAATTGCGGCCAAAAATAAAGAAAATCAGTTATGAGCCTAGCACCAAAGTTCTTAAATTCTTGTAGGAGCAAAGTTTTATGATAAAAGTACTGAATTAAAATATTATAATTAAAAATCTTTTTTTTTTTTAATTCCAAAATTTGCCTGCCTTATATATGTGGAAAAACTTCGAATTTGAAACACTATAAACTAAAATTGGAAAAATATTATGAATTTACGGAGCTACAGTATACACATCCACAGATATTTTAAACCCCTGAAGATAGTCTTAGATGCGATTGAAAATACTTGGGAAAATAAAGATTATTTAAAAGAAAATTTTGGAATTTTTCTTAATCAGTTTTCTACAGCCATCAAGAAATTAATTCGCGGATTTGAAACGATTAAAACTAAAATAAATAGATATAATACGTCTAAATTATTTAACCAAGCCTGCTTGAAATATCTCTCTCTCTCTCTCTCTATAGATATATATATATATATATATATATTGGGTTATAGAATTAGTGTTAGTAGGATATAGATTGCGAACAAAAGTAGAGAAATCAGACAAAGACCTTTTCCACCGACGACGACTTTCGCCTCCGTTAGGTAGTTGAATAGGCATCTTCAGGGCAAATCTTCCTTTCATATATGTATATAACTTCTTTCGAAGCCTGAAAAACACGTTTAATTCTCGTAATCTTCATGTATTGTCTCAGTTGTAGTTGCATTATTATTATTATATTTGCCAAAACGAATTCCACATATATCTACTTATATATATATATATATATATATATATATATATATATATATATATATATATATATATATATATATATATTCTTTCAATCATCTTTCATTAAATACGGCCGACAAGGAAGATTCAATTATTTTTTATTTTCCAACATCCTTACGTTTTTTTTTCCGTTTTGTAGGAAAAGGGAGTACAACATTTTTTCATAATTTATATCTATCTATCTATCTATCTATCTATCTATCTATCTATCTATCTATCTATATATATATATATATTTCTATATATTCTTTCTCGAACATCTCACATGTCGAACAAATCAGTTTTTGAACAGAAAATTCAAGATGAAAATGTCTCGATTATCGAACAAATTTTTGGTTCTTGAATAAAATTGCCGAACTGAGTTTACCAGAACGGAATCATTTCTGAGTCGACCGCCGTATTGTGTACATTCGTATGCTGTGTTGTGCATTTTTTTTTATCCAATTTTATTGTACTGTGACTTTTTTCTTTACATTGAAAAAAAATAATTGGAAAAATAGTTAAACGAATTCCACATATATATACTTATGAATAAAGACAACGAAAACTTATTCAAGCCGACATGTTTCGTCCTCTGAGAGAGTTTATCAAGGCAAATGTAAAGATTTTATTTTATTGATATTTTATATCTAGATATATGAGTACATTGATATTATTTACCATAGCCAAATAAATGGATGCATACAAAAAAATAGTTCTTTTGAATTTAAAATACTCTAGTCAACAAAAGTACATTAAAAAAAAAAGTTTTAGTAAAGACAATAAACATGTTATATCTATTATATTTTATATGATTTTCTTGTTAGTTTCCATCTCTTGATGGTGAAAGTCTAAAATTGTGTTGGCTCTTGTTAAGGTTTTGACCTTTCAAATTGATTCAATTATCAAAAAAGAAAGAGTAGTTCCTGACTGAAACCTGTTAGATTAAGTATTTTAAAAATTGTATGCAGATTGTTTCGACGTAATTGGAAGGTCACACCGAGGTCAGGAAAAGAAAAATTAAAAACTCACAAGTCCAGACTGCGTGTGATCTACACAAAAAAAACAAAAACAAAAAAAACTCATGTCCCCTCAGATTAAGATTCAAAATTTTCAAATACAACAAACGCCAGATGAATATAAGAAAATAAACGCATAAAACATTTTACTAAAACAAGATAACAAATACGAAAAAAACTAGTTCGAACCTATGCACAGTAATTACACGTTGGTGTGTATATATATATATATATATATATATATATATATACACACACATACACACATATAACTAAGCACCTGAAAATTGCGTTGTACATGAAACTCAGAGTCGTGCTATCAGTAAGGAAAATGAATATTTATTATTAATATATAATTTATTGCTCTGTTATTTTACACCAAACACTATTTTATTAACGCCAACACACAATGTGTGATTATATATATATATATATAGATAGCGATTTTCCAAGCGTAGCTAAGATATGGCACAAGGCCGAAATAGGAGGCACCCAGTGAGGATCGAACTCACTACTCATTCATAATTGTGCTAGCGAGACAAGCTTGCTAACCATTACACCGCCTATATATATGTATGTAAATCAAAGGAATAAATATAGATAAATATACAAGCGAGCCTTCATATACAAATACACACACACACACACACACACACACACACACACACACACACACACACACACACATACATACATATATATATATATATATATATATATATATATATATATATATATATATATATTGCATGAATCATTTATACAAAAAACAGATATAGAAGTTAATGGCGAGAATACATCTTCGCAAACAAATTTAATAAATTACATTAACCCCGAACCTGTATATGAATGTTATGATCCCTGTTTATAAATTCCAGCTGCATAAGGTTTTTTTTAGTTTTTTACAAGCTTTCATCTGTGCTTACAGACATCATCAGGTATGGAAATAGATTTGTTTTTTACATCCGGGGGTAATAACAGGACAACGAAAGAATAGCTGTAATCCGAAACATAGGGAGAGGGATAGGGAGAGGGATAGGGAGAGGGATAGGGAGAGAGTGTGTAAGAAAAAAAACAGTGCTTAATGTTAAATAACAACTACTTAATATATTAAAAAATATAGATATTATCTTACATTGATGGTACAAATCGGAGTTTCATACGTTGTGCATTTGCCAGGTGTAATTTTGGGTGTTAACCCCAAAAATTGCACATGACGAATGCAGAACGTATGAAATTTAACAACATAGATAGAATTAATATATAAACCCATAAATCAAGCCCTACCCACAATTCTCACCCACACAAGACAAACATGCTTGCAGAAGTGTTGATGTCTAACACTTATACACACACTCACACAAACATATACACACACTCTTAAAGAAGTAAAAGTTACACTTAACACACATATCCCTTTCCCAGCTACCAATAAAACTGTCAAAATAACCAAGGAGGGAATTCTTAAAGTCTCTCATCCTTTATCTTAAAAACAACTTAAAAGAGGTCGTTTGATCAATACAAGGTCTGACCAAAATTAACGATAAAAAAAACTCCTGTAGTTTACCGTTACTAACAATCAAGGTTTTTTTTTTCTCCTGATGATGGTCATGCTGGCCGAACCTAGTCGGGGAACCTAATTGAAATAGTAAAATAAATAAATATATATATATATATATATATCCATGCCTAGGTTATTACTACCACATATGAATCGGTACCCCTGTTATTTACCCTGAGCTCCGAGATAAAAACTAAAGAAGAATCAGCAATATTATTGGCCCTGATTTGACTGCTCGGCTTCAGTCACTTTCCTACCACCGTAAGATTTCTATATTATTATTTCTAATATTTCTATAAATACTTTCACGATAATTGTTTGTATGAGCTGTTCGCTGTGGTACCTAGACTTTTTGCATCTAAGTGTAGTACTAAACAGGCGTCGAATTCTCATCAATTTACTGCTGATTTGGCTAACCGTAAATTCTATACTAAAAGTTTCTTTTCTCACAATTCTCGCCTGTGTAAACTGTCTTCCGGCTCCGAGCTTTCCAGCCAAATTTAATCCGCAAAACTTTTAATTCAATGTCAATCGCTATCTACACTGATTACTCTTTCCTCTTTCCCGGTCATTATTAATGTTTCTATTCCTAATTCTTCCACATCCAGTAACCTCTTGCGTCTTAGTGGCTTTACTGCCTTGCGTGAAGCGATACCAATAGATGCGATACCAATTAACATATATATATATATATATATATATATATATATATATATATATATATATATATATATATATATAAAGGACTGTATGCATGAACATGAGGATTTTTTCTTAATACAAAATACAATTCTGAACATGAAAAACAGGAGCGAAGCGCGAAATTTTACTTGAAGCAGAGTTCGTTTTACCTGTATTAGTCGCCTTTTGTGAGTAATACAGGTAACGCTAGTCAAGGAGACCTAGTGAAATCTCATATTTCTGCACGTTGTACAAGAGAAAATGTTGGATGTTCATAGACTTTTATCAATTGGCGCCAGAAATCGTCGTTAAGATAATCAGCCGTAAGGCGCTGCGCCAGCCTCGATTCGAGATTTCGAAACTTTAAAAAAAAAACAACTTATGTAAAAATTAAAAACAAACATCTATTAAAACTACTTTTTTTTTTTTTTAATTTTTCGCTTGCGGGAAGGAATTTCAGTTTCTGAGTTACCCCGCGGGTGGTGTCTCAAATTTCTTTCAGATATGAGTGGGTGTCTCAGCACATCTGTTAAAAATGTTGGTTGTTTTAAAAGATTTTTATAAATGATTTCGTCTTCTTGAAAACCTTTAGTCGGGTTTATATTTACAAAGTAGATGATATATTAACGCGTACTTTCAGAGACCCCATCTAAAATAAAAAAACAATTCAAATTTAATGAAACACAGATAAACACAATGCCATAAATATACTTACAAATGCTTATTATAATTCAAAAAGTTTTGTCAATTTCTTGTCTATTAGTTTTCTGTCACACTGATGCAAAGATGTAGATAAAATCAAAGAAGCAGAAAGATCCGAACATGTGACCAAGAACTAAATTTTACATTACGTAGTTTAATGTAAAGTTGACGTACATATAGTTTTTTTTTACGTTTATAATTCTTTGATTTTGTTACATTTTTATTTTATTTTAAAGCTCATTTAAAACGACGGAAACTAAAGTGACATTTTTTATCACATTTTAATACGACAACCGTCGCTTTAAAGTTTAAAATCTATCACCGTTTTGATTTTTTTCTTGTTTACTCCACGATTTTTTTAAAATTGCTTTTATTTCTATTTTCTCAAATAATTCTGAGCAAAAGATTAACATCATTGCGGTTCTTTTTTAAAAATATATGTGATATTTTCTTTATTCTTTTATCATAGTATAAGTAGTCAACCGCCATTTTAAGATTTAAAAAAAAAATTATTTAACTTTTATTAAGTAATCATAATACCTCATCTCAGAGATATAGAGACCGAAACGTTGTGAATATGGCAATGAAGATGAGGATAACAGTCCGAATAATGTAAATAATATAAGTAATTATAATATCTCATCTCAGAGACATAGACAGATATTACGTGTTAAACTTTTTTAAACTTACATTATTTATACTATTCGGACGGTTATCCTCATCCTTATTCAGAACGTTAAGGCCGTTGTACGCTGCGGCCTTCTTGATTGGAATTTCGAACCGAACCCTTTATTTTGTTCACCGGGGTAGAATGTCTCTGCCGGATGTCGCAGTTATTTCCCTTTAACTCAATTCTCCAAATTTTTGGTTTTCTACTGCTATAACCTGGTTTTGAACTCACAACTTTGGGTCTAGCCATTGGATCTAACCAACCCCTTTATCCACTAGGCCAAGTGTCTCTGAGCCGTTGCTTAGATGCAGTGACTAAATCGAAAGTGTTGTGAGTTTAATACCAGGCTACAGTAGTAGAGAACCGCCGTAGATTGAAAGATAGAAAGAAAAAAATTAAAAATATGAAAACCAAACATATAATTCAGGTTTTAGAATATGTAACAGAGTAATACAAGTGAAAGTCATGTGTAAAAAATCTGGAACTTTGTTGTTGGACAGCATAACTGCTTATTCGAAGGAAGAAACACTCAACAAAAAATAGAATTTTGCACTTCAGATTTTGAGCTTTTAGCCTGTGATCAACTTAAGAAAAAAAAAAAAAAAAAAAGAAAAGAAAAGAAAAGAAAAGAAAAGAAACCCCGAAGATCCTAATCCGATATTCATGAAAATCAAATTTGAGTGACGCTCATTTCAAACATATTTGTTGAAACTAGTGATGAGTAGAGATTTGATAATGTTTGGTGATGCCCTGGGCCAACCCCTTGATTATATGCCCCTAAGACTGAAGTAGAGGGAGGGCTATAGGCTCCTTCTTATCTATTGTGATGAAGGCCCAATCAATAGCCCTCCACAGGAGCTAGCTTAACCCATTAACTGCCAAATTTTTTTAATGCGCATTTTTGGCCCAGACAGGTGTCTTAGGAGTTTATTTATTCCTTATGTTTAATTTCAGTAGATACCATTGTCGTTTTTATAGAAAAACTAGAACATCAAATATATATGTGTATAAAACATCAAAAAATAATATTGATTAGAAATAATAAAAAAATACTTTTCAAAACAGTCATTATTTTTCTACTTGTGAAATGTAAAATTACGACAGAAATTGTCTTCTTACGGCTAATAATAAAAACTTTAAAGGCTAAGTGTTGTAAAATATACCTCTGCAAATGCAATGTATGTAAGCAATTCAATGTAAATAGAAGGAATAACAAGTTTAATTTTAACAGATCCCCAAATGGGGCTCATGGCAGCTAATGGATTAAATGCCACCCAATAGGACAGCTTTTAAGCTAGTTGCATATAGATCTCAATTTGTGTCCCAAATTCCTGTGATACGGTTTTATGTCTATACTTAGAAAGAGGAGAGGATAAAATATCATTACATTTATAAACTGCTTTTAACGTTTAATGATCTTGCCGCATCACTGGACAACAAAGATATCTTGTTCTTTATGGATTACCAATTAAAATCTTGTATCAAGTATTAACGGGCAGGCGCATAGCGTAACGTCTATTAGTCAGGAATATAGGATTGATGTGACGAAATCAAATAACAGCCGAGACCGTTGCATTCACTTTCACACAAATATCGTTGGCAATATATTTATCCATCTCTTTTACTCCCATCTAGAGTTTAATATTAAAACAGACTAAACACTCTAGCTATGGTTGGTAAGCAATCGAGGAAAAGGAAAACTCTTATTCCTAAACCGATTCGACATGGGACTAGCAACTACACCACGTAAACACCTATTTCTTTCTTTTTAATCATTTCACCCCAAGCAAGGCAATAATGCCACTAAGACGCAAGGGAACTACAGAGAGTGAAAGATAATGAAAAGACTTTAGAAAGAACCTGAAACTCAATCCTAAACAAGAAACAAGAGATAAACCTCTACCCCAGTTCAAAAGACCGGGGAGGTGTGTGAACTGGGCGATAGGCGAACATATCTATTCCTATTTTACTATGAAAACTACGACAATAACACCTATCAGGGTGGGGCTTTAATCTTATAATCCTGAGGATAATCTACAGGATTAACATAATATAAAGTATTCACGATATATGAACGCCACTTTAATTGCCAATTTCGCAACAATCACGTTTCGACAATAGTTTGCTTTAAGACATCAAAAAAAGTTAAACCATATACACTAAAACGTATTAATACAGATTTTACAACTACCAGACTGTTCCTGAGAAAGGGAGTTGTTTTTATTAATATGACATTAACTTCGTAGTGGTCCATATCATCCTAAAAAGTTGGTTTATCCATACAGAGCGAGTAAAATGATAGAAGCTTGGAGATTGCGCCTGGAGTTTTCTTTTATATACAATTCTGACGTCTATTAAGATGCACATCAAAGCTGCAGAAGTGAATTAGACGAAGCTTTGCAGGTAGATGTAACATGACCCTACGAAAGTCATTTGACTACAGAAAATCTAAAATTTCACATATTTTGCAACTATATAACAAGAACCTAGTTTTACTTATGCGTACATTGTAAATTGAAACTCTACTTTAGAGGCAATTCACATTTATTACACTTTGAAAGTTAATTTTTCTCACAAATTTAAATTTTCCAGAAACGATATCAAAACAGATCAAACTAAATGAATCATTTTTCATAAAAATATGCACTCATCTCAAATTTGCTAAATTTCTTAGACATATCTTGTTTACTTTGTAAATAATATATTTCATGTGCTACTGAGACAAAATCTTACGATTCATTTTACAACTTTCATCCAAAATACCATGAATTCAGTGGTTTACACACTTCACCTTCTTAGCATCATATCTGACGTCCAATTCTGGTTGGGTATTAATTATAACATTTTGTAAAAATTAAATTAATATATTAATAAATAGTAACTCCGTTTTATTTAGTTTTTTTGTACATAGATTATTTCGTATTGAAAATACAGACGAGCTTAAGTTTTTAAATTTTTTGTTTTATTAACACGCCGACACAGAAAAAAATTGTAAACATAGGGACTAGTTAGGACTTCATAAAGACCTGAGGTATTACGGTGACTGTAGTAAGAATGCGTTGTTTTGGTGTAAGGAATATTATGGTATTTTTGGGTCAGTGATTGTGGTTAGCTAAGTTTAACCCTTTGAGCCGTGCGTTTGCGAACAATTTTAACCCCTTCTGCCTGAGCTCCTGAGTCAATATTCGCAAATAATTGCTATGTAATGTTTCACGGCAGATATAAAAAATAGTTACAAATGTTTACCCACCGTTCAACCGGTAGCTGAGCATTATGTCATTTTTCTCTACCGTCGGTAAAGCGGTGGACAGGGCTCAAAAGGTTAATATTAAGACAGAAGGCCATCCCCCCTTTTGGCCTTGTGACACATTCTTGTACTTTTTTTACAAAACAAATAGAGCTCTTGGTATGCACTGATAAAAAACGAAAGAATGCACAATTAGTAGCACATATAGGGTGGGCCAAAAGTAGATAAACTCTTTGTAGCTTTTTTATTAAATTTACTTATATAAATTACAATAAATAATTACATTTATTTAATCTCGTAATCCCTGGAGTAATGGATAGCGGCTCAGATTGAGGAATCGGAGAGCCGAGTTCGAATTCCAGTCGAATCCCTTACATTCACTTACGTGCTAATACACTTGAGAAAGGTATGGATCCTATTCTTCAATGACAACCTACTGCGGGGAAAAAATCTGCTTCGTCAGTCTTTCGATACATGATCGCCTTAACGTGTATGACATAACTGAAGTGCTAGAAATGCTCTCCTTCAACCTTGCAACATTTCCCCGAACCTGTCCATGACACTGTGACACACGGTACAACACAAATGCTTCAAATATGAAGTCTGTTAATCCGTCTACTGGGTGGGGGGGATAATAAACCTTATTCTCTACTACGCTCCCCAAACACCAAAAAAAAGAAGTCCATTAAGTTGGAGGAATATGGTGGCCATTCAATGCCGCCACGTCGTTCGATCAATGTCGTGGAAGGTTTGGTTAGACTATTACTGCCAAAGTATAATGTGTGACTCATTGAAAAAACAGTTCGGCCGAGTTAGTTTTGGTTCTGAATTATGGCGCTACCTCATAAAAAAAAAAAAATCACGTCAGTATATAAACAAACAACTGTATATCTACTTTTGCTCCACACTGTGTATTTTTTTTTTAATGTACAGGGTGGTCCGAAAGACTTGTCACCCCTACATTATTATAATGTTCTATTTCAACGCATTATCAAGGAAAGTGTTTCACATGGATGATACCAGAATACCTATCATTTGAAGGACGCCGTTCGTAGAGCCTTTGCAGCAATCAAGCACAGCATAGTAAAATATCACACAGAACATGGCGCCGCATCATTTGGTGCCAAGAAAATGGTGTTCATACAGACGTTCTCGTTGTGTGTCTGGGTCAATGAAAATAAATAAAATGAATCAAGTCTCTGTACTTTTGTATTTTACTCGGTCTATTGTTCTCATTACTTTTTGGTTTCGTGTGACAAGACTTTCGCACCACATTATATTTAGAATTCGACGTCTAATTCTCGATTCTTGGTCCAGTCATCTCCAAGATGAATATTTAAATGAAATATTCCAGAAAGTGAACTTTTATCAAATCAAAATTGATTCTTGATAGATAAATAAAAATGTATTGTTTCACTTAAAAATATTTCTTAGCTTCAAATAAAGCGTTATTACTCTCATATTTTAAGCGTTATTACTCTCATATTTTAAGCGTTATTACTCTCATATTTTAAAACTAGCCGAGTTACGTCCGTGTCATCATTTGATTGTGTTATGTTAATTTCCATGTTTTCCCAGATCAGTGTTTCTCAATCCGGTGTACCCGAGTGCACTAATCCGCTCGCCAGAAAGGTAGCCAGGTGTGCCAGTTACAGAAGAGCAATTTTTATGTTTAAAATCTTTATTTTTAAAAAGCTACAGACACCAAGCAATTGATTTTCATCTTGAAGTCAAGTCTTTGTCATTTGATATTTTAAATTGGATGCTAAATTCCTTAATCTTTAAGAAAGAGTGGATAATCCTTTCCCTTTTAACTTTCTCAAGGGATCGAAATCAGTCATTATCGGCCTCTCTAAAAAAAAAAAAAAAAATTAAAAAATAGCAGATTCTTCCTAAATCCCTTGAAATGAAAATGTTTCACTAATTTTCACATATAAAGCCTAACATTCCAAAAATTACCCAAGTACAGAAAACACAAGTTTCACACAAGCATACTCAAATCTACAATTTAATTTTTTAAAAATAAATGCTGATTTCAGGAGAAATGCTTATTTCAGGAGACTTTTTTTTTAAGCGTTCACCCCAAGCAAGGCGGGAAGCCACTAGCACGCAAGGGTTTACAGAGAGATGGAGCGAGAGCAAATAGGAGTGATAGAGGAAAGGATGAAGAGAAGGATAGGAGATAGATCAGGGCATCTGGAGACGTCGATTGACATTACATTTGAATAGTTGGAGATTATATCTATCAAGAAAACAGGAAAAGGGGAGGGAGTTCCACAGGCGAGACATGAAGCTATTGGAGTAGAAGAGACGGCTGTATTTAATAGTTTCGACAGTGAAAGGGTGAGAGCGAGTTGAGAGCAATACTCCATGCAAAGGCGAATAGATGATTTGTAGATTTGAAGCATCGACTCCGGCGAAAAAAATTTCGTGGCGCAGCACAAGGGACCAACTTTTCTGGCGTGGACGAAACTATTGACTCAATGTATTTGTTCCATCTCAGATCAGCAGTCAATGTGAGACCGAGCAGTCGCAAACAGGTGATTTCGTGGAGTTGAGCGTTAGACATTCTAATGAGTTAACCAGCTAATCCTTGTCCCAGTCCACAACCGATTGTAGGCCCAATTATTTTTTTATTATTTTACTCTTCTTAAATTTAAAAATTTAAATTTTTTTAAAATTTCATGACTAATTGTTCTTTATTAAAATTTAAAGTGCGTCCCATAATTTTAGTTATAAGTGGGCCCTGAAGTAAAAAAAAAATTCATTTTTTTTTTATTTTTTGTTTTTACTAATGTTCAAGCAATACAAGTCTCAAGATGTCGTGGACTTATATTAGCATGAGAAAGAACAAGCTTTCGGGGTACAGAGCTTTTCTTTTCAGAGCTGAAACAGACTTTAGAAGGAACCGAAAACCCAGTCCTAAACAAGAGATAAACCTCTACTCCTGTTCAAAAACTGGGGAGGAGTGTGAACCGGACGATGGACAAACTTATTTACCCTTAAATACTTAAATGAGCTCCAGATCTGCTCATTTTCATACTAGCATTCCATTGAGGGGCCTTATAATAATCTCTTAACAACAAACATCAATTTTTAAAAATGTTTTGTATCTGAATTAATATTGAGGTGCATTGAAGAAGAAGAAGAAGAAGAAGAAGAAGAAGAAGAAGAAGAAGAAGAAGAAAGAAAGAAAGAAGAAGAAGAAAAGAAAAACAAAGACGAAGAAGAAGCGTTATTAGTAAGAAACGTAAAGGGGAAAAACTATAAGTAGAACAAATTTATATATCGGAGGCCTCCTTGGGGGTTCTGTTGAAAGAGGGAACTGGGCGTTTTTATTTTATTTGAGGGTGATGAGCATACTCAGGAGGCGGTGGGCATCTATCCCATATTTTTTTTTTTTTTTAATTTTCAAAAACTATTCGATATTTCCTACAAAAGGAAATTTCTGAAAGGTATCTAAAGCTGTGGGAAGCCATCAAATTTTTCTTCGTCCCTTTTCCAACTTCCTATATGGCAGAATATGGTTTTAGCGCAATTAGCTTCTTACTAAACAAAAAAAAAAAAAAACTCACTGGGACATGTGTCCTTAAGGATAAAAGCGTTTGTTGGATCTAGTGACCTGACCCAAAGGGTTGTGAGTCCAGTACTTGACTATTGCAGTGGTGAAAAACTTGGCGAATTGAGTTAAAGGGAGATAAATGAGACATCTGGAAGAGGTATGGTACGTGGAACTAGAACAATCTACCCCGGTGGACGCAACGAAGGTTTCGGTTCGAAATTCTAATCACCTGAAAAAGGCCGGAGCGTACGACGGCCGAAAAGTTATTAATATGGCAACAAAGATGAGGATAACAGTCCGAACAATAATTACAATACCTCGTCTCAGACAGAAAGAGAAAACCACTCTACTACTTTTTACCAAGAAGTTTTATTAAGTCACTCATATTAATAAAGGAAGC
This sequence comes from Acanthosepion lycidas, assembly GCA_963932145.1. NCBI lineage: Eukaryota > Metazoa > Mollusca > Cephalopoda > Sepiida > Sepiidae > Acanthosepion > Acanthosepion lycidas. The sequence goes on from OZ010605.1 coordinate 437,695, forward strand.
TGTGGAGAGTCATGATTAGTTACTACCTAGAGGGAGATGGAATCCCTTAAAAATATATTTTGCTTTTATAAGGCCATTTAACTATTTCAGAATTTGTTGAAAGAAAGGCATGTCTTCAGAAATAAGATTTTAGGTATATTAACAAAATGGGGAATTGTTAGTGCGAAGTGGTAGAGTTGATTCCGCAAACTTTTTCTTGTCAGCTTTACTTGAGTAATCCATGGCCTTGAACCAAACTTGGTTATAACCGGCAACTATTTATGGTGAACAACTGCTCACACCCAATAAAGTAAGAGATTAAGATAGGGACAAATATCTGACGCATTCATTAGAACTGTTTTTAGCAGGTTTCATTTCGAAAATTTGAAGTCGATTTCAATAGATTCCTCGCTGTGATGATCATTTAACAATTTAGTAAATATCTCATCAAGAAAAAAACAGATCTGAGTTAAGACTTTTTTTTCTCGCACACCATTTTTTGTGAATTCTATTTTCACATAATAATACAGTGTAACCCGGATATAAGAGACCCTTATATAAGAGAAACCCGGATATAAGAGAGATGTTCTCTGGTCCCAAATTAGAGCCATACTTACCTAAACAAAGTAGACCAAACCCGGATATAAGAGAAACCCGGATATAAGATACTTCTTCTCCGGTCCCGACAACTCTCTTATATCCAGGTTACACTGTATCAACTTTTTATTAGGTTGGTGCAAAAATAATGTCGTTTTCTCACATATGTTACTATGCGAGAAAACGACACCAACCTAATAGTAGATTGCTACAACCTATGTAATGACTTAGAAAACGTAAAGATTATTCTGACCATGTTCCACTTACCATATTCTATATTCCATTTCGTAAAGGTAGGTTTTAATGAACATATTTCACCACATTCCAAACTGACCACCTAGTAAAGTTGGTTAGGTTGTATAAGGCTGACTCCATTTTTACTGGAAAGTCAATTTCGAACTACAGCATGAGTCTCAGAAGCAAAAATGGACGTCGCAAAGCCTTCATATATTAAATAAATAACTCCATCCTTTATATGAAATATAGGATTCACATTTAATTTTGTAATAAACAGATAAGAATAAAACCAATCAAAATATTATTAGGTTGGTGCAAAGATAATGACGTAATAATGTCGTTTTTTTAACGTATTATTTAACGTCAAAAAACGACATTATTACGTCATTATTTTTGCACCAACCTAATACTTCAGTTCTTTTACAATTTTCTAGTTACACTCTAAAATATATTTTTTAAAAGGCATTCACATTATTAGAAGTCATCCAGTCTATATACTAAACGGGAAGACAGTAAATTTGGGAGATTACTTCAGACTATTTATTTGGATTAATAGTTATTCTTTAGTCTGTTAATTTTTTTTTAAATCACATCAAACAGAATTGGCAGTGTACTCCCTTAACTAAACGATTAACAGATGCATCTATTGTATCCAAAAATAAATAAATAATTGTTTATTTTCGGGTATAAGATACAGCTGTCAGTCGTTTAGTTAAGGGAGACACTTACAAAATATTTCGTGGGAGAAGTTTTAGAAAGGAAAGTGAAATCATATGTGCAGATATTCTTATGAGTATCTTTTGTATGAGAGGTTCTTAAATCCGTACAAGAGAAACTGTCCGGATCTGGAAAAGTAGAGGGAAATTAAAAGGTTGAACTATGATATATATATATATATATATATATATATATATATATATATATATATATATATATATATATATGTATGTATGTATAGAACCTCACTGATAACATAACTGTCGCTAGCAACGATACAAAAAGTGAACCAGACGTGAAAATGGAGATGTAAGTAAAACTGATAAGCGATTCAAAAACCAAACATGCCAAATTTTGCCAGTTGCCTCGGCAGCACCAAACATGGAAATTCTAAAGTGGGAGCCCTAAAATTGTTAGGCTTGGTGACTAATAGTAGGGTGTGCCAAAATATTCACATAAGACGCCAGAACCGGAAAGAAACTGGCTTTTTAGGGAGCTGTTGATAAAAAAAAGGAAAAAAAAATGGCGGCCTTATGTATGAGGTGGGGTGTTCTGATGTAGCGTTAAGATTTGGGGAAATCATTTTGTCAAGAGAAATAAGGGTTACGCGACTAGTTACGTGAGTGGGATATTTGCCCCTGTAGTACGAAAGATTTTGATGGAATGAGAGGCGGATAGCAGGAGAAATTGTGACATTTGTGGGTGGGAGAAAAAGTGAATGAAGAAAACTTGGAGTCGGCACTTTCTGCTTCGCTATTATTTTTTCTTATTATTATTCTACGTGTTTAGTATGTTAAAAAAAATAATGGAGATACTGTCAAAAAAAAAATGAAAGAAAATTGAAAAAAAATGATGTAAATTGAAACAATATGAAAAACTTGTGAGACATAAGTGGCTTTCAGTGTTTGCGTTTATATCCTGTGAAAATGACATATCACACACACACACACACACACACACGCATATATATATATATATATATATATATATATATAAGGAAGAGGTTATAGTAGTTCCAACGAGAGAACAGTGTGTATATTAAAAAGAAGAGAGATGCCGCAAACGTTTTTGGTTGTAATGTGGATTTTTTTAAAAAATATTATGCTTTATTGTCCATAATTTTACTACACGTGTTTCTGGTCTCGCGACCGTCATCAGGTAAAGGGTGGAGATTTCCACATATTATTAAAAATCGAGAATATATTAGAATCGAGAATATTTAACATCGAAAAACATAAAGGAGAAAAAAAAATTAATTATTTTTAATAATATGTGGAAATCTCCACCCTTTACCTGATGACGGTCGCGAGACCAGAAACACGTGTAGTAAAATTATGGACAATAAAGCATAATATTTAAAAAAAAAAAAATCCATATTACAACCAAAAACGTTTGCGGCATCTCTCTTCTTTTTAATATATATATATATTATAGATTGTGTCTCTTTAGTACTTAGCGATTATGGCTTCCCACAATTCTTTACTGTTCGAAACAATCTTTGCCCTTTACTATTTACAAATTTTATTCTAACCTAATTATATACAATAATGGATCATATGCAATATAGGTGAACAGTTCAAATATTGATAATAAATACATTTTATCTAAATAGAAATTAGAGACATGTCATTATAAATTATTCCATCTTAAATAAATCAACAATGTTTTGCGGCATTTTTAAAAAATAAGCTTGAGATTTTCTTGCTATAATGTTGATTGATTTTAACACATTCAACATTATGGATAAAAAATACTGAATGTTATATGTCTTTTCTAGACTCAACATGAGCAAAACAAATTGAAGGATTTAAACAAAAACGACCCCAGAATGACGTCAAAATCCGTGAAAATGTTTAATCTTTTAATAGTCAGTTATGGAGGTAAGAAAAAAAAAGGGAGTATCACAAATCACTGCCCCTAATGGGGAATAGTACGCACCAACCCTGCTTTAATGATCTATCCGTTCAGTTATGTGCCATGCATGATACACGCTTAGGCGAGGATGATCTCGATACATGACTGACGAAGCAGATTTTAATCCGCGTAGGTTGCCATTTCTTTCTGCGATAGACCAGTTGCCTTCCAAGGCTATAGAACCCAGTCTGGCCGAGAAGAAGAGGATTCATACCTTTCCCAGGGGTATTAGCACGTAAGTGAATGTAACGGATTCAACTGGAATTCGAACTCGGCTCTATGATTTCTCAATCCGAGCCTCTATCCATTACTCCACCGTGCCTAAAGAAACGATGATTACTTACTTTCGTCTAGTATATTGGTCATTCAGTTCTATATAATTTACCAATGATTTCTACATTCAGTGAATTCTAGTTAGAATTTGATGTATTATCGTTAAAATAATCGTACTTCTAAAATCTGAAATACGATGAAGATGTATAAAAGTGAAAATGTCAAGGTTTTCTCCCACTGCTTTATAAGTTAGGGAGGCCAAATTATGTCAAGTTGGAAAACAATTACTGCTAAGAACTTATGAAAAAAAGTTTCAGAATTGAGCAACGCCTATTATATGAATAAAAAAAAGTTTGGGAAGAGAGGAAAATTTTTGAATTATTCACTGGTTTTATTTATTTTCTATTGTTATTAGGTTGGTGCAAAACTAATGTCGTTTTCTTACATAGTAACATATATGAGAAAACGACATTATTTTTGCACCAAGCTAATACATATGCGCACGAAACAAAAAGAGTTATATATATATATATATATATATATATATATATATATATATATATATATATATATATATATATACGTATGTATGTATGTATCTTGTGTCGAAAACGTCTCATGTTACTATTCTAATTTTGGTGCTAACATTGTGCTTGTCTGTAAGACATCAGAAAAATAGGTAAAAAGGATGGTAAGCAAAAGACAGAAGGGAATAAAGAAGAAAAATAAATGCTGATAAGTATATCGCAAAGAATTATTTTCTTTTAGACAGCTTTTACATTCTAAGACATGTAGTAAAAAAATCGTTTAGCTGAAGCTTAATGACGTTCGTAGACAGAAACGGTCATGCCGACCAAGCTGGAAATGTCTTTGCAGAAAATAATATCTACATTTTAAACGCAACGTTGATTCGGTGTTTAGTGAATACGTAAAAAAAGATTTGTCGCCAGCAAGATGTAAAGAGATGAGTCAAGATGGAGAGATAATAAACCCAACGGTAGACGACATGGTAGCCACGAGATTAACTGTTTTTTTGTTTGTTTTTTTTTTTGTTTTATAAGGAAACAGTCGGCATTCATTACTCGAACACTCAGCATTAATGTCGGTTGAAATTTATAAAATCTGTCTCTTAACACAGTTCTTAGGGAAAAATAGATTTCTTAAGTTCACTGTTATCGCTCTTTCAAGTATTACTGATGTCCTGGGTATGACAGATAAATTAATCCGACAGCAAAACCTCTGGTAGGGAGATTGGAGGTTTTGAAGAGCGTGGAACCACCTCTTAACCTCTGTTCCCAGGTCAACCTGGCTTAGGAAATTGAAGGAAAAAGGGAGATCAGCGCCCCCTGTGAGATGAGGTTGAACTAATAGACAGAGAACAGCACTGGAAAATACGAAAACCTAAGGAATCAGCATATATGCTAAAGTCACAAAAATCTCCTAAGCTGGCCAAGCAAAGAAATGAATACATTATGGGAACCAGTAATACGGAGTGATGGAGAAAATCAATAATTACAACAACAATGCAATATGAGCTCTGGTAATAAAAAAAAAAAAAAGACATTAACGTTATAAGTCCCCAAAATTCATACACTGATGTCCTCAAGGCTAAAAGAGTTGATTGGATCCAGTGACTTGACCCAAAGAGTTCAATACCTGGCTATAGCAGTGGTGAACAAAAACTTCGAGAGTTAAGTTGGAAATAACTGAGACATCCGGAGGAGGCATGGCACCTGGAACTAGAACAATCTATCCTCCCCCGTGGACGAAATAAAGGGTTCAGTTCGAAATTTCAATCACCTGAAGAAGGTCGGAATGTACAAACGGTCGAAACGTCGTGAACATGACAATAATGATGAGGACAACAGTCCGAACAATGTAAATAATACCAACAGTACATTTTATTATCTATAAACTATATATATAAAAAAAAAAATCATACGTTCATGCTGAAAGTTTAAAATGATGTACAAAATATTTAGATTTCGGCATTAAATAACCCCAAAATTATAGCTCTGAATTCCAAATTGAAGAGAAACTACTCCACTATCTTGCCCAATAATGGCAAAGCACAGTTTTCAATTGAAACTGCATCATTGGAAAGGTCATAATATTTATAAAATTTGTCCTCCCTTATATTTTTATCCAGTTCAATTATCTGCCAATGAACCAAAATTCGCTGATTTTTTCCCCTTTTTCTATTTTCGGGTTCAGTACACCCCCTGGTTTATGTTTATACCATTAGTTTTCACAAATGTTTTCAAATTATTTGCACAATTCTCTGTGAATCGCCGTTCCCGTCTAAGTAAGTTTATTCGCACCTTTCTTTTATACTATTTTGATACATTTACAGATTTGATAATTAAAATGTTCATCTGTCTCCACTCAAGCACATGAAGAATAAATATATGTTCGGCTCGGAAAAGCATTCAATTTCTGTTGCATATAGAGATTTCTTTCAAAGCCCAAATTACTTTTATGAAGATCATCAAAAAAGAAAGACAACAGATTGTCTCAGTCACTTGCTTGATTATTGTCATTGGTTACGAAAATTCTGTACGAGAAAATGTCGGCAACCCAGAATAAGCAATATCATTTTTTTCCATTTGCTCTTAATTTCAATCATCTCCATTCTACCCATAAAATATCACGGTTTTCTTATTTTAATTTAATATTATGATGAATCTTAATTCTTCAGTTTATGATTGAATAAGCTCATGGCAAGTTCTACGACAATATGCGTAGAAATTCCCCTATCACATCGTTAAAATTTTTGAGCTTAACAACTTTAACAAAATATTGCAATAACAATTATAAAAAGAATGTTGGCCGTTATTTTAAGAAGTAAGGGGGTACAAATAAAAAGATCTGAATTTGACAGCTTTTTCCATTTCACTGAAACAAATGCTAAACACTTCTATCTTCCCTTCTTTCTATATTTTTCATTCTCTCAATGAAACCAAGTAGTGTTTTTCCCTTCTTTCCACGCGATCAAACAATCCATTATTTGATTCAACAGAAATGGGAATTTATCTATCTTTATGAACGATAAATAAGCAGTGTGAATGTATTGCATTCCGTGTCGTCACTGGCCATCGAACACCAACGCATTTTCATAGACTGCATCAACCAAAGACGGTTTCTTTTTCTTGTGACGTTTAATTTACAAGAGGGACAGACATGGTAACATCGATTCTAGGAGACAGCGGGAAGAAGAACTTCAGTGAGATGTATGCTCACTCGGTGGCGTAGCATCTTGCCATGTGCGGCCTTAGCATGTTTAACGAATCTACGTGTGCAAAGCGTATCGACGCTTCAAAATTCCTACGACCCTCTGCCGACTTGGTCTTTTATCTAAAACTTAGACAAAAGCAATCGATCACTGTCAGAATACCACACCGACTGCGTATTCTGACTAATCGCTGGCCATCCTGGCCCAACCTCCGCATTCTCTATCAGAATGTCTTAAGTAGCAACAAAAACATTTCGAATTTTACCTAAAATCATGAGGAACAATGGCTACAATGCTGACAACTAATTAATTTCGATGAAATTGTAAAGTGTTTTAAATATGTCTCATTCAAATTTCGTTGTCTTTAACTCTGACAAACCATATTTATTTTATGTCGTTCCCTATTTGTTGTCTCTTTTGTAAAAATTATAGCGTTTTAGCGATAGTGGACATATTGGAAGATTAAATGAAAAAAGGAGTTAATCGCTGATCCCTCGTGTCCTTTTTATACAAATCAAATGGAAGAAGAGAAAGTAATCAACTATGACCCATTGATGTTTGAAATCGCAAGCCTTTGCAATTTGTAGAAGGTCACAATAATATTAGTAATAATAATATTAGTTGTTATTAGTTTACTTGGTACGGTGACAGAATGAAAGCATGCATAAAGAAAATTGATATTGATTGCCCAGTGAAGCGGTTACAGAAAGAAAACCTCCTTAGAACCGGTGATAGTGTTATAATGTTCGGGTTAATATTGTGTTGGTGCATAATTATCAGGCGTTTTTTAAAACAATATTTATTATGAAAAGAAACTTAACAATTCAACAATAAGATTTTTAAATGGTTACTCCAGAGCGTATGATTATCGACACGCATTTTTATAACATGAAAATAAAATAATATTTTTTTTAAAAAAAGCAAATAAAACAGTAATTCTTATTAATAAATAACACGCCGAAAAAACGCCTGATAATTATGCACCAACCCAATAATATTCCAAAAGGAAGACAATCGAACACATAATTATTGAAATAACTGTTTGATCATGTTGATTAATAGTACAATAAAAGCGGTATTTACTTGACTCCCACAAGGTCAAGATGTGACACAAGGTCGTTTAACGTGGGAGACCCGAGTGTTTCCACTCTAAGGGCCACTGGTCCAAAACTGGTCATAGCATGTCCAAGCTGGTCAGAGCTTAGTCAACGCTGGTCATGGCTTGTCTTAGCTAGTCCAGGCCGAAGCCGGTCCTAACTAGTCGTAGCCGTGATCGAATCTCAGCCAAAGGCCGAGAAACGACCACCCACGCAAAGCTGCCTCTGCGCAAAGCTTAATAGTACAATAAAAGCGAATATCGTAGTTATTGCGACACTATTTACAACTGCTGTATATCTCGCTTGCGATGACTTACATAATCAGTGGTAGATTCCATGTTCAACAATTTAGGGTAGCAAAGGTTGGTCGTCTTTCTACACAAGAAAAAGCAACCTGGAAACGGGTGAACACTTAGAGTTAGAGGGAAATTACAAGACATCCATCGTTGCTTGTTGTGGCCCACTCCGAGAGAAATAAAATAAAAACTAAAATAATAATGACAATGACGTAATAGATTGCATTAGGAATTATCTGGTGGATATAAAAAAATTAAGGCAGGCCCGATAAGTAGTTTTTGAATAACATGGAGACTATTGACCACTTAGTATCTGTATTTTTTTAAAATCCCGACAGTGAAGGAATGCAAAATATTCTAGTGCGTCATATACGAAAAAAAAAATGGTATTAATGTTACCCTGAATCAGTCATAGGAAGCCATGAAGGTACTATTCTTTGGAATGTTGCCAATCGTACTGAAGGATGAAAGCTAACTGACCAGACTGTGGTTAAAGACTACAAAGAGAATATTATGTTCTCGTAAATGCGACAAGGTCATCAGATAAAAGAAAAATGTTAAAGGATACGAAACAAGTAAATATAACGATCTAGAAATTAAAAACAAATATATCCTTCAAACTACAGTTACAGCTATAATAATGGAAACACTTGGTACGATCAAGAAAGTTACAGGCAAGAAAATTAATAAAACCCCTGGCACCCACTGTTTACAAGCAAGAAAATATTCCATTACATGAATTACGCATTTAAACCAATCCCTTTCCGGCAGATAAATCGCTTTAATGGTAATACTGATTGTGAGTGTGTGTGTGTGTGTGTGTGAGAGAGAGTGTGTGTGTGTGTGTGTTATATACTAAATGTTCACGCAAAGTCCCAAGAGCCACTCAAGGTAGAGAGTTAGTAAATCTCTTTGCACTGGTAATACTGATTGTGAGTGTGTGTGAGAGAGAGTGTGTGTATTATATACTAAATGTTCACGCAAAGTCTTGGGACTTTGCTTGAACATTTACTATAACACACACACAGTATTACCAGAGAAACTGAAGTGTTTTCTTACTGGTTTTGATATCTGCCAACGAATAGAGACGTAAAAAAAATTAGCAGCACCGAAATCAAACACTAAATCAGCGGAACACAGAATCACGACGGGCAAAACTTCCACAAGATGAACTCCACACGTATGGAACGAACGCAGCCGAGGCACCGGAAACAAAAAAAGACGACCGCATTTCACCCGCAACCTAACATCACACGTCGATCCCGTTATGCCCCTAGACTGCCCCTTCAGAAAATGTGCCTGCTTTTATGCAAGCCAAAAACCTTAGCAGGTTGGCTAGCAAAGATTATGTATCTAACACCTCTCAGCTCACCGTCCTGACGATCTCATGGAGAAACTGGTAAATACTTTCTTTCTTCATAACCCGACAGCTCTGTTCTGACAGGGTAGCCATGTGCTGTCTTTCTGCAGAGACAGCACACTAAACCGCGTCTCTTTGACCGACAGGGGCGGATACCATTATCAGTAGTGATTGGTGGTAGCGTTTGCATTTCATTTGCGCTAGAAAAAATATAAAAATTGTACACCTTACCTTACACTGGGTCTCAAGTAATGAATGACCTGATAACAGAAAGAAATAAAGACAATGAAAATAGTAAAAATAATTAAATAAATTAGCAGCATGCCGTTCTTTCAGGTGAGGCGAGTCATTTTTTTTAATTTTATTTTGTATACAAAGAATAAAGAAAACAAATAAAAGGGAATGGAAACAGGTTTTGGGAAAATATTCAAGAATATATGCATTTGTGGAGGTTTACGTGGAGCTCATGGGTTTACAGATGATTATCTTCGGATAACGTCCTTAATCCAAATATACACCAATTTTGAGCCTTTAAAAATGCATGCAAAGATATATTTTGCATGTATTGATAAAATTTTATATCTGTTAAAATAAAATATACAATATTTAAAGAGTTAAGGTATTCATATCAGGAAGTTTTCGTGTTTGGACGTCTAAGTCCTTTAGCATATAATTGAAAGAGAGAAATCATGTATGCGTATGTGTCGGGGTTATCTCCTCCTAAATTCTGACATCACCACTTGGGGGAGCTATCCCTAAACTATATATACTTGAGAAAACCCTTTCTCTTTCTCTTTCAATTTCAGCGAACTACGAACATGTAAGCACTCACAGAAAATATAACGTTCCCTTTTGTGGGATACGCCATAACACAGACACACACACACACACGTACGTACGAACATTCACGCACGCATTTCTTGAAACACAAACCATAAACAATTATTTGTTACTTATACACATTGTTTTTGCAATTTGTATCTGTTTAATTGTTAATACACATATAATTGTTTGTATATATATATATATATATATATATATATATATATATATATATATATATATATAAAAGAAAGAACAGTAAGATATATAATCCGGTGTTCTTATAGATATTTTTATTTTTTACAAAATAGTGCTCAATGTAAATTTACAGAGCATTAATATTATAAATTAATTGATTTAAAATATGCGAATTTTGCTTGAGGATGAAATGGAACTAATGTCTTTAATTTAATTACAAAATTAAATTCTGAGCTTTTAGCTTCCATTTTTGAAACATGGTTAGAACTGTGTAGCGAAAAAACATATTTTAAATCAATTAATTTATAATATATATATATATATATATATATATATATATATATATATATATATATATATATATATATATATAGCGAGACTCTTCGCAAGCCGAATTGAGTCACTGTCGGTGACTGGGCGTGTTTCCAAAAATAAATACGCTAAAAATCCACCTTTATCCCGACCGTTCGCCGACAGCTTAGTGGTAGAATATCCGCCTGCTACCAATTCAGTTTGGTTTCGATCCTAGCTAGAGGCAACCGGATGTCTACCCGAACTGATGAGCTGTGATACAGCGAAACAGTCTGTCTGTGGATGACATTATATTTATATATACACACACTTAGTCTTGTTTGGTTTCTTTTGGTTGCACTCATATTGAGCCCGCCATATTTGTCGTTGACTTAATTTCAGGAAACCACGCGGGTTTCATTTCACAACGCTTATTAAACCCACTGTCCGCTATATATGTATGTAAGTATCTCTTTGATAGTAGTAATTCTTTCGACTCTGTAGGATATTTAGTTATCCGAAAATGTAGGCATAGAAAAACGGACTAATATTATTTCATCGACTCTCTAGTTCCTTTACCTTGGTCGTCTCTGTTTTTTACACTTTCCGAGACAAATGAATTCATTTCAGAATTGTCTCTTGATTTCTGATTGGTTCACAGGACTCATTTGACCACCCCTCTTTCTTCACCACCATTTACGAATGATGACCTTTTGACCTATTTTATTTATTTCTCCTTTTTTATCGTTTTGTTTTTACTTCTTTATGGCAAACCAAAATGTTTTGCCAACTTTTAGTTTTCTATTTTTTTTAATTTCTATTTGTTTATTTTTTAAATAACGAACTTTTTATTTTTCTACTACTACACATATACACAGTTTACTATTTGATACCTGTAGACTCCTTGCGTAGGATAGGGACCTCCGCCACTCGATCAATTGATGCTGCCTTACAAGGCTAAAGGTTTCTAATATCAATAGCTATAGGTTTAAAAATAATAATAAGTGAACGATATAAAGTTTATTCATATCTTAAACGATTATATATTCCCAGTTCGTGGGCACTTCGACGTGATGTAATGGTTAACAAGATGATCTCGCTCTCGGATTGAGGAATCGGTGAGCCGAGTTCTAATTCCAGTCGAATCCATTACATTCACTTACTTGCTAACATCCTTGAGAAAGGTATGGATCCCCTTCTTATCCCCCCAAGCTATGGGTAAATAGCAGGACAGACCAAGTTATATAGCCTTAGATGGCAACTAGTCTACCGTAGAAAGAAATAGCAACCTACTACGGGAAAAAATCTGCTTCGTCACTCATGTATCGAAAGATACATGATAGTCTACGCGTGTATCACGCATGGCACATAACTGACTGACCACATATAAGCTACATTTAGAAAATTACTATATTCCCAATTCATTTCAGTAGTCGATCTTGAATACTGATTTCAAAACAGAGAGTTCTTCACTTAAGTGGTAAGCGCAACACAATCTTCTCACTCTATTTTCCTCTAAGGAAAGCTTCCGTCAAAGTTAAATAAATATCGCTATGATAATGGATTCTTTCGGGGTTAGAGTTCGTGAAACTATTTGAAAAGCAGCAAAATAAATACTACTAAACCAGTTGTTTAAGCTGTACACTGAATGTCTGTTTCCTTTACAACTCGACACTGGATAATATTTTGAACGATATAGTCAATGTTTTTTTGTTTTTTTTAGGGATTTATTGAAATGTTAATTGCTCACTGTTGACACTCGACCAGTGACAGAATGAGAATGAAATCGAGAATATAAAAGTGGCCAGACAGAGTTCTGTATTTTGTTTAATCTTAAATTTAACAAAGACACAATAACGCACTCTTTCACATTGCTTAAATGGCTTGCCTTTTGTAGGGGCCGGAAATATAGGATGACGTTGGTCGTAACGAATAGGCAAGGTATGTTTGAATAGGAAGTACCCTGCGAAATAGAAAAAAGAATGAATTTACAAAATACAAGAACACACATGTGCGCATGCGTACAAACACATACTTTCTTTTACTTCAGGAATATGCATAAATACATAGATACACAGAAAAGAGAAAAGTGCATTATAGCTCTAAAAAGTATATAGATATATGCCTTTCAAATCGGAGATTAGCATCCTTACTTTGTTTGTAAAGTTTCAGGCGTTGTGCCAGTGGCCTTCTTCAGGCGTATTTGTTAACCTTCTAAATGTTTTGTACAGTACCCTTTATTTAATCGTATGTTCTTGTTCCGCTTTCCATGTTCAGATGATATTTCACATGGTATGTAGAATTTAAGCGCAGTACTACATTCACTTACGTATTAATACCCTTGGGAAAGGTATGAATCATCTTCTTCTCCCCCCCCCAGCAATGAGTAAATAGCGGGACAGACCAGGTTCTTGGATGATAACTGGTCTACTACAGAAAGAAATCGCGACCTACTGCGGGAAAAATCTGCCTCGTCAGTCATGTATTTTTCGATACATGATCGCCTAAGCGTGTATCACTCATGACACATAACTGACTGACTACATTGGTAACAATTTATCATCAATTTACAATTGAATTGGCTAGATGTAACCGTAAGTTCTATGCTAACAGTTTCTTTTCTCGCACTTCTTGATTGTGAATCTCTCTTCCGGCTCCATGATTTCCAGACAACTTTGTCAATCGTTATCTACTGTCCTCTTGATTACTCTTCTATTTTTCTCGATTCTTGGTAATGTTTCTCTTTTCTTCAAGTCGTTTTACCTGAATCTGGTCATAATTAGTGTTGTAGCATACCTACGAACGAAAATGGTTATGTCCTCATTCACATAATTATAGTAGTAAATACTGTATGTTGGTCTGCAGTTGGAGATTCGTCTCCAGCTGTACTGGTGAAACACTCTGCCACCAAGCAGAGAGGACCCCCAGACGAGGCTATGTTGAAGGGCACAGTCTACTCGACCCCGTTTTATATGGGATCTACGGGGAAATTTTGGCCGAGCCTACGGGCTCGGATACTCCACATTAAATTCAGCTTTGTGCTACATCTGACCGCGTGGGGTGGTTGGTAGATATCCTGAAGTTGGAGATTCATTGTGGAATTCACTTGACTCACTTCTAGCAGTTGACTACTTCTACGCGCCGCTGGCGAATCTTATACGTGTTGTTCTTGTCCTAAGTATTATCGTTCATTACCAACCTTCGTGTGATTATTCTATTCAGTAACCTTTCCTAGTTTACAACATTTAGCAAATTAATGTTTGAGCCTTATTTCAATGCTGATGAAAATTGGAAATTTTAGATGCTACACTTCATGCTTAAAATGTGCATATTTTTTTGACTAATTTGAACCTTATAATGATAATAATACCCGTTTCCTTAAAAGAAAACATTTGACAATCATTAACTAAGCAGACATTGTTACTTGAGACACGCTTTTTTTTCACTTCCTGGTTATCGCGCTAGGATCAAAGTGTAGTCTCTGTTCTCATTATCACTAATAGTAATGGCAACATGAGGCATGTACAAAAAACATTCGATATGTATTGACCGAGAAGCCAGTGCAGCTGTAAGTCGAAATTTAAAAAAAAAATCTTTCTCTTAAAACAACTTTTTTTCAGGAAAATAGTTTTCTCATGCCCACTGTTATCTCTCTTTCCAGTATTGATGGGGGCCTTCCTTTTTTTTCTTCTTTTTTTAAGCATTTAATCCCAAGCAAGGCGGGAGAGCCACTAGCACGCAAGGTGTTACAGAGAGTAGGAAAGAGTAAAGCGATGTGATTGAGGAAAGGATAAAGAGAAGGACGGGGGAATTAGACCAAGGCATCAGAAGATGTCGATTGACATTACTTTTGAACATTTAAAGACTATAACTGCCAGGTAAGCAAATAAGAGGAAGGGAGTTCCACAGTGTGGAAGTGCGAGACATGAAGCTATTGGAGTAGAAGAGACGGCTATATTTAACCGTTTCGACAGTGAAAGGGTGCGACTGAGGTGCCAGCCTAGTAACACGCTTAAATACATGCAGTTTGGGAATCACCGAAAATAGCTTGTTGGAATAGTTACCGTGAAAGTACTTATAGAAAAGACAGAAGGAAGCGACGGCACTTCTGTGAGAAAGTTACTGTAGGCGAGATACCAGACCAGGACCAACCACATTGCATATCCGTTTTAGGATTTTGTTGAGGACCTTGATACGAATAGCGGGGGCTCCAGACCATATATGGCAGCAGTATTTCCATGCAAGAGCGAATGGTTGATGTATAGATTTGAAGGATGGACTCAGGCGAGTAAAACTTTCTGGCGCGACACAGAGAACCAACTTTCCTTACGGTTCTTTTTCTTTGAAATAGTGTGGAACGTCAACATTATTTGCTCTTCGACTACATGTTTCATTCACTAGAAGCCATTTTTAATAATTGATCTGAGGCTGCATAATATTAAAAATTAATAAAATTATGTAATGTCAATCGACGTTTCCAGATGCCTTGATATATCCCCTATCCTTCTCTTCACCCTTTGCTCTATTACATTTCTTTGCTCTCGCTTTCCGCCACGCTTGAGGTGAAACGCTTAAAAAAAAGAAAATTAAATTACAGTTTATTAATTTTTCTCCACCCAAACATACTAAATCCAAACTGTTAGCGGACTTTTAGATTAAATCGCGTCTCCTTGGCTTGAAGTGGATTGAAGGCCTTAATATTTCACCAGAGGAAGGATAGATTCTTTTTAGTTAATGCGAATATAAAATCTAAGAAGTTATTTGAAAATCATTATAAATAGAAAAACTAGAAATATCTTTAGAATTTAAAACTACACATAAGCTTAAATATGTATTTTAGTTTTCTATTTCTATTAGGGTGGTGCAAAAATAATGACGTAATAATGTCGTTTTTTGACGTTAAAAAATACGTCAAAAAACGACATTATTACGTCATTATTTTTGCACCAACCTAATATTTTAAATTCTGGCTTATAGATTACTACTATCCAATCGCTGCCAAATATGACTACACGACTTTTATTTTTGACAAAGTAAATACCACGTTCTTCTTCTTCTTCTTCTTCTTCTTTATATGACGTGTTCCTTCAGGACGTAGGCGATCATGGCTCTCCACAACTTCCTGCCCTTTGCAGTTCTTAATAAATTTTGTCTTTCTGTTTTTTTTCTCCTGAAACCTGTGCCGCCATCCATTTATTCAAGCTCACTATGTATGTGATAAGTTGTTTTCTGTGTTCTTTGTCTCTCTTGCCTTCCAATCTGTCCTGTGAGTATCAGATTTTCCAAGCCCTCCTTCCTTAATATGTACCCTAGAAACTTCAACTGTCTTTTCCCGATATCAAGTAAAAGTTGTTTTTTTTTCCATTTTCTCTAAAACTTCTTCGCTGCTCACATGTTGGGTCCATGGTATCATCATCATCCTACTGTGGAACCACATTTCTGTAACGTCAAGTCTCTTCATCTTTGAGGAGATTGTCCAGCACTGACTGCCATACGAAAGACATATATCACGTAACATTTTAGTGCTCCTCTTTTCCTTGTTTCTAACGAAGATTGTCTTGTCTCTTAGCTTCCGGAATGCATTTTAATACCAGATTACTGAAATATATACTAAAAAGATTTTCTAGTTTATAGTTTAATCAAATGAATTCGCGGCTAGTGTAATGATTATCGCCTCGCAGCGTAAAATCACTGAGTCTGGTTCAAGTTGCAGTTGATTCTCTTTCAGTGGGAAAATCATGAATCCGCCTCCCCACAAGCTTAAATAGCAGAGCAGATTGAACTCTATTGCCTTGGCTACGGACAGTCTAGGAGAAGAAAAAATCTGAATTCAAAAAACAGCCTGAAAATAAATGGGCGTTGCGTTTCAAACTGATAACGGACTTTTTGATTAAATCGCATGTCTTCTTGGCTCGCAGTGAATGGAAGGTTAATATCTCACCTGAGCAAGGATAGATTTTTTTTTTTTTTGGTTACTCATGCTACACTACGGCCGGCATGAATTTGAGCGCATTACTGGATTGGCATCAAGGTCTCATCATTTTACATTTGAATAGGTAGATGTAACCTTGTTCTATTCTAACTTTTTTTTCTCGCTTGTGGAACTCTCTTCCGGCTTCTTGCTTAACAGCCAACTTTGATTATCAAAAATTTAAATGCAATGTCAATTGTTATCTGTTGTCTTCTTGATTCCTCTTTTTTATTGTTCTCGCTCTTTACTATTTTTCTTTTTCTTATTTTTTTACACTCTAGTTACCCCTTGTACCTTAGAGGCTTTATTGCCTTGATTAAAATATATATGGTTCCCATATAACCCTAATGTTATTATGGGTGGCGGGACGCGTGTTTATTAATATTTATCCGACGTGCGCTTGAATACCGATGCATGTTCCTACATTATAAAAAGGTGATTAATTTCTATTGTTTGTTTTTGCTTAAAACAACGTAAAATTCTTTTAAAAAGAGGTTTGGTGACATAGTATCATTGTGCGTAATCTTGTGGTTTCTCTCATCTGCTTTAGTCGAAATGTTGCCTATTGAATCGCGTCTATCCATTTTTCTCTTCATTCATTATAGCTCGCTAAGATCTCCAGAGAGTTGTCTATTCTCGTCTGGACGCAATTCTCAACTGAAAAAAAAAATTGTGTAAGCCAATCGTTAAACTTAATTCATGTTGTATGACGTCAGAAATCTGGAGTCTTTCATTCTAATTGGTAAGCTTCAAGAACTGGAAATTTAAATATCATTTTCTCTTTGTAAAATAACGAGAACGGCAATGGTAGTAGTAATTCTCAATTACTTTATTCTCGTTCCAACGAGATACAAATACAAAAATATATCTGGCTTCTGGCCAGTCAGCTGTTTGTTTTAACACTGAACGAGGTAACTTATGTCTGTCTGTAGAAGTCCCCCATTATATAATGAGACCTTCTATTTCTACTATACACTCTTCACGAAGGAGTCTATTACAAATCTTCACGATTTCCTTATCAAATATCTATAAATTATGTTAAAGAAGAAATTCAGAAAAAAATATTAAATTCTTTTTCAAAAACCTAGAAAATTTTGGCAGATAATTTGGGTTTTTGGTACAAAAACCGAAATTATTTGCCAAAGTTTTTTTAGGCTCATCAGCATATTCAGCACAAAATTCAATTTTCTATTTTGGTATATTTTTTTTATATATATATATATATATATATATTAAGTTGAAAGAAAATAATCTTTTAAAAAGAAATTTTTAGAATGCCGAAATTCAGGGAAAGCAGAATCGGAAAGCTGAATACAGACTCTGAGTGAAAACAATTATATTCACTTCAAGCCAATTTCCTTGGAGTATAAACCAAAGAAGACTAGACCATCTTGCTTTGGAATTAATTCAAAAGGTAACGGGGAAACAACTTCACTATCGTTCCTAAACACAATCTTCAGAATTCACACGATTACAGCTTTACATACATACATACATACATACATACATACATACATATATACATATATACATACATACATACATATATACATACATGCATGCATACATACATACATACATACATATATACATACATACATAGTGCTTTCTGCATTCTGTTGAGATTTCTTGTAGACCCGATGAATTACTTAATTTATGATTATTTCAAATCCTCCGAATTATTTCCCTCTGTCTCTCTCTGTCTCTCTCTCTGTCTCTCTCT
The DNA here is from genome assembly GCA_963932145.1 of Acanthosepion lycidas. Taxonomy (NCBI): domain Eukaryota; kingdom Metazoa; phylum Mollusca; class Cephalopoda; order Sepiida; family Sepiidae; genus Acanthosepion; species Acanthosepion lycidas. Next base: position 456,402 of record OZ010605.1, read on the forward strand.
CTCTTTATATATTTATATATATATATATATATATATATATATATATATATATATATACGTATATTTATATATATATATTAGGGCAGCTAGCCAATCCATATTGCAGACGCTCGCTCAGGCACATTTGTGTTTGCTCAATACCCAGAGAGGTAACCTGTGATTTATGCTACAATTATGCTGAGCAAACCTTAGTTTTAGTTTCTGGGAGAGAGCATGTTATCTACCGTGATCAGCAATCTGAACAAAGCCAGCAAATTCAAACTCTCGGTCACGATGACTTGTGACTTCGTGCTAGCACAGCTATCGACGCCCCCTCTCCCAAGGTTCCATCTACCCAAATTTACTCACAAGGCTTGGTATGGTTTTCAGACACTTTCTCTCACGCTGGGATGTAATGTGTTTTTCATTGATGCAACTCTGAAGGCGTTTCTTGGGAGTTGGCCTCTTCCCGGCATTGTTCTTTCGATTCCTTCAAATCGTCCAATGTATGGGGTTTATGCTCATACAGGTATGCCCTGAGGTTTTACCAGAAGAAATAATCACACGTCAGGGGATCAAGGGGGGGGGCAAGAAGTGTCAGCAAATCTGAAAATGGGGCGGTAACCGAAGAGAGGACGAAGAACATCCATTGATGGTCAGTCTGTGTGGGTCGTTGCCAAACCATGCTGAAACCACACGCGTCGGATAGGAATACGTTTCCGTCGTAACTCGAGCACAATGAAGTTGTTTGTCATCTCCATGTAACGCTCGGAGTTCACAGTAATAGCGTTTCCATTATAATCTTCAAAAAAGTAATGATGCCAGCTTTATCAACAGCACACCAAACTGTCACTGTGTAGTGGACTTTAGTTCGGTTCTATCGGGTTTTTCGAGGAGCCCAATAACGACAATTCTGTTGATTCACCATGCCTTTGAGGGGAAAATGCGCTTCATCGCTCATTAAAAAAACGAGGTTGCCATTTGCCGCAAAACTTGCTTCCATCTGATGTGCGAATTTAAACCGATGTGCATAGTCATCTGGTTTAAACTGTTGCCCAATAAACAATTTTCAGGCTTTGAAAATGCGGTTCATCATGCAAAATACACCTTACCGAACAATTATCGATGTCAAGTTCAGTTGTATGCCTCCGAGCAAAGCGATTCGGACTGTGCAACAAAGCTTTTCTGGGGTACGTCCCGTTTGTGGGTTCCCCACCGGTCTGCTATTCATTATTGTATTTTGTGTACGAATTGTATGAACCCAACTTAAGATTGTGTTATGAGCGGGAACAGTCTGATTTCGGTGAATTTTGAATCGGCGACGGAATTCATTCTGAAATACTGCGACAGACTCGTTATTCTTCACGAAACTGTCGTAGGCGAATACACGTTGCTCTATCGCCCACAGCTTCAACTGAAAAGAAAAAAGTGCTAAGATACCACGGAATGAATGTCACTTGTCGGACATATGTCCCTCCTCGTGGGGCTGAGTAATACCCATTTTAAAAACGTCCGTCTTCTCTGCCTCACTCTATATATATATATATATATATATATATATATATATATATATATTTGTGTGTTTGTGTAAGTGGACGTTGAAGTCAACACCCAACGACAACAGTCTGTTTCATGTTTATACGCAATCGTCAGGCCACATGTGTTGTGTTTTTTACTGGACTATTAATATATATATATATATATATATATATATATATATATATATATATAAAGAACCCTCGAATATTCTGGCTGGTAGACGCAAATAAATGAATACGCTCTTTAATAAATAAACGGCGCATCGATCCAACTATGAGTATCCACTACAAATAATTTTTAAGTAATAAAATCTGCCGGATTAATAAATAAAAATCCATTACTTTAGAAATTACGCACACACACACACACACAAACACAGATAGATAGATAGATAGATAGATAGATAGATAGATAGATAGATATGAATAGAGACTGTGATAGATAGATAGATAGATAGATAGATATGAATAGAGACTGTGATAGATAGATAGATAGATAGATAGATAGATAGATAGATATGAATAGAGACTGTGATTGATAGATATATAGATAGATAGATAGATAGATAGAGATGAATAGAGACTGTGATAGATAGATAGATAGATAGATATGAATAGAGCCTGTGATAGATAGATAGATAGATAGATAGATAGATAGATAGATAGATAGATATGAATAGAGACTGTGATAGATAGATAGATAGATAGATAGATATGAATAGAGACTGTGATAGATAGATAGATAGATAGATAGATAGATAGATAGATAGATAGATCTGAACTCACATACATATGCAAATCATAAATTCAAGTGTCAGAAAATTGACAATGAAAGGAAACGACTCATATTCTATCGTAATTACGAAAGGATGTTCCGAACTGAATTCTGCCATTTTTTTTTTTTTACATCTGTTTTTATCAACTGCAAATAATTCAAAAATGAATTTCCTGCCACACCCACTACGTGGGCCCTGTTTGTGCCCTCAAGAATAATAATTATCATCACTTCCTTCCGGGGACAATTTATAACAGTTTTTTTTGTTTTGTTTTTTTATGCTTAAAAAGAAACTTCAACTTAAAATGTAGATTTTTTTTTTTATTCTTCTTTGGATATCCAGTTCTCTAAACCATTATATAGGACTCGTCAGCGCTGTTTGAAGCAAGCCAGTAATTATGGCTAATATCCTCGTCATGATCCATCATTTACTCAGTCCTTTAACAATGTCCAGACATATTTCCCATCGATTTTACTCTAGTCTGCTTGAAGAGAGCCATCCATGTTTTCTTCGACTTGTGACAATATGTATTCTTTTAGTCAAAGTTGGATAAGAGATTAAATCTCAAATTCCCAAAGAATTGTCTTTTGGTTTTCATTCTCTCAGACACTATAATGAAAGTATCGGTTCTTGTTCGATCACTGAAGTTAAGTAGTGTAGAATCTAGTCAGTACTTAAATGGGGGTCCACTTGGGAAAACAGAAAACTGTAAGCAACATCCAAATATGTTTTCGGCTTTAAATAACCTACAAAGGGTTGATAAATCGTAAAAAATATCTCAGCTTTTTGTTTGTGCTTATATCATAGTTATATATTATTTCTCTCTTAATGCATACAAAAAAATGCATTCCACGGAAATTTACGAAGATAACGTTTTGAAGGTAAGCAGTGCTTGTAATTAGAGTGCTTGATATCAAGATATAGAACAAGAGTATTAATAGATTAAAAAATATATAGTCATGAGATCATCATCATCATCATCTTCTTCTTCTTCTTCTTCTTCTTCTTCTTCTTCTTCTTCTTCTATTTCTTCTTCTTCTTCTTCTTCTTCTTCTTCTTCTTCTTCTTCTATGTACCGTGTACTTTCAGGATGACTTTCTACAATTTCCTGTACTTTGTAGCTCTTAATAGATTTAGTCTTTTTCTATCTTAAACCTTGTCGCGCTTACTCAAAGTGGGTTATGCGTTGTTTTCTTTTGTCCCCCTTGCCTTCAATCTGTCCTGTGAGTATTGATTTTTCCAAGCTCTCTCTCCTCGTCCTAGAAATTTCAACTGTCTCTTCCTGGTGTTAACTATAAATGTCCTTTTTGCTTCCATTTTCTCTAATACTTCGTCGTTATTCACATATTCGGTCCATAGTATTCTCAGCTTCCTATATAATCAGCATCTTCATAATTGCTGAGAATGTTCGCGATTCTAATCGAATCGCGAACATTCTCAGCAAAGAACAAGAACCTTGGCTTTTAGCCATCACTCTCAGAAATTCAAAAGGTCATATTATTAAGTACAGCCCAGTTTCTTAGAAATGGATGATATAAGTAATAGTGCCTCCTTTGGAATATTCACCAATTTTTTTAGGTAACGGTGAAGATTTTCATATTTCATTTTACGTATACCCACTGCCATATTTTGAAAAAGAAATTTCTTTATAAATATTGATATTTGTAAAATCGTATCTTTCTTAATTACTTTCGGTGAAAGAAAATGTGTTAGTATTTTGTTCAAATTACGGGATTATCTTGAATGGTACGGAAGTGAAGCGTAAGAGAGCGAGGTTTGAAATTCCATATTTATTTCTATTTACCACCCAAGAAGCTACTATACCAGCTTTTACTACATGAAAATAGATAGATAGATAGATGTGAACCAAGATAGATAGATAGATAGATAGATAGATAGATAGATAGATAGATAGATGTGAACCAATATACATAGATAGATAGATAGATAGATAGATAGATAGATAGATAGATAGATAGATACCATTCAACCAGAAATGTCCTTTTGTTCCGGAAGGGGCTTAAAAAAAAACTCTTTGAGAAAACAGTGTGTCTTCATCTTTATAGATGATATGCAATCCGTGGCGGATAGATAAACATTGATATAAATAATTTATATCTGAAAATTTAATGCCTTGTTTCCATTTGTTTAATGATAACCATATTGGACTGTTCTTGTATTTTGAATTCATTTTATTCTCCTTTAAAAAAAAATGGGTTATCTTTACCAAAAAGCTTCTCTTGGATGACCTTAAATGAGGATTCAATGGCTCCACGGTTATGGCTTTATTCCCGCGTTTATTCACGGATTTCACGTCAACCCTATTGTTCAAAACCCCGAAACAATTCAGATGGCTGTTTACATGAGAATAAAAATCTTCAATTTTTCTTATGGGGTTTATTCATTAACCCTTCATATTCCTTTTTTTTTTTTATCAGGGGACTGTCAGTATATCGCTCCTTCTATTCAAAAAAAAAAAAAAAGAAAAGAAAGAAGCTTCTTATGTTTACCAGTAAGAAATAGAGTTACATTAGCGCGCTACAGCAAATTTACCATTCATAGCAAGAGAAATTTCTTTCTGTTCCTGTCGATTCTATATATTTCATTTTGCATTGCCAAAGCCTTTTCACAGCTAATGCCACTTGAACATTATTTATTACATTTGTCTTGGGAATTCAGTTCCAGTCCAAGAATAAGGCCAAAATTACAACAACGTAACATAAATACAACTTATGTATTCATAAGCGTAGTGTATGAAATGTATTTGCATTTAATTGTTTAAAACGGATGTCAAAATGTAGATATAAAAACAAAAAGAATGACAAATGCGGTAAATAAAATGTTGCGGCTTGACCTCGACTTAGTGCTCAAATTTTTTCCATTTAAATCTTTTAAAAGACGTAAACGATCATGGCTCTCCACAGATTCATTTTCTTCATTATCAGTGAATTGTCTTGACTCATTGACAAAGATATTGAAGTAATTTCTCGTTGACTTCATGGTTTTGAATTCAGTGTTGTCCTTCGCCTAGACTGGCTGTCAACCAAGACAATCAGATCCAAGTCTAATTTCTCCAATTTATGGTTGAGAAGGGACGAGACTGATTTATGCCTACATTATACTTATTATTCATTTTTCATTATCTCCTTAACCGATCACCGTACGATAGCCAAACTTAAGCAACGTCGAGCCTGGTCCGTACCTAGATGGGTAACCTCTTAGAAATACCAGGTACAGTATGCTTGGATATGCGGGTGGTGTAAAGTATAATGGGTCGGAATTGTTAATCGGAGAACCGAGTTCCAATTCTCATTGGATTCATTATATTCACACGCACAAATGCCCTTTGGAAAGGTATGACTATACCTTTTCTCTCCGCTGGCTTTAAATAACCTGCAAAGGGTTGATAAACCGTAGAAGATAAATCAATTCGTCAAACAAATACTGATTAGATTCACAGGCATGACTTTTAGATTAATTTATATTCTCGGGAATATAAATATATAGAAAATACCTTAACCACAAAGTGGGGGAACAGTTTATATATTGATTGTAAAATAGAATTAGTCACCCACTTTTATACTTTTTTATAATTTCTTTTTTGTTCATCGATTTCTGATTAGGTATGAATCCAACTCTTCTCCCCCCACCCACAGTTAATTAGTAAGATTTGTATCACTAAATCATTATTATCTAAAAAAAAAATAATTCTTACAATCTAAAAATATTTTCTGGTTTTACATAAACTGAAAAGGGTTGATAAACCGTAAAAAACAGGCCAATCAATCAATCAAATCCATAACCGA
>OZ010605.1:467500-485000 GCA_963932145.1 Acanthosepion lycidas
GAATCCATCTCTTCTTCCCCCGGCTATGGGTTGAATAGCAGGACAGACTGGGTTCTATAGCCTTGGTTGGCAACTAGTCTATGGAGGACAAAAAAGGCAACCTACTGTAGAAATTTTCTGCCTAGTGAGTCATGGATCGAAAGAGACACGATCACCCAAGCGTGTATTAAGTATGGCACCAAAACTGACTGACTGATGAATTCTTCAAACTTTCTATACATTCAGTACTTGTTCGGTATAATACGTTTTCTTTACTGACTTTAAACGGTTGTGTAAGTTCCTTGGGAGCTGACGCACTCTACCTATCTGTTGATGAGCGGGTGCAGTGGTGTAGTGGGTTGCACCATCACCTGTTTCGTGAGGATTTTTTTTAAGTTGAAGGATAAGCCTGCCAAAGCGATTTAAATGTCTGTCCGGTTTGGGTTTCACGACCTGAAGGTATTTTTAATTGGTAACCTATTGCAAGATATACACCACCCAGAATCATGGGCAACAGAGATGGACAACAGGGACCCAAGGTAGGAGATCCACACTCATCAGGGTGTAATTGTTCAAAGGGTTAAAATTGAAGTAAATTCTCCAATCCAGGCAAGTAAACTTGATCTAGTTATCGTTAACAACGAAAATAAAACTTGCCAGACTGTGGATATCGCAGTTCCAGAGTAAAGCCAAAATAAATTGAAACAAAGAAAATATATATTGACTTCGTAAGAGAAATAAAAAAGAAATATGAAACACTACATTAGCAGCAATGCCCATACTAGAGCTATTGAAGTAATACCAAAGAAGTTAGTTAAAACTTCTAACACGGAAGATCTGAAAATAAGATACATTCTTTAGACCATGTTTGGGGATAAAAACAGGAAGTCGAGTAAGTGGCTAACTGGAGATTGTAAAAGATTTCCTTAAGCTCCGTCAGCGACGATAACCACCAGACACCTGGACTGAAAACGGCACATAGATGTTGATATAATAATAATAACATTTGTTACTTAAAATATTATATGTAAGTAAGTTGTTTATATTTTGAGTCATCCTGTAATAAAAAATTGGTGAAATAAGCCATATTGGTAATGGTTTAAGATTTATATAACACCCGGCATCAGATTAACTATATATATATATATATATATATATATATATGACGGTTCCTTATAGGATACAGACTCGATTCCTGTGGGAGGATGCATATTTTCTATGAAAATTTTCGTTAATACTGTTCATTATAAACAGAGCATTTACTTAAATATTAGTATCTATAAAAAGAACGTATAAACATAAAAAATGTCTTAAAACATATATATATATATATATATATATATATATATATATATATATATATATATATATATATATATATATATATATATATATATATATATATATAAAGAGAAAAATCAGTATGATTTATAATTCGGTGTTCTTATTAATTTTTTTTTCATTTTTACAAAAACAGTGCTTAGTACAATTCTGTAGAGCATAAACATTATAAATTTACTAACTTAAAAATCCAAAAATCCCAGAATCGCCTGAGAATGAAACAGAAGTTGGGATTTTAATTTAATTTTATAATTAAATTTAAAGTTTTAGTTTCTGTTTTTGAAACGTGGTAATTCCTGTGTAGCCATGGGAACATATGTTTAAATTAGTAAATTTATTATATATATATATATATATATATATATATATATATATATATATATATATATATATATATATGTATAAATATGTGTATATATATAAATATATATATACATACATATATATATATATATATGTGTGTGTGTGTGTGTGTGTGTGTGTGTGTACTTTGTTTTAGGATATTACATCGAGAAACATGTCAAAATTGCTACACAATTGCAGTATCAACGAATCTCATCAGGCGACTATAAATTACTGGCGAGTGAACGATCGATTCAGATTTAAAATCTGAATAAACAGTTTACTTGCCAGTAATTTAGGATTTATTCAAATTTAAAATCAGAAAAAATAGTTTATTCGCCAGTAATTTACAATCGAGATGGTTCAATACGCATCGAAACACGATTGCAGTTGTGTAGCGATTCTGACATGTTTTTCGAAGTAATGTCCTAAAATAAAGAATATTACTCTACTCTGTATTGAGCCCTCTTTTAAATTAAATGTTATGAACGTTGGAATTGTACTCTATTCGTTGTCATCCTACCTGGATATATATATATATATATATATATATATATATATATATATATATATATATATATGTCTCTGTGTGTGTGTGTAGTGGAGAGTGAATGTAAATAAATTTCCAGAATATTAAACCTAATTTATAAGCATCGATTTTAAAAAAATTAGACAAAAGTTATGTATCAAGATGGATACAGACAGCCGGAAGTGAACACCTTTTCCACCTTTTGCTCGCATTATTGATGAAAGATATAAGAAATACAGTGTAACCACATAAATAAAGCTTGGTAAATATTTAGCGTCTAAAGTGAGATTTGTTCACTCCCGGAAGTCGTCTGTTAAGTTTCCGGTTACATGCCAATCCGGAGATTTTAGGAATAAAGAAAGGCCCATGAATCATAACAGATGCAAAATATTTGCCTTCAGAAAGATAGAAGAGATAAGGACTAAATTGCACGTCCATCTGGTTTTACCCCTGACAGATTTTTCGAATCATTCAACAAAAGATAGAGATCTCCTTGAAAAGAAACAAAAATATACTCATTTCATAATATTCACTTATGCCATGGGCCACACTTATAGGCGTACGTGCATCAATGTCTGCCAGGTAATAATAATAAGAATAAATTACTTTACGCAACAACCCATTATTTTTCAACATAATCTCCTTTCTTGTATTTAATTCAACTGTGGTATTGACCCATCAATCGAATATTATATAATGGGCATTTCCGATCAAAATTCAGCTAATGATTACGTGTCAGGCTTACAAATTATCGAACAGCTCCCGTTTATATATATATATATATTATACACTTTTATATTATAACATGTAAGTTACTAATACAAAATTGTACATTTTGTTTAACGTTTAATAAAAAACGTCTCATCAGGTAGTCAACAATGATTAGTTAACTACTTGATGAGTCGTTATTTATTAAACGTCGAAACAAAATGTACAATTTTGTAGTAGTAACTTACACGTTATAATGTAACAGTGTATAAAAAATATTTATTGCTCTACTCTTGTATTGAGCCCTGTTTTAAATTAACGTTTTCAATGCTTGAATTTTATTCTTCGTTCTTTTACATTTAGATTATACATACATATATATATATATATATATATATATATATATATATATTCTATCACATTATATCCTAACCCTACTTCTGTCTTTCAGTTCACGGCCGCGTGATCTGCCAATTTTTGCTACAACTTGTTACACGCGAGATGTCTTTCCCTCTTCCCAACCTATAACTCTCTTCATTAATGTTTACAATCTCACTCCCCCACCCATACGTCACACATTAGTAACAATAGACCTGCCTAACACTTTTACACCGACCAAAATTTTAAATGTAACTTTGTTTTCATAAAAAGTTTCGAACATCGAGTAATCAGACAGAAATCTGTTTTTTGCTAATAATACGATTACCACTGGAAAATAACCCATCTACAAAAACATTTGTCGGCGAGTAATTCTCATTTTTCTGTTTGTTCCTTGGACCGTTGATGAAGGACACAGGCGTGTCCGAAAATTCCGAACTTAAAACCTTTCTCTCTGTGCTTCATTTCTATCATATGGTTAATATTAATAAATGTTCATTGTGCTGATTTTATTGGTACCCTTTCGTTTGTCCTCGTTTTATTAACTAATCTATTTTACATAAGAAGCACATGGGGTCCACTTTTTGTTTTAAATATATATATATATATATATATATATATATATATATATATATATATATATATATATATACATTCGACAGATTTATGACAAAGTGTGTGACGTCTTTTAAGACTTCATTAAACTAAAGTTGTCGTAATTATATATGCGTATGAAGGGGAGGGGAATATAAAAACGCAAACTTTGGTTATAATTATACAAGAAACGGTGAAAATATTGAAACGTTGGAATTTTAGAATTTCATTTTATATATATATATATATATATATATATATATATATATATATATATATATATATATATAGTTTTATGATTAAATGTCGAATGCAATATACATACATATATATATATATATATATATATATATATATATATATGTGTGTGTGTGTGTGTGTATGTGTGATTACATTTTTTTTTAATTCATATATATGGTGGCTATAGCGTACAACATAGGAGATAAGTTTTTTAGATGTAAACATTGTCTGCATAGAAGCAATACGGCATAGTTACTATTTCTTTCATGTCTTAAGCGATCATCAGACCATCTGATGATCGTTTGGAGCATGAAACTGACAGGAACTATATCAGGTTTGATTCCTATGTCTACACTGTTTCTATCTAAAAAGTGAGACACACTGACACACAGATATGAGTAGACAGTTGTATGTGTATGCATATAGTCACTGATTATATAAAAAAAATTATGTATGTGAATATAGGCGTGGTGGATGTAGCAATAACTTGTTTCCTGTTTAGGTACGTAGTAAGCCGATTGGGATTGGACTGCTTAGCCTCCGTGAAGGTACTGAACTAGGAGAAGGAAAACTCGGATGGAATACCTGTGTTGACTGTTTCTTCTTTTCCAGTACATGCTGGTCTTGCTCTGAGAATGAGTCTTTCTCCACTTTAAAATTTCTTTAACAGGCTTTCCTTAATATCATAAGACTTTTTTTTTCTTTTTGCACGCTAATAATTATATCTTAACAATAAGGTAGCAGCAAGCGTATACACATAGGTACATCAATAAATATGTAACACTTATTTTACATGGCAGATATGTATTTTCAACATGAATTTTATTTCCCATTATCAATGCTGTTGATCCAATAGGGAAGGCCGGTTTTAGAACCATGGTATTGCACTCAATTTGAAAGTTGGAGTTTGACATGATAAGTAAAGACATGAAATATTCCTTTCCAAATTGTTACCGTTTCTTGAGGAAACGAGTTCAAAATAGCGTTGGAAGTGAATTTCATTCCGATGATCAGTGAAAGACTAATAGCAGAGCCTTATGAAATTTATAATTTACTGAAGCTTTACAAATTTATATGGAGAAGATCCGTGACATAAGTACGTTATTACTAAATCAATTTATCATCAAATAAGACCTTCATTTACTTCAAAAGGAAATTATACTGAACAATTTACTTATATTATGATGTAATATTTTATAAAGTGCAGTACTTTTAGTGTGGTTTTCAATAAATAATGCTAATTTAAAGCATTTTTCTTATAACTTCTGCCCAGCAGTATTATGGTGTTATATACACTTTTATATATGTTTTCGTTTTTATTAATTATAATCAAACAAATGATCTTACATATAGTATTCATTGAGTCGCCTTTTTTGTAATCTTTTACAATTTTTTACAAAGTTTTTACTTATTGAATACAGTAAAAGAATTGAATATTTTGTTGTTTCATAATTAGAATTCTGGTTTGAATATATTTTCACTTCAATGTATTTAATACAAACGGTATCAACTTTATTTGGATTTATCCTTGATATAGTAAAATTTTAAAAATCAGTTTGGGAGCAAAAACCTGCGAAAATTAGGTATTTCAATACAATTTTTTTCAGACGATCTTTAAAAAGTAAATTCGCAAAACTCAGTAAAAGCTATAATTCTAATTTTCGGTATTTGCACTTATCACATTGAACCCCAATTTGTACGCTTTGTTAATGTTGATTTTCTAAAACAAAAGGGGGGGTCTTCTTTATTAATCAACGCCTCTGTATTAATGACAGAACGAATATGAATCTGTGAACTTTTCCGATTAAAAAAAAAACGGTAATAACTGTGTTATGCAAAGTACTTATTGATCGCATCATCTTCTTACTTTTGTAGTACTCGATAAATTCAGCCTTTCTTCGTTTGCTTTTTTTTATGCTGAGAATGACATGGGCTGAACATGTGAGCAATGGGAAAGTTTTAGAAAAAAATGGAAACAAAAATGACATTTATGCATAGCATCAGAAAGAGACAGTTGAAATTTCTAAAGCACATAACGAGGAAAGAGGGCTTAGAAAATTTGACACTCTCATGACATATTGAAAGCAAGAAATACAGAAAAAAGCTGCCTAATAAAATTCTGTAAATACATGGATGTTATCGGAATCGAGGGTCGATCCTAGCGTGCAGCATCTTTGGAAAGTGCCTGAAAACCGTACCACGAGTTGACTCAAGCCTTGTGAGGGAAATTGGATAGACGGAACCCTTGGGAGCCGTTGATGGCTGTGTTAGCACAAAGTCACAAGTCATCGTGGCCGAGGGTTTGAGTGTGCTGGCTTTGTTCAAATTGTTGACCACGCTAGATAACACTCTTTGCCAGTACCTGTAACTAAGGTCTGCTCAGCATAGTTGCAGTATAAACCACAGGCGGGCTCTGTGAGTGTTGAATATACAAAAATGCGCCTGAGCATGTGTCTGCAATAGGGATTACCTAGTCGCTCTAGTAGAGGGGTATTCTCGAATACGAGTAGCCAGCTATACTATATGCATACTGGTTAATTTCGACCAACTTCATCGGTTTTGTTGTCTTTGTCGTAATGTTTTGAACGATATACCTTTAGCCCTCCTCGGGTGTTTGTCACATTTGGAATAATATCGTGGAAAAAGAGTTTGTAGATGTAATCAGTGTGGAAATAGAAATCAACTCATCATGATGACTATCACGATTTTATTTTCAGAATATCTATTTATGTGGAAAAAAGTGTTCTATATGAATGAAAGTGCTCAATATGAGTGATAGAGCATTTGTATTTACGAGTTCTGTCTGAAAAAATAACGGGACTGATGTTACAAGTAATTTATTTCAATTCCTAACCACAAACTACATGGTTTCCCCTTCATAGTAATCTCCTTCGTGTCTAATGCCATTTTCCATCCTTCTTTGCCACTCTTCTATGCACTTCTGGGAGGATTCTTCTTGGATGGCCCTCAGCTCCGTCGTGACGGCCCGCTTGATGATTTTCACGCCTTCAAAACAGGTCTCCTTCATGATGCCTTGGGGAATAGAAAAAAGTCACACCTTGTATAGCTATGATCACGTGATTAACTGCATAACGTCAGAGATATGCTATGTCAATGTATTTTTAGTTATATAATTGAAGTACCTACGAGGTCTTTCTCCAAAGAAACAGGACTGGTGTCACAATTTATTTCAATTCCAAACAATAAATTACATGGTTTCCCCCTTCAAAGTAACCCCTTCGAGTCTAATGCCCTTTTCTACCCTTCTCTGACACGCTTCTAGGCACTGTTGGAAGGATTCTTCTTGGATACACCTCAGCGCCATCGTTACGGCCCTATTGATGCCACCCCCACGCCTTCAAAACTGGTTTCCTTGGTGGTCCCACTGAACATAAGGACAAGAAGAAAGTCACAGGGAGCAAGGTGAGGTGAATAAGATTTCTGTTGCAGTACGGCGATGCTCTTCTGCCGGATGCTACGGGCGTTGTGAGCAAATGCATTGTCGTGGTGAAGCGGCCACCATTTTTTCCTGCCACAACTCGCGTCTCTTCTCGCGCACTAAGCAAAAGCAAACACCGCAGGATATCTTTGTAGACTCGCTGATTGATCATCTGGCCCTGTGGCAAGAACTCATTTTTGGACGATGCATCAAAGAAGAAGCCCAGCCCCGTTACTTTTCACAGACACCGCGTATGATCAGATGATCGTTAAAGGTGTTAAACTGTTAGTGATGAGATAGTGTTGATTTCGATGTTCGTATTCCCCCCTTCTCTCTCTCTCTCCTCCTCTCTTTCCCTCCCCCTCTCTCTCCCTCCCCACTCTCTCTCTTCAGGTTCATGTCCTAATTTGAACATAACTAATTAAATTATTTGAAAAATTACATTTAATATTGTGGTTTAGAAATGCACTAACGACTGTGTCTGCCCACGTAAATGCTTAGCTCATTTTTTAAAACAAAATATACATAATATACATATAAGACATAAGCGAAAAAGAATTAGCTAGATTCTGAAACCAGGACAATTACGCTACTTCAGACAGGATTTAATTTCATCACTAATCGTATAAATAAAATAATGCGTTCAAAATTGTAATGCTACTATTTTTTTTTTTTTTTTACAAATTCTTCTTTTTTTTTCTTGCGCTCGACGATTGAAAATGATAACAAAAAAGCACATGTCAAGGATTTTAGCAACACAAAATATTTATACAATGTGTTCGACAAAATTCTCACAGACAATCGAACACATTTTTTAATCTATGCCCACTCGTAATTATTTTTAATTTACGACCACCCGTAAATTATTTTTAATTTACGCCCACCCGTAAATTATTTCTGAATATGACAGATTTTCATTAGACAATTCTTTTTTTATTGTTGTATTTGGCCTTTTGTCGTTTTCTGTTCGGAATGAGAACACGGAGAGCCGAGTTCAAATTCCAGTTGGGTTCGTTACGTTCAATTACCGTTGGGAAAGGTATGATTCCATCTACTTCTCCTATTAGCTATGGGTTGAATATCGGGATAGACTGGATCCTATAGCCTTGTTTGGCAACCAGTCTACCGCAGAAAGAAACGAAAACCAACTGCGGGAAAAAAATAGAAAGAGATATGATTACCAAGGCGTGTATCACGTGCAGTACTGACTGATTTCTAGATATTTTTAATAAAAAAATCTTAATATTTAATGATATTTAGTATAAACATATTCAGTTTAAATCATTAGGCATGGTTTAGTTGTTATTTTAATTTATTTATCCTCAGTTTCATAGTTTAAATCCGTACGCGAATTAAAAATATCCGATGACATAGAAACGAGGATATTAACGCCTTGATCTTAGTTTCAAATTACCATGAACATATCTCAGCGCATTAAGCCAGTTTCACTAAAATTTTATCATTGAGTTCTCTTAAGTATTACGTGTATTACTAACGTCTTTAAAATATCTACTTTAATTCCGATCAACATAAAATCTATTTCGTTTTTGATGACATGGGGTCACCGCATAAAACATTTATCTTGTAGTTTCAGTTCAGCAATTTTAGTGCATTTTTAAATGCAAAATATATCCAAGTGCCGACTGTTTCAGCGTCCACCTTCCATTGATATGTAAACTTAGAGTGAAGCTACGGAAATTGAAGAGGCCTGAGGCAGCATCCAAATTCCAATACGACAGACTGTGGAATGACCCGTATCTGAAGAAGAAATATATGAACAGTGTACAAAGCAGAAACGAGGGACAAAATGAAAATGGAAACTCAAAGTGGGAGACATTAAGAAAAGATTTAGTAACATCAGCGATGGCGATCATCCGAAAGGAAAATAGAGGAGAAAAAAAATATGAATGGATATCTGATGAAATTCTCGACATGATGAAAAGCAGATAAAAAAAAAAGAAACAAGGTGAAAACACGGAACAGAAATCTAAGATACTACACAAAGAAATAAGGAACAAATGCAGGTAAGCTAAAGAGGAATGACTCAACAAAATTTGCAGATATAGAAAGAATGAGTATCACAGAGAAAAGAGATATGCATAAAAAAAAAAAAAATAAGATAACTAGCAGGACAAAAGACATGCTCATCAACAGGATGCAGAAAATCCCAAAACAGAAACGTGATATTAGAGAAAGAAAAATACTTCAGATATGGAACGTATATAACGGAGAACTCTTCGACGCAAAAGAACGACCGATAATACGCAAAAATATGGACGGATCCGAAATATTAAAAACTAAAGTGAAATCTGCACTAGTCGAACTAAACAGAAACAATGCGGCAGAGCCAGACGGAATTGTAATAGAGATTCTGGCAGCCTTAGACGATTTCGGCATAGACAAGATTACAGAAATAATAAATGAAATCTTATTTTGAATAAGTGAATAGCAGAACAAGGTTTAGGATAAATAAAAAGACAAAATTTATTAAGAGAGCTACAATGGACAGGAAATTGTGGAGAACCATGATCGCTTACACCGCACATAAAGAAGAAGAACTTTGCACGGAGTCTCATATATAATCAAAACATTTTCTTTGTAGCTTTAATTAAATAACGACAATTTTGTTCATTTAATAAAACTTTGGGTTGAAATAGTGGTCAAGTTGATAGTGACGTATTATTACCCCTTAATGGAACTCTCACTTATAAGAAGGCGCATAATAGTTTCTTAACATCGCCATGAAGCTACCAGTAATTATATGTGTTTGACACCGGCTAACATTGTAACAAATAAAATAGTGCATTACAGCCCATTTAAATTAATAAGTGTTTCTTTTTTCGTTACAGACAGTATTCACATTTTGTTGATTAAATGAACACTGATAGTTTCTTCGATGTAAAGGCATTCATTGTTTTTAATGTAACTATTTTGTTTCGTATAAATTAAGTACAGCCAAGATTTGGGTTAAAAATTGTAAAAAAGAAACTGTAAGTAAATTTTTAAAAATATATATACACTTAGTTTATTCCTTGTTAAATCTTAAATAAAATAATATATTGTATTTAATTTTGCAAGCACCAATTCACCAGAAAAAATAATTTTTGTGTTAGACTGAATTATTTTTTATGGTTTCAAACCAAAGTTTTAGAACGTCCTTATTTGATATTGCATTTTTTTTTTTACTGAAAGAATATCTTCAAAAATTTTCTTTATAAAAATATAAAATGATATTTGTCACCATTTTTAATTTTAAACGTATCGAATGGGATGTAACAGACTAAAAAAAGAATAGTACCAGAAAGTTTCATCGATGTATATAAAACAGAGGATGTCTTTGTGTCTGTCTGTCTGTCTGTGTCTTTGTGTCTGTCTGCTTGTGTGATACCTTTTCACTTGAGATTCATCCAACCGATTTTGACCAAACTTGGCAATACATTATACAGTGTAAGAGATAGGTTCGTAAAAAAATGATAATTTTAAAAAAATCAACAATCGATAAAGCCGATGAAATATCGATAAGTTCAACATTTTTTTCTTCCGATTTCGTTCAAACTCGGTATGTAGGTTGCATACATCATGACAAGGCCAACGATACCTCATTTTTATTTATACACCACTGTGTTTAGCGAAAAACCGCGAAAAACGAAAAATTGATTTCAGCACAAATCGATTTCAACACAAATTTTAGACTAAAAACTCCCTCAATTTTCAAGCAATCTAATACAAACTTCACTCAGTTGTAGCCAACAATAAGTAGATTGTTTAACAGTCATTTAACATGATAATTGAGTCCATCCATATAGTGAAAATCCGTGTAAACAGCGAAAAATGGCGAATTTTACTGGTTCCTTCTTTATTTTTCCTTGCATTTTCAATCAATTTTCATCAAACTTAACATTTGCATTATAAATGTATCCTCTTTTACATCCCTGGTAACACACTGACAAATTGAATTTCAAAAACTCCAAAATAATTGTGGTCTAAAGTGGGTCTTCATGTTGCCTGTTTTACCCCTTCATGTCCTCGATTGAATAAATACAGACTATTTCTGTAATATCAGTAACTGCATTAATTTAAAATGATTTTTTTTAATGAAAGTAATTGAAGATAGACTCTATTACATCTAACCATGATTCTGTTTTTGCTCCATTCTAATTGAACGCTTTTTCTGATCGACCAGCTGTGTATGGCTGCTATATAAAACAGAAGATCTGTGTGTCTGTGTGTGTGTGTGTAGTCTATTTATGCATGTCCACATTTCGTGACCGATTTCAATGAAATTGTACACATATGTTGCAAATTTACCAAGCTATGTCAAGACCAACTTTTCAATTTCCAGACTCCCGGGTTTGGCATAAAAAGTTGATGAAACTGAAGGTGGATACGACTTTTTGAAAAATCTCAGGCAAAGTTACACGCGAAAGAACCTTTTATTGGATGAGATGATATTCTTTGCACTTAATGCAAAACATAGCACATGTTATGAGGTTGTATGTAGAGCGCTTGATAGTTTCCCTTTTAAAATTGGCTTCACACAAAAATTGCAAAAATTCTGGTTTTTCTTACTACTTAAAATAAAAACTTCAATAACTTCCACATATAACACCCTGGTTTTTCATTCGATGCCTTCCAAATTTGCCATGTAAATTACATATAATACACAAATTGTCTTGCGTGAATGTCTGGTTTAGTGGATAAAGACGTTGGTTAGATCCATTGACTATACCCAAAAAGTTGTGAGTTCGATACCAGGACACAGTAGTGATGAACGATAACTTGGAGAGTTGAGTTAAAGGGAAAGAGACGCCCGGAAGAGGCATGGCACGTGGAACTAGAACAATCTACCACGGCGAACGAAATAAAGGATTCGGTTTGAAATTCCAATCACCTGAAGAAGGCCGAAGCATACAACGGCCGAAACGTTGTGAATATGGCAATGAAGATGAGAATAACAGACCGAATAATGTAAATAAAGTAAGTAATCATAAATACCTCATCTCAGAGATATAGACAGATAGAATATTTTTTTTAATTTAATTTCTCATAGGTTCAAAATATTTTAGGAGAGGAGATTTTGAACTTTAATTGTCCAATGTCTTCTGAGCGCTTTCGGCTTTAATAAGCGATTATCAAACTTTTATTTTTCTGTTAATAGGGTTGTGTCGATTTGTATCCATTGTGTTTCTTTGGTAGTTTTCGAGTGTCGCGTCCTCAAGACAGAAGATTAAATTTTGAATCCTTAGGCTATAGTCCGCGTTGAAGCGGGGTGCTTTCTAAAGACTGTCCGGGTCTTAATGTAGCTGCCTAGATCAGCCGAAATGTAAAGAGAAAAATATAGATTAGAAACAAGATTAAATGTAGCATGTTTACATCAAGCATTTTTCTCTCTCACTCTTTTAAAAAGAAAAAAAGATGACAGAGTTTGATTGATGTCATATCGTGGGAGGGAAACCCCTTTATGGCCCCTGTGGCCCCATATGTCAGCGTTATCTTGACAAAAATAACAGGTTCAGGAAGTTAATCTGTTTTTATACGCGAGGTTGGATTTCTCGCTATTTCCTATACTGTACAAAATATGAAAAATGAGCTGATTGTATAAATAGACGACGTCTGACTTTCCGGAAATAATCGGAAAATAATAAAGCAAAGTAATATATTAATTGTTTTTGTTGTTCTTCATTATTGCTGTTGTTTTTTTTTAATATTTCGGTTTTATTATTTTATTTTTGTTTTAGTATTTTATTTTATTTTTATTTTTATTTTTTATTGTTTTATTTTATTTTTATTTCTATTTTTATTTTATTATTTTATTTTATTTTATTTTTATTTTTATTTAATTATTTTATTTTATTTTTATTTTTTATTTTATTTTATTTTATTTTTATTTCTATTTTAATTTTATTATTCTATTTTATTTTTATTTTTTATTATTTTATTTTATTTTTATTTTTTATTATTTTATTTTATTTTTATTTTTATTTTATTATTTTATTTTATTTTTATTTAGTTATTTTATTTTTATTTTTATTTTTATTTTTTATTTTATTTTTTATTTTATATTTTATTTCTATTTTAATTTTATTATTTTATTTTATTTTTATTTTTTATTATTTTATTTTACTTATATTTCTATTTTTATTTTATTATTTTATTTTTATTTAGTTATTTTATTTTTTATTTATTTTTTAATTTTTTATTTTATTTTTATTTTTTATTATTTTATTTTATTTTTATTTCTATTTTTATTTTATTATTTTATTTTAATATTTTTGGTTTTATTATCATATTTTATTTTTTTATTTACACTGTTTATAGTGTTCGGACTGTTGACCTCATCTTTATTATCATATCCATGACGTTTCGGCCGTTGTACGCTCCGGTCTTCTTCAGGTCATATACGTTGGAATTTTGAACTGATCCATATATATTTAATGCACGGAGGTAGATTGTTCTGGTTCCACGTGCCATGCTTCTTCCGGATGTCCCAGTTACAGTTAATTCCCTTTAGTAACTCTACTCTCCAAATTTTTGTTCACCTCTGCCGTGTACAGGTATTGAATTCACAACTCTTTGGGGCAACATATATGACCTGAAGAAGACCCGAGATTTCAACGGCCGAAACGTCGGGAATATGACAATAAAAAAAAAACAATGTAAATAATGTAAATAGAATATCTCAGTTTAGAAATATAGACAAATATATTTTTTTTAATTTTATTTTAATATTTTGGCTTTTATTATTTTTTTTATTTTGTTTTATTTTTTATGTCTATTTTTAGGTTCTTATTTTATTTTTTATATTTTTTATTTGGCAAATGGATCCCAGATTCTAACCGTTAATTTAAAACGATGAATAAAATTTAGTTAAAAAGATATGCATGCGTAACATTTTGAAAAATTAGTCTTCACTCAATACAAGGCTTAAGAGTCACTCAAGATGGTTAATTAATCGGGTGTGTGATAATTTTTTTTAATGAGTTCACCCCAAGCAAGGCAATAATGCCACTAAGACGCAAGGGTCTACTGAGGGTGAAAGAGAATGAGAATACTTTAGAAGGAATTTAGTAAATTTTTATAAATCTATGAATAAAAAAAACATTTATATTTATTTATTTATAAACTTGCAAATGATAAATATTGCATTTAAAAAATCTCATAGAATATAGCGCCGGAGAGAGAGAAGAAGAGACTAAGCATAAACTAAAAGAAAACAGACTGCATGGTCATCAGTAAAAAGGGTGATCCCTTAATGCGATTTGCAGGTCGGAAACACTAGAATCAACCAAACGCGGAAGTTTAAATACCTGGGAAGCGTCTTGACAGAGGATGGTAACCGCAACACTGAGATCCGCTAGATGTATTGGGATGGCCAAGGACACATTCCAAAAGCTACGCAGAGTATTGCGAGACAAGGGTAACAAAGAATACTGGGCTGTTACAGGACATCTATCCTTTACAGCAGCGAATGTTGGACGATTTCCTCAAAGATGAAGAAGAGACTCGAGCCGACGGAGATGTGGTTCTACAGAAGGATGTTAAGGATATCATAGACCGAGTGTGTGAGCAACGATGAGGTCAGAGAGAGGATGCAAACAAGGAGGAGGCTTATACTTAACATCAGGAAGAAGCAGCTGAAATTTCTGGGGCACATAATGTTGTGGTGTCCTCCCTCTAAAGAGTCGATGTGGGACTCTTCCGCCTGCTATAAGCTATAATAGGAGAGAAGGCCTTGGGAAAACAGTCGAATAGATTGAACGCTGGGTCAACCGACACACACTCATTAGTCGTGTAATACTCTTATGTTGTACTGTTTAATATATGATATATCTGTAACACTTTCGTTATTTCTTTAACCATTTACTTGGTCAGAACACATAATGAAGAAGAAGGGCTTAGATAATCTAATACTCACGGGTCGAATAGAGGGAAAGAGAGACAAGGGAAAACAATGCGAGACATACCTGGCGGGCTTAAGCAAGTGGATGAGGGAGGAAGCAGAGGGAAGGAACTTGTTGGGAGCTGCAAGGGATAGAGGGAGATGGAGAGCCATGATCGCCTACGTCCTGAAAGGACATGGCACACAGAAACAAAAGAATTAGTTTTAATTGTATTAGTTTTTAGAATGTTGTAAATATAAAATTATTCTTTTAAATAAACAATCTAATAAATAAATAGTGTTTAATTTTTTTGTTGTAAATTCTCAAGAACAAAAATAATATATAAATTCACTTTCATAATCTGTTTAGGTTTTATTCCAATTCGAATCATCGCTTTTTAAGACGACAAACATTGTCGAGGAGTGGAGGTAGTTAAAATAATAGCGGTGTCAAGGGAAAAACCGTCATTTTGACATTCTGTTTTTCTTCCGACACGAAGATCCAAGTTTGCTGGGGAATTTATTCCAAAAGGCATGAACTGGTGAACTTCTGCATAAGAAATACACGAATATACAGATATGAATAGAGAAAGGAAATAAATAATTCGATTTTTGACAAAAACAATGGCGGGAATTGCGTGCTTCAGTAGGCCAATGGTCATTTACTTAATAATACAAATTATAAAAATGGAAGCAGCGTTATTTTTTTTTGTTTGAATTATCAAAGTAAATCGAAATTTGTTCAGCATTCTTGGGACTTTATACCAACTTTTAGTCACCTGTGGAATGGTGTATGCATCTATTGTGGCGGCGGGTGTAGCTATCGCGTCGTTTCAACAGAATGATTCAGATTGAGAAAACACAGACGACAGTTTATAATTTGTCTATGTTTCTGAGATGAGGTTTTTGTAGCTGTTTACACTATTTACATTATTCGGATTGTTGTACTCATCTTTATTGTCATATTGACGAAGTTTTGGTTGTTGTTTGGTTTTCTTCCGGTGGCATACGTTGGAATTTCGAACAGAACCTTTTATTTAGTCCGCGGGTGTAGACTGTTCTAGTTCCATGCGTCATACCTTTTCTGGATATCTCAGTTTCAGCTAATTCCCTTTAATCACTCAACTCTCAAAGTTTTTGTATCCCGCTCCCTACTGTGGCCAGATACTGGATTCACAACTCTTTGGGTCAAGTCACTTTTTGGATCATTGAACCAAAGATTTTATTTACTGGGCTATAATTCATTGGTTCCCAAAGTTCAACAGAGGGAACAGATACTTGGAGAGTTGAGTAACTAAAGGGAACTAACTGGTACTGAGATATCCAATAAAGACATAGCGCGTGAAATTAGAACACTTTTTAGATTACTTCAACCAGTGGGGGGTGCATTCTATGGAATTTTATGTAATTTTATTCAATATATATATTCCATAAAATAGGAACAGAAATAATAAAAGTTTTGGCTGTGGACAAGGTACGCCTTTTGTCGACGTCAGAGTCCGATTTCAAAAGTATACATTTTTGAACAAAAAAAAAGTACTACTTACTGATAGGCCTAAAACGAGCAATTCGTATTAGATCTATGGCGAAGGCGAAGGATAAGCAAAGAGAAATTTTTTTCTTGAAAACATGGGTTTTTAAAGGCGACATTCAACTGCTGCTGCTTCTACTAGACTACTTATTCTGCTACTACGTATCTCCTCTCCAGCCAATCGTTCGTATTGTGGCTAAACTATTATACTTGTATTGTAGAAAAAACATTTTTCTTAGCCGAAATATTTTCTGAAAGTGAAGGAAAATATGCATGTTTCTTTAAATTTAAAAAATTATTCGGTATTTTTCATAGTAAACACAAAGGAAATTAAATTAAAAGACAAAAAAAAAATAGGATTTTAAACTTATCTATTAATAGTAGTTTCTTATTTATATTTCTCTAACTGTTCTTGTCTTATTTTCTTTCAGATACACTCGGAAGTTGCTACAAGAATGGTAATTACTATCCAGTCGGTGCCACCGTCACTGAAAACTGCAACGAATGGTAAGAATAACATTTTTAAAAATATTTTTATAC
>OZ010605.1:492500-497500 GCA_963932145.1 Acanthosepion lycidas
CCCATAAAAATTTCACAGTTTTTCCATTTTAATTTTCTGATGAATCGTAATTCTTCAGTTAATGATTGAATATAGACATGGTGAATTCTACGACATATAAATATATATATATTTATATATATAAATATCCGTAAAAATTCCCCTATCGAATCGTTAAATATTTGAGCTTAACAACTTTAACAAAATATTGCAATAACCATCATAAATATGAATGCTGGTTCTTATTTTAAGAAGTAAGGGGGTACAAATGAAAAGATTTGAAACTGACAACTTTGTCAATTTCAGTGAAACACGTTACACACTTCTTTCTTTCATTCATTTTCTCACTGAAACCAAGTAGCGTATGTCTTTTGTTTGTTTGTTTTTTACAGAATCAAAACGGAATAGTCTATTATTTATGAGGTATTGGCAGGAAGTTAAATACGTCTATCTTCCCTTCTTACTTTTTTCTAGCCAAATCCCTGTCTTACGAACATTTCTTTTAAAAACAATTCAACAGACGGTGTTATTTTAATTATGGTAACTGGATATTTGGCGTTTGCCTTACTGTATGTATCTAAAAACTGCCACTTTATTGCAGTCACCATAACTTCTCGGCCTTTTGGCTGGGATCAATGTGTAGTATCTGTCCTCGGCGGATAAACAATATTTTACCTCTCAGTTGTGTCTGTAGACAGAGTACAACTGAAAATATCATTGTGCTGGTATCGGGAACCATCTGCCCGCGTCAGTACCTCCCTCATTGCACTAAAGAGTGGGGATCGGTAGTAATATCGGGGCTGGGCTATTTTGGAACCTGGCCTTGGTGCAAGTGCTAGGGCTCCCCATATTACACTGACATTCTGCCACACCCTGCCAGCGTAGGCTGCAAGAAAATGCAATCACTTCTCGGCATTTGGGCTTAGATTCGATCACGGCTACACCTAGCTTGGACCGGCTCGGGGCTGGACCACCAAGGACAAGCCAAGACCAGCTATGATAAGCTTAGACCAGCTCTAACCAGCTTGGACAAGCTATAGCCAGTTAAGACCAGCTTGGACCAGCGGCCTGAGTGAAAACACTCGGGTCCCCACGTTAAAAACCGACCTTGTGTCACAACCTGACTCAGTGGGGAGTCAAGTAAATAAACGGTCTTTGGGCTGAGATCAAAGTGTAGTATCTGTTCATATCAGCTAAATATGATTCTCTCTCTCTCTCTCTTTCTCTTTCTACTTCTATCTTCTCTTCTTTCTTTCACTTTCTCACTGAAACCAAGTAGTGTCTTTTCGCCTCATTCAACGCGATCAAAACAGAATAAACCATTATTTAGCAGGCATTGGCAGGACATAACGGTCGTGCGAACTAACGAAGCACAATTATGATTAGACTGTTCATCGAAATTTACATGGACATCAATAGAAAAATTAATCATAAATGCCCTATTTAATTCATCATCGTAATTGAATAAATGAGCGATTATTCGTAATTAATAGCGTTAACGGCTGGCCACTCGTATTCGAGGATACCCGTCTACTAGGGCGGTTAGTTAATCCCTATTGCAGATGCTTGCTCAGGCGCATTTTGTGTTTGTTCACCACCCACATACCCCACCTGTTGATTTTACTTCTATTATGGTGAGCAGACCTTAGTTGCATTTTCTGGGAGAGGGCGTGTTATTCAGCAATCTGAACAAGACCAGCAGGCAAAACCTCTCGGTCACAATGACTTGTAACTTCATGCTAGGTTCCGTCTACCGAATTTCACTCACAAGGTTTGGGCCAACCCGTGGTATGGTTTTCAGGCACATTTCAACGGTATCACACGCTGGGATTGCCTCCTCCAGACCGATAGCTTTAAAAATTCACCTTCCTTACAGACTAACCATGGTGACATTCGAACCAGAAACATTCGGCCATGTGCCCACAATTGGCAATTAATATTGTTATATGAATCCACATATGGTGCTAACCTCCAGGAAGTATATTGAATGCGGTGATGACATAGTATCACTATGCGGAGAGGGCTTCCTAGACTGGACGACAGTAAAATTAACAGCCACGTGTTTGCGACCAAGTTGGAGGACATTAGGTGTGGTCTGACCTCTCTGCTTCACTAGGTCTATTTTGCCTAAGACACGTTACGCATGAAACATTTGGAGCAGGTTAGTCAGCTATACAGAGACCCTATGACCAAACTCGGTCAGGAGGAGGTGATGATGATGTTGTGTGCGTGATCTATCTCTTCTCCCCCCCTCTCTCTCTCTCTCTTTATACATATATATATATATATATATATATATATTGAACAATGAAAAATATTAAAAAATTAAAATCTTCAGACAAACTGAGTTGTAGATTAATATTCTTTCGTTATTATTATTATTATTTCATTTAGATTCTAGATTCCTCGATTAGTTTCGGCCAACATGGCCATCATCAGGGGAAAAATATTCTGCTTGCTGGTAGCAGTAAACTACAGAAATGAATGTCTTGATGGAGAAAATGAACTTTTGTCTGTAGTTTTCATGTTTTTTAAAAAAAAATTATCTTTTTAACATGAATTTTTTAACATTCCTTGTGTTGGTCAAACAGTCTCTTTTAAGTTGTTAGTTGAGATAAGAGCTGGGTGGATCCATGCTGCTCTGAATTCCCCTGGTCAGTTTGACAGTTTCATTGGTTCCTGGAGAGGAGATGTGTCTCTATTAAGTGCGTGTGTGTGTGTGTTATTTGGTTCTTAGGGATTGAGTGAGTATGATATGTGTAAGAGTGTATATTACTGTGGGTGGGTGTTATCATTTGACTCATTAGGGAGTGAGTTAGTATGATGTGTGTAAGTGTGTATATTCATGTGTGTGTGTGTATAAGTGTGAGGCCTCAACACCTCCGTAAGCATGTCTGTCTTGTGTTGGTGAGAAATTTTCGTAGGTTTTGGTTTGTAGGGTTATATATTAATAGTATCTGTATTGTTAAATTTATGGTTTAGCCCGACTGGATAGTGTGTTTTGAATGTATATATATATATATATATATATATATATATAAATTAACTATAACTCATTGATTAAATATTAAGCATATATATATATATATATATATATATATATATATATATATTTATTTATTAAATATTAACCATATGACAGAAATATAGCACGGGAAGGAAGGATTTATGTTCGGAATTTTTCAGGCACGCCTGTGTCCTTCATCAACGGTTCGATGAACAAACAGAGAAAATTGGATATTTTTTAAGTTGTTCCTTGATCTAAGATTTCGGCTCACATGAGCCCTCTTCAGAGTGATTATACGGACATTTAAACAAAGATATTTCTCATCATAGATGATATTCTGTTATGTTTACATAGAATATTGCTATACGACGTTAACTGTCGTGGAATAGCTGACACGGGTCGTAAATTCATGATGCTGTTCTATGACGTCGTACCACGTGAGAGACCGAAATATTAAAAACAAAAACATATGTCTAGATGCAATGTAATGTGTTGTGACTAGTTTGAAATGTAATTTTGTTGAGTGTGGGTTGCTTTGTTTTAATGTAGATGACCTCCAATATCTGAAGGTTCATTTTACTGTGTGTATGTGTGAGTATTGTTTTGTTATCAACTAATATATGTCTAATATTATGTACATGGCTATGTTTTTTTTAAGAAATGTTGTATAATAGAACTAAGATCAAAAAGGTGACAAGTTAGTCCACGGAAGAGTGTGGTTGTAGTAAAACCAATATATGTAGTGGGTTTATTATTAGTATCATAGATACGAGCATATAAATTGATACACTACATTGTTTTTTGTAGTGGATTTAGTTGTGTGGTTGTTGAGATAATCGAGGCTATGAAGCCAATTGTTTTAAATTTTTTATAATATAAGATGAGCTTGTTTATTATTATTAATGGAACACACTCGCGCATGCGCGCTGACACATATACAGACATAGAACACACACATACACGCACGCTCACACACAGACATAGGAGACAAACACATGCACACACGCCCACACAGAACACAGACCCCCCCACACACACCGGCTTACACACCGATACAGCAATAGAACACAGACACACACATGCGATCGCACACTGATACATACATAGAACACAGATGCACACACATACACGTGAGCTCACACACAGACACAAACATAGAACACAGACACATACACACGTACACACACACACGGTCACACACAGACATAGAACACAGAAACACACACGCGCGCGCGCACGCGCTCACACACTGACACAGACATAGAACACAGACAAACACACACACACACCTTCACAGTGTCTATATTAGATTCACGTGCATTGAGCATAATCAACCCAATCTTTGGTTGAATCAAGAACATTTGAAACATTTGTCGCTGTTGTAGAATATGTCAGCAGCCGTTTTGTCAAACAATTGTGGGAAAATAAACTCACCCGATTACGCACACCCACACACACACCCCCCCACACACACACACATATATATATATATATATTTTCATTTCCATTTCAAACGTATTAGATGCATTAAGATGCTAGCTTTAAATTTTATATGGGGCATACAGACAGTAGTAACTCCGCGGCAGTAATTGCCAACTGGACTAGCCCTTATGACGAGAGAGAAAATATGATCTTACCGTAGACATTTACATAGTATATTATAAGATCAAGGGCAACAGCTAAACTGTTGAATATATATATATATATATATATATATATATATATATATATATATATATATGTATGTATGTATGTGTGTGTGTGTGTGTGTGTGATTACTAAAAACATCGACAACTCAATCCTAGCAAAATTGCTTTTTACCGAAAATTGCTTTTTACCGAAAATTGCATTTTACCGAAATACATAAACTGGTTTAAATCTTTCTCCGTGCAGTTGAACTCAGAGAAACAAACAATGTTTCTTTCCGTTCAGTAAAAATAAAAGCAAATAATAAAGTTTAAAAGTACGAATAAAAGTACAAAATAAGTAGTAAATAAGTAAAAGCCACGTGAAA
>OZ010605.1:502500-512500 GCA_963932145.1 Acanthosepion lycidas
CATCCATCGCACCCTGTATATATTATCTTAATAAGTATTACTGTATATTGTACACATAAATTTAAGTATCAAATATTAAAATAGGCTATATATATATATATATATATATATATATATTATAACTGTTTTTTTTAATATGATTCCATCGCTACATAAGACTTCTCATGTTTTAAAAATTTCTATAATTAAATTGAAGATTTTAGCTTCTGTTGTTGAAACATGAGAACTCTTATGTAGTGTTGGGATCATATTTTTTTTTAAATATTATAATTTAGGCTCTACTTGTGTATTGACCACTGTCACTTTTTTAAAAATAAAAACAAAAATACTAAAGAACTTCGGATTAATAACTATCGGTTTTTTTATATTTTTCTATATATTTGCACACATATATTAATATACATACACACACACACACACACAAATACACACACACACACACATATATATATATATATATATATATATATATATATATATATATATATATTGATACTATTAGTTGTCAATGTATATATATATATATATGTAAACAAATTCTCAAGAGGGTAGAATCCAGGACAGAGTAATAATATATATATACATACATATATATATATATATATATATATATATATATATATATATATATATATATATGTGTGTGTGTGTGTGTGTGTGTGTGTGTGCAATCGTAATCCCGATCCAATTCATAAGACCTACAAGTCTGATGAATTGGATCGTGATTACGATTCCAATGTAATAAATTATAACCATGGAATATTAGTGTTTGAGCTTTTTATATTATATATATATATATATATATATATATATATATATATATATATATATATAGATAGATAGATAGATAGATAGATTATAAATTAATTGATTTTAAATCAATTAAATCAATTAATTTATAATATTAATGCTCTGTAAATTTACATTGAGCACTATTTTGTAAAAATAAAACTATCTATAAGAACACCGGATTATATATCTTACAGTTATTTCTTTTTATATATATATATATATATATATATATATATAAGTTTTGTTTATCAAATATAGTTAAAGCATCCAGATTCGCGTGTATGTTTGTGTGTACGTGCTCATTACCCTGGAGATATACCCTTGGGTTTTCGGTGAAGACAATTACGTGTTTGACCTTCTGTCTTCATATCATCTATCATTGGCATATAAACATTCTCATATCTTTATGCAGTATTCATACTACCATATGTTCTGCTTTCTATTTCCAAAACAACTATTGGCAAGAATATATATGAGATTGTCTTTTGGGA
Source organism: Acanthosepion lycidas (assembly GCA_963932145.1). Taxonomy (NCBI): domain Eukaryota; kingdom Metazoa; phylum Mollusca; class Cephalopoda; order Sepiida; family Sepiidae; genus Acanthosepion; species Acanthosepion lycidas. The sequence goes on from OZ010605.1 coordinate 503,784, forward strand.
TTTTTTACCCTTTCACGTAATTTCATTTTGCCTTGAGTTCAAAACACAAGTTGGCGCTTCGTTTGCAATTTTCGAGCTGACCCCAGTAATGTGTTATAATTTTTTTTAAAAACCCAACCCAACCTTGAAAGCAAATTCATATAAATTTATACTACACGGAATTGCTCAGTATGACGTGATATAAGTGTTAGGAAGATGATCAGTCTAGATCAATTAAGGGACAATTTCGGCGTAGTTAACAAGCTTGTCTCGTTAGAACAATTACGACTGTTTCATGAGTTCGATCCTCACTGGGTGGCCCTATACTTTCGGCCTTGTGCTACATCTAAGCTACGCTTAGAAATTTACCATACTGACGATGAAAGACAAAGATAAAAAGTGAGATCATCTGTCTGAGTATTTTTCCATAAAATCTAGTAGCCAATAAGACCTAATCACAGAAAATGAAACAATGAGACTAATTCTGAGTAACTCCTTGCTATAATTTAATATATACAAATGTGTCACGTCACGACTTAACAAACAAGAAGAACTTTCACTAAATTATATTATTATTTCCTTGTTGTATACACATTTTCTTCCGGTCCCAACCAGAGACCTAAGGTCAGAAATTGCTTCATGACATTTTCGACTGGTCATTATTGTAAAAAGAAATCAAGATCAATTACGTCTGATTTCGGTCGTCACTGACTATTCTATGCTTGTGGTGTTATTCAGCATATAAGTTACGCTTAGTAAACTACTATATGTTAAAACATCACAGATTTGAAATCGAATGCTTTTAACGAGACCATTTGAAAGATAATTTTCCCAAATTATTTACACTTCTGTTTCTTTAAAGGAAAATGCTTGTAAAAATATTATTCTTAAAAAAATCAGAGCACTTTTTTAATTGTTTAGTTTTTCATTACACTTGTTCTGTTAGGCCGTTCCCGGGGAGACACAGCGGCAAGGTGAGTGACCTGGAAAGATATCGCATAGGCTCTGAGAGTATCTGCCACTGTCTTAGTAGCGGACACTTTTTTTTTAATTAGTCCTTATAATTTACCCCTAAATAATACTAAATATATATTTACACACATTACCTATCAAACCGTAAAATTCATAATACTATATATCCCATTAAAGCATTATTTCTACGATATCAAATTATTGCGTTTACGGCCATATTATGTTGTTACACGTACGGTATCCGAAGTTAAACAACGTCCATTCTGTAAGTACGGAGATGGTTGACCGCTTGTGAATGCCACGTGTTAGAAACTTGGATGTGCAGGTGGTGTAATGGATAACAGTTCGTAATTAGAAATGAAAGAGCCGAGGTTCCCATTGGGGTCGTGATATTCACTTACGTGCACATATCCTTGAAAAAGTTATGAATCCACCTATTCCCACCCAAGCTATGGGTTAATTAGTAGAGTTTATAGTAAAAATGTTACAGGCTAAAATTATTTTCTGGCTTTAAATAACCTGATAATTATTTTCTGGCTTCTGGCTTTAAATAACCTGATAAGGGTTAAAGGTAGATAAACCGTAAAAAACAAACCAATCCTATCCATTTATTTTACAAGCCACTGATCTGATAATTTGAAATCCTCTTAACTGCTGTTAATTTCGCCCCATAGAAGTACTTGCTCCAAAGAAAACATTAAATCCTTTCATACAGTGCAGTGTTCAGTTTACTCGAATGAATATCTCAAGGACAACACAAAAGTGCCAGAAATTCATACACAGGTGGCACAGTGGATAAAGGCGTTGGCTAGACCCAGTGACAGTGTGAGTTCAATCCCTGGTTAAGGCAGTGCGGAACTTAGAGAGGTGAATTAACAGGAGATAACTATTAGACATGGCACGTGGAACTAGAACAGCGAGCGAAATAAAGAGTTCAGTTCGATATTCCAACCACCTGAAGAAGGAGCGTACAACAAATATGGCAACAAAGATGAGGACAATAGTCCGAACAATGTAAATAGTGTACATAATAGCTCATCTCAGAAATATAGACAGATACTGAAAGGTCGAAACGTTGTAATAAATATGGCGACAAAGATGAGGACAATAGTCCGAATAATGTAAATAGTGTACATAATACCTTATCTTAGAAATATAGACAGATAGTGATTATCCATTATAAATTATAAAATCACTGCCATATCCTGCCGGGATATGGCACGAGTATTATCACACGATCACCGAAGTTAAGCAACGTCGAGTTTGATTAGAATCTAAATGGGTGACAGCTTTGGAATACCAGATGCGGGTGTGTAATGGATAACGGCTTCGAATTTAGTGTTCAGGGTTCTAATTTCAAATTTCTTTGTGGTTGACCAGTTACCATCCAAGGCTATAGAACCCCGACTGTCCTTTTATTTACCCATAGCTGGCGGGGGAGGGGGAAGAAGAAGATTTATACCTTTCCCAAGGGTATTAGCATGTAAGTGAATGTAATGGATTCAATTGGGAAGTCAGTCATGCCATGCATGTTACACGCTTAGGCGATCATATATCTTTCGATACATGACTGACGAGGTAGTTTTTTTCCCTCGGTAGGTTGCCATTTTTTTCTGCAGTAGACCAGTTGCCATCCAAGGCTATAGAACCCGGTCTGTCCTGCTATTTTACTCATAGCTGGGCGGCGAAGAAGAGGATTCATACCTTTCGCAAGGGTATTAGCACGTAAGTGAATGTAATGGATTCGACTGGAATTCGAACTCGGCTCTCCGCTATGCATTACTCCACATTAATAAGAACCCATAATCCAAACAATAGACTTTTTCATAGCATTGATAGTCTTTTGAATTTAGCTGTTTGTTTACAAATGACGTGTGTGAAAATACGCTTATATCATTGACATCTGGTTGCGTAAACAGACTTTGATTTTACAAAAGTGTTTCGTTTAAAGAAAAAACAAACGGATAAATACATTTTTATGTGTATTTGTAGAAAATATGTAAAACAAGCAACTGATTAGCGAAATCTTTTTTCTTTTTTTTTTCATTTTTTGTAAAATATTTTTGTCATGAAAGAAAAAACAGATGTATACATTTTAAAGCCTTGCCACAATTTTAACTAAAGATAAAAAAATTTCATTATTTAACCAAAGTATCAAAACTTGCAGATATCAATGACGTCAGTGTATTTTCAAGATACTGTAGTTAACTTTGTAAAAGTTAGGGGTAAATTTGACATATATATCGATATTATAAACATCACCCCCTTCTCAATCGATTAAAAAAAATCAGTATTTTTCGATTCTCACAAATGCTATGGCTTTAGGAAGGTCTAAAGCAATCATGAATAAACTGCGACCCGCGGACCACATTGTCCCCCGTTTGCCTTTCTGAACAACACGCCTAATTTCATGAAGAAATTAATATTTCTTCAAATTTAATTTGTTTTGTTTCGTTTTCACTTGTTCACTCACATACTCTCTCATACATAACCACATACATTAACAATGATTAAGTGCATTGTTTCTTTAATATTTAAGCTTTCGTAGAAGGTAACGTTTTCATCATGTTAAACTATTAGCGATTTTCACTATGGATGATCAGATATGTCAATATATTTTACTTTTTCTCTGGAGAAGAAATATTTTTTAATTACATTTTTATTTTTATTTTGAAATGAATAAATTAATTACACGAAGCAGTGCGCAAATCACAATGTCATCTGTATTAATATTACGCTGTCACTGTTAAACACACTGTCATCTGTGTTAATATTACACTGTCACTGTTAAGCACTGTCATCTGTGTTAATATTACACTGTCACTGTTAAGCACATTGTCATCTGTGTTAATATTACGCTGTCACTGTTAAACATACTGTCATCTGTGTTAATATTACACTGTCACTGTTAAAAAACACTGTCATCTGTGTTAATATTACACTGTCACTGTTAATCACACTGTCATCTGTGTTAATATTACACTGTCACTGTTAATCACACTGTCATCTATGTTAATATTACACTTTCAATCACACTGTCCTCTGTTTTAATATTATACCAAGTCTTCACGTTTTAATTATAAAAACATTTTCTCAAAACAAAAAAAAATTTTCCCCATTTCTATAATAGACGCTGAGGCGTGTATCCTTTCGTAATGAAAATGCATGTGGTAACTTCAACGAAAAATTAACTTTATTCTTTTTAGTAGTGCGGCAACCTTATGATGAATCATATCTCATGTGGCCCACTGGTCGGAAAAGGTTGTCCGTACATGCTATAAAGAATGGTAATCTATAAAAAATTATTCACCTGAAAAATTCTCCCTATTTTTCTACAAGTGGACGATTTCTATTGAAGTAGTGACCAAAAGAGAGACTATCAGATTGTTTATACAAAGGTATGCTAATTTAAACAATTGGTAATGAGTTATTAATTCTGCACCTGTAAAATCGATTAAAATGTACGAAAAATCATCGCAACAAAATGACATAAAAATAAATGTACTTTGTTGATTAGCTTTGTACTCTGGTGTTTAATAGGCCATACTTTCAACAAATATTGCTTTGATTCAACTGATATATTTTTTTTACAAATGGAGATATTTTGTTATCGAGCTCCGTGTGCTAGATCCGATTAGGTCCGGCAAAGTACTCACAGTTGTTCAAGTTAAAATATCTTGAAATCGCGCCACTCTTTGTGAGAGTAAATTTTCTAAGATGCACCGAAATTTCGCCATCACATCAAGTGCCACGTTTTCTTTTTTCTTCTTTATTATAAATAAGTAGATTTTGTAATTCTCTCCGATATCTCTTCACACACGTTTTGATCATTCGCTATGGCTCCAGATCTAAAACAGATGTTCATTTTGATTTCGTTCATCTGCATCTGTTAGGTTTGTTGCGAGCCATGTTTTGGTGCAAATGTACTCCCGGGACTTATCACACTGATTCACTTCAGGTTGTTGTTGTTGCTGCTATTATTATTATTATTTTTTTTTATTTTCTTTGCTTTCTGGCGTTTACACATTTCTTTCCGGGTCCCACCCAGGGACCTAAGGTTAGAAATGGCATCATGACACTTTTCACTGACAAAAAAAAAAAAAAAAAAAAAATTACATAGATAGAGCCCTTCGTAAAGTGTGGGCTGTACTTGTCAGAACAATTTTTTGTATCTCCCTGAGGCATGGGCTTCCAGGAATCCCTGCAATTAGTCTACTGCAATCTTTTCCAACCAGTCCTAGGGCTCCAACTACAACAGGGATTGTTGATGTTCCCATATGCCACATTTTCGAGACCTCTATTTCAAGGTCCTTGTATTTTGACAGCTTTTTGAATATCTTCAAAGATACATTGCAGTCAGCAGGGACAGCCATATCAATAAGGAGGCACCGTTTTTGTTTGTGGTCTTTAATAACAATTTATTATTATTATTATTATTATTATTATTATTATTATTATTATTATTTTATTTCTTTTGATTTCGGGTGTGTACACATTTCTTTCCGGATCCTGTCCAGAAACCTAAGGTTAAAAATGGCATCATGACATTTTCCACTGATCAATTAAAAAAAAAAATGGCAGTCTTCAGGGACTGCTAAATCAATAAGGAGGCAATTTGCGGTCTGGGCGGTTAGCTTTGATTGTTCTGTCTGTGTGTATTGTGTAAACCCATAAAATTGTAACGGGTCCTATCTCCGTAACCGGGTCTGGGTGGTGTTCAAATCAATTATTATTATTATTATTATTATTATTCCTTTGATTTACTGGTGTGTAATCATTTCTTTCCGGGTCCTGTCCAGAAACCTAAGGTTAGAAATAGCATCATGACATTTTCCACTGACCAATTAAAAAAGAAAGAAAATATTTTTCATAGATAAAGCTCTACGTAAGGTGTGGACTATACTCGTGAGAACAATTTTTTGTATTTCTTTAAGGCATAGACTTCCAGGAATCCCTTCAATTAGTCTACTGGAATCTTTTCCAACCAATCCGAGGGCTCCAACTACAACAGGTATGTTCCCATGTGCCATATATTTGAGATTTCGATTTCAAGGTCCTTGTATTTTGATAGCTTTTTGAAGATACATGGCAGTCTGCAGGGACTGCCATATCAATAAGGAGGCACTTTGCGGTCTGAGCGGTTAGCTTTGATTGTTCTGTCTGTGTGCATTGTGTAGTCCCAGCAAATTGTAACAGGTTCTATCTCCGTAATCGGGTCTGGGTGGTGTTCATATCAATTATTATTATTATTATTATTATTATTATTATTATTATTATTATTATTATTATTGTTGTTGTTGTTGTTTATGCATTTCCATGTTTACATGACGAATAGAGATGCACATGGGGAAACATACCCAACTGGTTATACTCAGGAAACTGCCGCGCAAATCTGTGGTATTGAACGGGATATTCACTGTTGTATGGTATAGCTGGCCGCTCGTATTCGAGGATAACCGCCTCTCTCAGGCGCATTTATTCAACATCCACAGAGTCCACCTGTGGTTTATACTGCAACTATACCAGCCTTAGTTACAGTTTCTGGGAAAGAGCATGTCATCTAACAAGGACAAGCACACTCAAGCCCTCGGCCACGATGACTTGTGACTTTGTGCTAGCACAGCTATCGACTGCCTCCAAGAGTTCCGTCTACCCAATTTCACTTGGGTAAACCCGGATGGTTTTCAAACACTTTCCAAAGGTGCCGCACGCTGGGATCGAATCCGCCAGTCTGATAACATCAGAAAGTCTCTTTCCTGGCATATCGACCATGGTGGAATTCGAACCCGGGTCTCATGGTCTGAATGCAAACGTTCTAACCACGCGTGCCCATTACTGTAGTCTAGACCATCTTAATTCACCAATATCAATATCTACATATTAACACTTCTAAGCAGTTATGATCAAAAGCTATGAGAGCCATTCCTGGTGTAGCATCGGGGTATTGATTCATTATCAATAATACTAATAATAATAATAAAATTATTATTATTATTATTATTATTATTATTATTATTAAATGACCATTGGCATTATTAAATTTTGACGAGTATTTTAATCTTTTATAGATCGTTTTAAAAATCGACGAAGATTAAGCCTCCGATTTGAGATCGCTTCTTGAAGGCTTTCAAAACTAAGCTCATCAACAGATGACATTCAAATTTAATCTTATCGTTACACTCTCCGTTAATCAATTTAACTCCGTAGCATATTTTGTTACATCGAATAATGTTAATAGTAGTCACGGATATAATAGTCTTAAGTTGTCAGAATTTATTTGATGAAGCAATATGCTTTTGTATTTTTGTTTAATTTACTCGCAAGAAGAAGGACTAACTATTAACTGTAAAGCCACAGAATGCAGGTTTGTCAGCCAAAAAGACAACTAAAGATGAGAGCTCCTTATTTAGGACGTGAAAATCAAGAAGAAAATTTAACTATTTGGAGAGTGTAGTAACACAGAAATCCAAACGGGTAAAGAAACAGCGGAACATATCTTCCAGAAACTAAGCAAAGTATTAAGAGATAGGAAAATGTCGTTAGAAACAAAGAAAAGAGTGGGAAACTGCTAGGAAATATTTAATCTTCTATATGGCAAAGAATGCTAGACAATCTTCTCTCAGATGAAAAAGAAACTTGAGGTGATAGAGATATGGCAGTGCCAACGAGTAAAGAGAAACACATGGACATAACATATGAGCAACGAGGAAGTTTTAAGGAAAAGAGAAAATACACGGAAGATTACTTACAGTTAGAAAATGGCAGCTGAAATTTCTGGGACGCATAATAAAGAAAGAGGGCTTGGAGAATTTAACACTCGAAGGGCATGTCGAAGGCAGAAATGACAAAGGAAAATATTGGGTAGATTACTTAACAAGAACAAATGGATGGTAAACATCCAAAAATAACTTAGAGCTACAGGAAGATGTGGAGAGCTATGATCGACTACATCCTTAAAGTAATTGATACATAAAAAAGAAACCAGGCTCTTAGCCCTAGAACACTAACCATGGGCATATAGTACCCAGCGCAAATTTTCCTATTTTTAATTACAATTTTCAGTACCTGATTTTCTTACCTAAATAATATGTTTTTCAGTTCCTATTAATGTTAACTCAAAGTACAAAGTTTGAAGTGACTGCATGTAAAATATTTAAAATAAAGATTTATATTTAATACAGGGTGTCTATAAAGTTCGGGTGCAATTTAAAAAAATTATAACTTTATTTGTATTTGCGATAGAAATAATCTGTAAAAAATTTTATAAAGTTTAATGTACCTAGTTTTAAGTATAGCTAAAATAACTAATGTGATTTCAGGCATTACTGTAAATAAGTTAGCAAATGTTTTCCGTGAACTGCAAAATCGTATTAGCCTTTGTATTGCTAATGATGGAGGACATGTGGAAACTTAAATAAAATTTCAATAAAACCTTAAAAAATATAGATTTACTTATTTCTAATCATTTTTACAAATTATTTCTTTCACAAATACAAATAAAGTTATAAAGTGCACACAAACTCTATGGACACTCTGTATTTATTTATTTTTATTTTTTGATATTTTCAAAATCGGGTATGATATACCCACAGTTATTAGTGGTGTAACTTTAATTGATGGTTAGTGTTCTAGGGTTAAGAATACTGAGCGAAGTTCTAATTTTGTTGGAGAATTTCTCTTTCTGTATGTTCGACTGGCAGAGTCATATCATCGATCTAACAGTGTTTTTAATCGCCTGTGATTATCAAATGCAATCTTTTCATCTA
>OZ010605.1:517500-530000 GCA_963932145.1 Acanthosepion lycidas
CGAAATGTAAACAAATGACGCCATCATACATTATGAAATGGACAAAGTCCGACAATTATTTTAAGACATTTGTATTTGTAAATATTTGTATCTATAAAAAAGAATGTATAAACATAAAAAATGTCTTAAAATAATCGTCGGACTTTGTCCATTTCATAATGTGATACATACATGTATAAAAAGGAGTTTAGCCATGACGTATTGATTATACCGTTTCGTAGATCGATATTATTAGACTACAGAATTCGATTCTCACTGGGTCTATCAAAGTTTTGAACCTGTGGCGATCCAAGCTATGCCAAGTAAATGACTGCATATATCCCTAGAAAAATCTTTAATTTTTTTTACTGATTGATCATACAAGTATTTTACAAATCCAGACTTAACTGTGTCTACCAATTGGCGACACGTTTTCAAGTTGCTCTACTGGTAAAATATGTGGGTAGCGTCACGGTTATAAGTGAAGAAATAGGAGAGGGAAATACAAGTTCAAGCCTAATCAGTTGCGTTCACTTTCGCACATATGAATCCAACTCTTGTACTTTCAGCTATGGGTTAAGTAACAGTGTAGACTGGGCAATCTAGCTTTGGTTGGCAGCTAGAGAAGAATAACTCAAAAACGTAGAGAGGTCAACAGGAAACCGCTTCAATATTTTGCGATTGAATTCATAGCAATTCCCAGATAATAAAGAAAAGGGATCTGTGGAGACCTACACATACACACTTGTATTTTTATCCTGGCACTTTCCTATTGAGATACGATAGAGTTATACTTAAGACAGGTGCATTAACACGAATAAAATGAATTGGTTATTTCACATTCATTTTTTCTTAAGTACTAGCTACTTGAGTACTTATGGGTGGTGTCGTTCTGTCTGTAAAGAGGTAAGCTCTTTCAATGACCTTGTTTGTATAATGACTCTTCATAGTGCGTAAGTGAGCTTGCACAAGCACAACCTTGGAAAGCTTATTTTCTTTCTTTCTTTTTTCTTTTCTTTTCCTTTTTTGCGATTGTAATCACAGACAGCTGGAAAACATTGAACTGAAGAATAAATAAATAAATAAATAAATAAAAGGAGTATTAAAAGAAATGACAAAAAGAAAATGATAGAAAAAAAATGGGAAATAAAGGATAAACGAAAGATAAGGGGGAGAGAACAAAAAAAGAGATCGAAAAGGGTAAAATCTGAAGACAGATACTTAAAGGTATACCCGCAAAAGGTAAACAAAAAAAGAATATGTAGATAAATAACATAAATCAGGATTTCAGCATATCAACAAATATGTGGGTCATGTGAATGTTCCGGCAGATAACGCATATCCTTGTGGAACGTTCAAATTCCGGCCTACTCAGTTGCGCTTACATTCGCACAAATGTCACTGAGAAAAGAATAACCCTCCCCATCCATGAGTTAAAAAGCAGGGTGTACTAGGCTCTCTAACCGTGGATGGCAATCAGAAGAGAAAACTATTTCTGAACCGAGTATAATACAGATTTTTATAATTAACTGTCATTTGTCTGTTGCTAACCGCACATCCTTTCAATCATAAAGAGTTAAATATATACTAGACGCTCTGGTATGTCTAAAATAAGCAAACACGCGCACACACACACATGCGAGCGCACACACACAAACATATATATATGTGTGTGTATGTGTGTGTGTGTGAACAAAGACAAAAGAAAAACTTATCTTAGCCGACATGTTTCACCCTGTGAGGGACTTTATCAAGACAAATGCAAATATTTTATTTTGTAACATGTATTTATATACAAGGGAAAATGTACATTATTTACATTATTCGGACTATTGTTCTCATCTTTCTCGCCATATTTATCACAGCGTTTCAGCTATTGTACGCTCCAGCCTTCTTCATGTCGTTGGAATGTTGAACTTAACCCTTTATTTCTCAAGGACACATGGCACAGTCGATAAAGGCGTTGGTTAGATCCAGTGACAGGAGCCAAAGATTGTGAGTTCAATACCCGGTTAAGGCAGTGGAGAACTTTCAGCGCGAAATTAACAGGAGATAACTGATAAGTGACATCCATTAAACATGGCACGTGGAACTAGAACAGTCTAACCCAGTGAGCGAAATAAAGGGTTAAGTTTGACATTCCAACCACCTGAAGAAGGTACAACGGCCGAAACGTTGTAATAAATATAGCGACAAAGATGAGGACAATAGTCCGAATAATGTAAATAATGTACATAATACCTCATCTCAGAAATATAGACAGATACTGAAAGGCTGAAACGTTGTAATAAATATGGCGACAAAGATGAGGACAATAGTTCGAATAATGTAAATAATGTACATAATACCTCATCTCAGAAATATAGACAGATACTGAAAGGCCGAAACGTTGTAATAAATATAGCGACAAAGATGAGGACAATAGTCCGAATAATGTAAATAATGTACATAATACCTCATCTCAGAAATATAGACAGATACTGAAAGGCCGAAACGTTGTAATAAATATAGCGACAAAGATGAGGACAATAGTTCGAATAATGTAAATAATGTACATAATACCTCATCTCAGAAATATAGACAGATACTGAAAGGCCGAAACGTTGTAATAAATATAGCGACAAAGATGAGGACAATAGTCCGAATAATGTAAATAATGTACATAATACCTCATCTCAGAAATATAGACAGATACTGAAAGGCTGAAACGTTGTAATAAATATGGCGACAAAGATGAGGACAATAGTCCGAATAATGTAAATAATGTACATAATACCTCATCTCAGAAATATAGACAGATACTGAAGGGCAAATGTATTGGTTTTTCAACATTTTTAAATATAAGAACGCACGTAAATATTCATCAGGTTAGCCGAAAAGCCTAGGTAAGTTATGGAGGACGCCACGTGACACAATTCAATGCCTAATGAAAGTGAGGAAATTATGTTCATGAATTTTTTTTCATGCAAATTAGTATTTAAATTATTTTAGTTTCATTTTAATTTATATGTTATATGTTATAAATAAAAAGGAGGTTATGAATCTTTCAATTTTTTAACATTTTTGTCGTCATGTATGTTGGCTTGGGAAAGGAGTAATTCTTTCAGGAATGGAGATATTTGAAAAAATCCATGGCGCAGATTTATATTTTGATAAGATTCGATAGCGACACTCTCGAGAAATTTCCGTGTATGTTCCTTTCTGTTTAAAAAGTGTGGCATTCTTTAGATCAAAGTTGTGCTTGAATTTATTTCTATGTATAAAAAACGCATTTGATAAATTGTTGTGTACAAGATTCCTTTTGTGTTCTTAAATACTTTTTTTTCGTTTATTTTCTTTTAGTTTTATTAACATCACGTCTGTAGTTTTGTAACTCAGAGGATTTTAGCGAGCACTACATGCATTGCAGTTATAACAAAACGGGTGTGTCTGGAGAAAAATAGACGAAATTCATCCATCTTGAGGCTGGATTTGAATTCAGAGTTGCCTTCTCCTTGATTAGTTGTTACTTCAAAGGAAGAGATCCCAGTCAGCCCTGCTGTTTAACTTGTAACTGGAAAAAATTAATCCGTACTTTTTCCAAGGTCATTAGTGCCAAGTAAACCGGAAATTGAATTAGCAACACTAATTTGACTTTCCACGCTATTGCTTTTCTGGGCTACATGCTGGCATTTAAATTATCTCATCTACCACACTGACAATGTCCAGATCTTGATAGTGACGGAGATGATCGAAAGTATTTGAACAATACCGATCAAAACAAAAGGTTTGGCGAATTTATTGGCAATTTTGATTCTGTTGTACAATAATTGAAAAATTACTAAGAAACAGACAGCCACTGTTTGAATTAATTCTTGCTGACAGCTATACCACACACATCGTCATCATGATCATGTGCCGAGATTATGGAGTCCACAACATTACGCCAGTGCTCCTGGTCCTGTATTGCTGTCTCCAATTCTGCCTACCAATGCCGACATCTCTTGAGATGACGCCAGGGAATGATAGTTTTCTTTTGACGAAGGCTTCCAGAGTAGTAGACAACCTCATTATCGGCACGGTGACAGTGGCCAGCAAACTGTACTCGACGGACACGTATGAGAGAGAAAACATGCGGAAGACTGCTGTAGATTTGGGAGATGACCGGATGGTGCTTCAAAGAAAGGTTAAGAGCTCTCATCAGAAGACGGGTGTAGGTTCCATCTAGACGTTTCTCCACACACAAAAACGCACACACACACACACAGACGCGTATATATATATATATATATATATATATATATATATATATATATATATATATGTATTCTTAAGTATACAGTTGTGAACAGAATTATTCACATCGCTTCTATAATTAAAAGTAAAGCTGTAACAACTCAAATTTTCATGGAAACTCCACGTGCATGTTTTCAGAAGTGAGGAAAGAATGGATTCTAAAAAAGAAGCAGAAAATGCCTAGAAATATCATTAAATATGAATATAATGCACTGAAATTTCTTACAATTTAACGAATTATTCAAAACTAAACAGAGAATCAATCATTTATGGCAAATTCAATAATTACTTGCAAGTATTCAGATTTCATGAGAAAATATGCAAATATTAAGTGGTGGGGGCAATAATTCTTTGCACATCTTGCTATATATATATATATATATATATATATATATATATATATGATAGAATTTTTTGGGGGTGGGTGGGGTACAATAATCAATAATATAATAATGGATGCGCACTGGTGAAGAGTTCCAAAATAGGAGGAACTGGCCGTCAAGTTCTTTCAGCATTCTGTTGAGGGTTCTTCTAGACTCCATGAATTATTACTATAATATATAAACGTCTGATAAGTTTAATAACATTATCGTTGAACAAAGAAAGAAATTCACAATATTGATCCATATTTTTTTATTTGATACAATTTAAATTAAAAAAATATGGATCAATATTGTGAATTTCTTTCTTCGTTCAACGATAATGTTATTAAACTTATCAGAAGTTACGAAAAAAAATTACATAAAATAAATAGACAACACTTGTCTATATTCTTTAATGAAACGTGTATGAATGAAAAGATGCTGCCTAAATACACACACAATATATATATATATATATATATATATATGTGTGTGTGTGTGTATGTGTGTGTGTGTGGATAGGTTACAGTATAAAGAAAAAGCTAATTAGGACGGAAGTGAAAGTGACAGAAAAGTGGTTGTAGTTAAAACTGATAGGCACACATGATGGCCGCCATCTTCGATGCCGAGTTTGACCATCGCAAATCTCATTGGCCTATACATCTTACCGAATCAAATTTTCAGCATCTTCTTCTTTGACGGCCTGTCTACGTGCTTGTGTATCCGTTTTCTGATTATTCTAAAACGACTCCTTCAGTCCATCTGTTTGCTTGTCGTATCTGTGTATCAACTCGTCAATTAACAAAATACAATTTCTCACTGCCGAAGAAGAATGACAGATTTTGTAAATCCACTAACGGCACACATCACAATAAACAACAGTTCCTTTATGTTGGTTTCAGACTGGCGCAATCTTGACGTCAAACGGGTCGGTATTTAACAGACTCCCCACGGTGGTAGCATGTGGCACAAGGTCGGTTCATTGTGGGTTACATCTGTGTACACATAGACCAAGAACAAAAATTGCCCAGTTCTCGCGAACTTCGTTCTAACTAAATTACCGGATATCAGTCAGTTATGTGCCATGTGTGATAAACACTTAGGCAATCATGTATCTTTCGATACATGACTGACGAGGCAGATTTTTTTTCCCGCAGTAGGTTGTCATTTCTTTCTGACGTAGACCAGTTGCCATCCAAGGCCAACTCGGTCTGCCCTGCTATTTACCCATAGCTGGGTGAAGAAGAAGAGGATTCGTACCTTTACCAATGGTATTAGCACGTAAGTGAATGTAATAGATTCAACTAGAAAGTCAGTCACAGAGCCATGTGCCATGCGTGATACACGCTTAGGCGATCATACATCTTTTATATATGACTAACGAGGCAGACTTTTTTCCCGAGGTAGGTTGCCATTTTTTTCTGCGGTAGATCAGTTGCCATTCAAGGACAACCCGGTCTGTCCTGCTATTTACTCATAGCTGGGCGGAGAAGAAGAGGATTCATACCTTTCCCAAGGGTATTTAGCACGTAAGTGAATGTAATGGATTCTACTGAAATTCGAACTCGGCTCTCCGATTCCTTCACAATGCCTCCTTACCGTATATATTTGAGTATAATACAGATTTTTATAATTAACTTTTTGACGGCAAAAGGTAAGGGGCCGCACTATACAGAGGTAATTTTCATTGCGCTATACACAGGTAATTTTTTCGTAGAGGCGTAAATTAATACAAAAAACTTCAGAGGTCACCGTATATGTGAAGTAATCTTATATACGATATATAAACTGATTTTTAAGTAACGAAGTATGATATTCAAAGATTAAGTACCAAGAGACTTGACAAATTTCAAGCATGTACAGAAATTTAGCTGTGTAGTGCGACTCGAAAAGGAAACTACATGATTTCCTAGACAGGGTTGTAGAAGAAAGCGAGAAAAAGGGACTGACTATCAATGGCAAGAAGACAAAAAGTAAGGTCAACAGCAAGAGAAAATGTCCACGATGCGAGTTACGAATTGGGAGATTTAAACATCAAGCAGGTACAGAAGTTCAAATATTTGGGAAGCATTTAAACAGAAGATGGAAAATGTGACACCGAAATCCGAAGTATTCATTGGACTACCGAAAGAAGCATTCCAAAAGTTAGGTAAGGTGCTGAGAAACGGAGAAGTTTTGTTAGAAACAAAGAAAAAAGTGCTGGATTGCTATGTGGCATCCATCCTCATATAACAGAGTGCTCTTCGACGTGTTGTAATGGTTAACAAGCTTGTTTCGCTAGGCCAGTTACTAGTGAGTTCGATGCTCATTGGATGTCCCATAATATCGACCTTGTGCCACAACTAAGCTACGCTTAGTAAATCATTCAGGTACCTCGGCGTGGTTAGCAAGCTCGCCTCGCTAAAACAATTACGACTGAGTAGTGAGTTCGATCCTCACTCGGTGGTTCATAGTTTCGGCCTTGTGCCACATCTCAGCTACGTTTAGAAAATCTCTATTGTCCCCTTCGACGTCGTGTAATGGTTAGAGAGCTTCTCTTGCTAGATCAATTACGACTGAGTAGTGAATTTGATCCTCATTGGGGGCTCCACACTTTTGGTCTTGTGCCACATCTAAACTGCGATTAGAAAATCATTTTTAGATAAATTTACGACTGATTAGTGAGTTCGTTCCTAAGTGGGTGCCCCATATTCTCGGCCTTGTGCCACATCGAAGCTACGCTTAGAAAGTCACCATCCTCTTATATGGCAGTGAATGTTGGACAATTTTCCCGAGGATGAGAAAAATACTAGAGGCAATAGAAATGTGGTTCTACAGAAGGATACTGAGAATTCTATGGGCGAAGCGAGTAAGTAACAAGGAAGCCTTAAAGAAAATGGAAATAGAAAGAACACTTATACTCAAAATCAGGAAGAAACAACTGAAATTCCTTGGACACCTAATGAGGAAAGATGGCTTGGAAAACTTAACCCTCACGGGGAATATTGAGGGGAAGAGAGATAGGAGAAGACAGCGAGCCACTTATCTGACGAGTGTGAATAGATGACAGAAAAGAGGAGATTAGCCCAAGGAAAAAAATGCTAAGAGCGACACGAGATAGGATGTTGTGATGGTCTAGGTCCTGAAGGGACGCGGCACAAAGAAGACGAAGAAGAAGAGTTGTAATAACAGACGATAAATAATGAGACAATTTTTTTTTCTGTTTTCCTCATTCATCCGATTGTAAGTTTTCAAAAACGAATTTGGGAAATTAATAAATTCAACAAAATTTATCAAGCAAGAATCCTTTAACTAATTTGAATTTAAAACACAAGACTTCATTAGTGGGTCATCGAGTCCCGCATTTCGATCCCAGGTGAAAACTGGATATTAGAATACTGATTATCAAGGCAAGTAACCCTGCCTGCTTGAAAGATACAATACAGTCTTCTTGTCAAAATCCCATTATCCCATTTCGTTCTTTTATTGTACTAAAGTTCAGTAAATAGTTAAAAGGGTGGAGCGACTGCTATGTTTTTCCATGCCCACATTTTATTCGTCTGCGATTGACTAATAAATCAATACTTCCTTTCTATAGGACAATTTAGCCATTGCAGTCGTTGCTTTGAATTTTTCGGTTCTGAGCTTGCTTACTTGTTTCGTTAGTACAAATTTAGCGATTGGTCAAATTTTAACCAATCACATATTTTAGTGCAAAATCAACTTTTCTCGCGGTTTCGCTGGGAGCCTATCTGTAGCTTTAAAAGAGGCGACATTTTCACAAGCTGCCAGTCCAGCAAATTTCGCCTGTCAACACAAACCTATGACTTTACTCACAAGATTTCAAACGCACACACGGACACAGAATTTTGTAATACATATATACATATCTCTCTGTGACAAAGCCAAGTTCAATCAACCAGGACTGTTGAGTTCTCTAACACAACACACTTTCTGATCAAATGTATTCTCGTGTTATCTATTCTAACAGCAAACTTGTTCTAACATTGATTCCTGAACATTTCTCTCTAAAGAGAACTTTCTTTCGAACAATCAATTACAAATCAAAATACAGTAAAAACTTCTTTTCCCTTAATCTATAAATTAAATACAAATTATTGTATATTTTGTTCTTGTATGTTATTTCAATATATACTTGTCGATTCACATTTGGAGGTTCGTTGTTTTCTTAAATAATTAATAATACAAAAGATATATGTACGAAAGAACGCGCCCATAACACGATCACCCAACAAACAGAAAGAAAAAAAAGCTTGAATCGAAGAACTTAAATGCAGAAAGAAAGAGAAACAAGAATAAGAAGAATGAATGAAACAAATGAATGAATGAATGAATGAATGAAAGCGATAAAGGAATCAATGAAAGAAAAAGAAAGAATTAAAAGAAATAGCTGAAAAACAAACTGAGAAGAGAAAAAGAGAAGCTGTTGAATATGAATAAAAAAAATTGGAAGACTCGAACAAAAGCAAAAATATAGAAAAACGATAGAAATAAATTCTGAAAAATCGACTGCAAATCTTTCCATATATATAAATATTTACGAATGATACACAAACTCTTCACTGGTGTGATAAGAAACAAAACAATGACAGGTGAGTTTGGTTTGGTTTATTTTGTTTTACGGCATATCAACCTCAATAGGTTATTTAATGCCGACAACATTTTTTATTGCTGGTAATATTTCGTTTTGTCAAAAATCTGTTTCTAGTGATATTTTTCCTTCAAAATTGTATTGTTGGTAATAATTTTTCCAAAAAAGTATTGCTGGTAATAGTTAACTATTTCCCCATAGCTGGGACCCTAACAGGTGCTACTACCCTGAGTCAGGGTAGACCTGGGAACACCAGCAATTAAGAGGTGATTCCACGCTTCTCAAAACCTCCTGATCAGAGGTCTTGCTGCTGGATGTAGTCTATCCTCTTACCCAGGACGCAGATGTAGTTTAATGTCTTACTCAGGTGAGATAGAATAGATTTTGCGTATGGCACTGAAAAATGGCTTCCCCTTAAGCAACTCTTAAATTAATGGCACCCACTATAGTTTTGATTTGGCACGTTTTTTTTTTTTTTATGAATACTGATATTTACAAAATGTTATGTTCAGTTTGGAACTCCTCGGTTATCCGATATTGTGTATATGTGAGGTAATGTTCGCGGAATAAGGATCGTTGATGAGATAATCTATTGGAATTAAGAAGTGTAGATAATAGGGTTGATGTGAGAGATGTCTTTTTTTTTTTTTAATCCGGTGATGACAGTTGTATCGCTCGACATAAACAAAACGTGATGAAGGTGAAACAAATTAAGACGATGACGCCTGCTAAATAAGAAAGACAAGGAATAATGAATATTTGTTTCTGATAGGAAAATTAAGTTCGCTTCATGCTTATAGATTAGAGTTACTTTCAAATATATCAACATGCGGTGAAAAGAGAATGAGGTTTGCTGCTTAGTGGACAAAGAAGAGGTTTTCGAACATAGCAGTTGAGGAATGTTGGTTTACGTTCTTGGTCGGGACTCATAGAATTCTCAGCTTTCGTGTTTAGAATAAATAACGAGAGAAGACCACCCAGAAATCAAACGTCCTCATTTATGCCCACAACGATACCTAGTTTCTAGAATTTATTTTTAATGCTGTGTCCCTTCAAGACATACGCGATCATGTCTCTCCACAGATCCCCTTTCCTTCATTATCTATAAATAGCCATGACCCCCTGGGAACGATAGTCGTCTGGTTTCCCATTGTCTTCTCTTTCTTCTTTTTTTATGTGCCGTTTCTTTTCAGGACACAGGCGATCATAGCTCTCCACGTCCTCCTATCCCTTCATGTCTTTTTCATGTTTCATGTCTCTGCCACCTCCCCAGATCAATTTCTGTCAACCACTTGCTTTAGTCCGTCAGGAATGTACTTCATTGTTTTCCCTTGTCTCTCTTTCCTTCTACTCGACCCGTGAGTATCAGATTCTCCAGGCCCTCTTTCCTCATTATGTGTACTTTTTCCTTTTTATGTGTCATGTCCTTTCAGGGCGTAGATGATCATAGCTCTTCACCTCCCTCTATCCCTTGCAGCTCTCAACAAGTTCCTTCCCTCTGCTTCCTCCCCCAGACCACGTTCTGTCAGCCAGATATGTCACGCGTTGCTTTACCTTGTTTCTCTTTCCCTCTATTTGACCCGTAAGTATCAGATTCCCCAAGCCCAACTTTCTCATTACGTGTCACAAAAAAATTCAGCTTCCTCTTCCTGATGTTATGTATAAGCTTCCTCCTTGTTTCCATCCTCTCTAAAACCTCATCGTTGCTCACACGCTCGGTCCATGATATCCTTAGCATCCCTCTGTAGAATCACCTCCGTCGCCTCGAGTCTCTTCTTCATCTTTGAGGAGAGCGTCCAACATTCGCTGCCGTGAAGGAGGACAGAGGTCACGTAGCAGCTAAGTACTCTTTTCTTTGTTACCAAAGAAATCCTCCTGTCTTGTAATACTCTGCTCAGCTTTTGGAATGCGTCCTTGGCCATCCCAATACGTCTACGGATCTCAGCATCGCAATTACCGTCCTTCGTCAAAACACTTCCCAGATATTTAAACTTCCGCACTTGCTTGAATTTAGTGTCCCCAACCTGCAAATCGCATTTTGGGATCATCCTTTTATTGATGGCCATACATTCTGTCTTTTTCTAGGTAACGGTTAGTCAATTCTCGCTCTCCTTCGCTACCTTCTGTAGGAAGTTTTGTATTTTCTTTTCCGTGTCTGCTATCAGCACTGTGTCATCTGTTAGTAAGATTGTGGTCGCCAATGATGAATCCCAGTAAGGTCTCCAATTCACTCAGAATCGCCACGCTGTATAGTTTAAACAAGTCCGGTGAGAAGTCACATCTTTGCCTTACGCCTCTTTCGATTTTTGTATATTCACTGAACTCGTTCTCTATGCGTATGCGTGCTGTTTGTTGCCATTATAGATTCTTGATTATTCTAATATCTTTTCCGAATATATTGCTGAGGTTCCAACAGATTCTTGTGGCGTTTAGATTTTAAAGTAGCCTTTCTAGACAGCTCTCTACTGTTATTTAATCCATAGCTAAGGAGAAAGGAGATGGATTCATGCCTTTCCCAAGAGTATTAGTGCGGAAAGGAATGCAAAAGTCAGAATTTGAACATGGCTCAACGATTCTACTACCTGCACCTCGTTACTAGCGAGAGAGAAAAAATAAACACACACACACACACACACACACACACACACACACACAAGCACACACACACGTTTTCGTTTCTCTCCCTCTTACGCTCTTTTCCCTCTTTCTTTCATTCTTATTTTCCTTTACTCTCTCTCTCGCTCTCTCTCTTTATCTCTCGCTCTGTCTTGTTATTCTCCTTTGACTTACGACCCATATCACGCTGAAACACAGGTTCACGTGCGATTACCGAAGTTAAGCAATGTCGAGCCTGGTGAGTATTTAGGCGGATGACCGTTTGGGAATACCAGCTTCTGTAAGCTTCGATGCGCGGATAGTGTAAATGATAACGGATCAAAATTTGAAATCGGAGAGCAAATACCCTTAGAAACGGTATGAATCCACCACATCTCTCCTGAGTATGGGTTAATTAATAGAACTTGTGTCAGTTAATCATCATTATCTTAAAAAAAATATTAAATGTAAAAATATTTTCTGGCTTTAAATAACCTGCAAAAGGCTGATAAACTGTTAAAAAATCAATCAATATTATCCTTTACTCTGTGTATATATATATATATATATATATATATATATATATATATATATATATATATATATATATATATATAATCTTTCCCTCTCTCTCTTTCCGGTGCGCACCGCATCAGCACATTAATTCAAAAGATTTATGATAATAAGGATGATTGAGT
>OZ010605.1:535000-550000 GCA_963932145.1 Acanthosepion lycidas
CGAATTTTTCAAGGTATCAATCTTTCTCAATTAAAATATCCGGAAAAACAAATTGAAATGCTTGTTTTCTTATCCTGTTGTAACCTAGAAAAAGTTGGTGGTGGTGGAAGAGATGATGATGATGATGATGATGATGATGATGATATAGATGATGATGAGGATGATAAAAGAGATGATGATGATGATGATGGAAGTGATGATGATGGAAGTGATGATGATGATGATGATGATGGAAATGATGCTGATGATGATGATGAGAAAAAATGATGATGATGCTGATGATGGAAATGATGGTGATGATGAGAAAAATTATGATGATGATGATGATGTGATGAGAAAAAATGATGATGATGATGATGATGATGAGAAAAAATGATGAAGATGATGATGAGGAGAAAAATGATGATGATGATGATGATGATGATGATGATGGTGATGATAAAAAATGATGATGATGATGATGATGATGATGATGATGATGATGGAAATGATGATGATGATGATGATGATGATGATAAAAAATGATGATGATGATGAGAAAAAAATGATGATGATGATGATGATGATGATTGAAATGATGATGATGATGGAAATTATGCTGATGATGATAATGAGAAAAAATGATGATGATGCTGATGATGATGATGATGATGGAAATGATGATGATGATGATGATGATGATGATGAGAAAAATGATGATGATGCTGATGATGGTGATGAGAAAAAATGATGATGATGATATGGAGAGTAGTGTTAGTTTGGATCTGTCATTGAGTCAGTGAAATCAGTTTTTTGATGGTGAAGAATTGGAGTGAGCAAGAGTGTGAGATAACAGGAATAGTGAGGAAGGGACGGTAGATGGCAGTCGATGAATAAGTGGAAGGGGTTGGAAAAAAACGTGTCCAAGTTTTTAACCAAAAGCAGACTCGTCAAGGGGGTCCCCGAAATCGCCATCTGTGATAGCAGATGAATCACTCTGTAGTTTTTGTTTTCTATCTGTTTTATTCTTTTTTTTTTGGGCCATTTGGTAAAATTGGGTTGAATGAGCAGCTTCCACTAAGTTTGGCTTAACAAGCAGTCAACCGTCATCTTCAATATCCCTGCATCGTGTCAAAGAAACACAGGACGTCACGCCAAATTAACAGACGCGGAAGTTAATCGAAATTCAGCATCATCTGCCGGCTGAAACGCAACTGTTTTTCTTTCGTCTTCCTTCGCACAATGATGGTGACTTTAAAATGGGAATCCCAAATTTTGAAAAAAAAAGCATACAGTAACGATAAATTTAATAAGTAATAGACAATGCAAACAGAACAAGTTGATACGTCTTTGTTTAAATTTAATATCATTTTTGTTTAAAAAAAAGTTGATATCGTCTTTTTTTATTATTAAGAAAGAAGTTGATGTCGCCTTTATATGAAAAATTGATACCTTTGTTAAAAAAGGAGTTGATATCATGTTTGATTAAAAAAGAGAAGTTGATATCACCAATATTAAAGAAAGAAGTTCATATCGACTGTTTGAAAAAGAGAAATTGATGTGGTCTTTTTAAAAAAATTAATTGATATCATCTTTGTTTAAAAAGGAGTAGTTGATATCACCTATATTTAAAAAGAAGTTGATATCGTCTTTGTTTAAAAAAAAAACGGTAGTTGATATCGCCTGCTTAAAAAAGAAGTTGACATCGTCTTTGTTTAAAAAGAAAATTGATATCGTCCATGTTTAATAGAGGAATTGATATCATCTTTGCATTAAAAAGAGAAACTGATACCGTCGTTATTTAAAAAGACAAGTTGATGTCGACTTTGTTTTAAAAACTTGATAACATCTTTGTTTAAAATAGAAGCTGATATAATTTAAGAAAGAAGTTGATATAGTCTTTGTTTTGAAAAAGAGAAGTTGATATTATCTTTGTTTAAAAAAGTTGATATCTTTCTTTAAAAAGTTGATATCGTCTTTGATTAAAAAAGAGGAGTTGATATCACCTATGTTTAAGAAAGATGAGGTTGATATCGTCTCCGTTTGTAAAAGAGAAGTTCGTATCGCCTTTGCTTAAAAACGAGAAGTTGATATCATTTTTGTTTTAGCTTTTGTGTTTGGTGAGCTCGAGTGTAACGTACTAAATATCTTTGCAGACTGTTGCTTGAAGAAATCATTTCTTTCCGAGTTGTGCATCTAAAACTCCTCGCATCAAAATCTTAACAAGTCGATTGAAATAAATTCTTATATCAAATTTTAAAATATATATAAAAATGAGCTTTTCGTCGCTTTCACGATTTTCCGAAAGTTTAACAAATGCTTTTATTCTTTAACAAAAGAGCCATAAAGTCACTTCGAATTAAAATTCTACGCAACGTCTTAAAGACATGAGATCTTGCTACTCCATTAATTCATTGTAAAATTATAATTAATTTCATGTCGAAATAATATCTTTCATTGTAACTTAAAACATTTCATTTGACGTCATAACGAAGGTCATAAATTATAACGAATAATGAAACCCAAATGATATTTAGTTTGTAGAACCAGAAATATACGGGGTGGTGAGATAATAATTTATAGAAACTGTACGGATAGTAGCTATCCTATAATTTCTTACTTTTTTAGATTAAAAAAAAGAATATTTTCGATACCATAGAAATAAAACTACTAATAAATGCGAAATCTATTTTACTCTAAGTACCGTATTTGATGTTAAAATGTTTTATACATGTATAAAACATTTTAACATATCGGTAAGCATTAACCTACCAGATTTCATTTATTCTGATGACCTATTCTTGTACTACAAATATGAATGACGCCGTTTCTTTCTTGAGAAAAGTATCATTTACTCAAACCCACCTCTCAGGCCTAGCAATTGGCTCTGTCTGATGAAAAACGGACCATGAGCCATTTTCTTTCGTTCTTCTTCGTTCAAATCGCAATTCCCATGGGAGATTCTAGTGGAATCTTCCACCCCTTTCGGAAAGATGTATTCTTCCCTAAAAAAGCCTTAACCAATCACGACTTCGTTTCAGTAAATTCAATCTTCTATTGGTTAAGAAACACTAAACTGTAGCAAAGTCGAAACAGATCCTTTTTACCCACCGAAGCTCCCTGGAGCCGTTTTTTAAACACCAAAGTCAATATAAACAACCGCATGACTCAATTCAAGTCAGTCAGTCATCGAGTTTCGTGAGATGCTATCAAATTCCACGCGTGTCAATTCACTGACTCAACATCACTTCAAAATTCTCAACAAACTCAACACAGCACTCAATCGACCATTATCCGCATGGTAATCAAATTACAATTGATTTAAAAAGGGAACGTTTTCACTACACAAACAGTAATTGTACAATTCATCAATTTAGCCAAACAGTTAAAGGCAAACAATTCTTCACAACTTAATTTCTAACTAACAAGTAACACACGCATACACACTAATATTTGAACGAACACATTAGAGTTTTTTCCTTGCAGAAACCAAATTATTTTAATTTCACTAACAAATCAAAACCATTAACTTTTATTGACCAAATTTCTGCATGAACATTCTTCATAACATTGTCTCAATTGCCACAAATCAACAAACATTCTGTTATTCTTGCATGTATATCTATTGTATATATAAAAATCTCTTTATTGTTGGATCTCTAACCATTGTGTTTTTAGTAATTTCTTGCAATGTAAATTGTCCTTACATTCTTTATTTGATCTACATGTTGTGGGATAATGCATAATAAGCACGCATAATCTTTGCCTTACATAAATTTGCCTTCTGATACATTTTCACTCAGTTACAACCCGCAACACTAGTCTATGCATATACCATTGGTCTGTATCGTCAAAAAAAAAAAAATGCAGTCGCTTGCACTGTTCCCAGTGGATAACCCTTCTTCCCCCAGTTCCGTCGGTACCCACTTGCATCCGAGCATCGGGATTGTCATCCTTTCTCCCTATTCCTTTTCTCCCATCTCCACCCCAGGTGGCGGCGGCGGCGGCGGCGGAGATGGCTGTGAAGGTCCAGCTCATCTCCCGAAGAGTCATAAGCAGGAGTCATAAAGGAGTGTGGGTCATGGACGCAGCTGGGCGAGTCGCCCGCGTGACCATCGCCACTGGACTTACCGAAGGGTGGCTGAAAGTGAAGTCAAGAGTTTGAAGAGGGCATTCGCGTGAATTTGATTTTGGTGGTCAACTCTGCGCAACGGAGAAACCCAAACACTTGTCCAGAAGCGTCTACCGCAGTTATGGATATTATTATTATTATTATTTGCGTATATTATGTTTCCTGCTTTGTATCCTGTATAGCCGGGCCATATAGGAGAATTGTCATTTAACTGATAGCACTTTTCTTAAAATATGGAATATTCCTACTAGGGCGATCATCTCGGAAACTTGTATGTTGATGTTACCCATAATTATTATTATTATTATTATTATTATTATTATTATTATTATTATTATTATTATTGCTGTTGTTGTCGTAATTGAATATTCAAAATCTGACTGGACTACGTTTCATATTTCTAATGCTTATACATTATTTTTTTATTTTTTTATTTTTACAGTACCTGTCTGGATGAAAGGCCTTTTTCAGATCGAATTTCCTGGTCATGTTCCAATAATATTTGTCTTCTTCGGGCAGATCAAAACCAAGCTATCAATTTTGGAGACTACGGGTAAGAGTGAAAAAAAATATGATTTGAATGAATAACCTTACTGAATACAGCTCAGTCAATTAAAATTTTAACTCACTGAATGCTTAAGTTGCAAGACTATACTGCGTCAATTTCTCTGTAGAATTATTATATAAAAATGTATAGAAGAAATCCAGCAAAACTGTTTGGATTATTGCGAGAAGCGCCATTACATTGAAATGATAAAAATAAAAGCCATATTAATATTGTGTCGATGTTAAAGATTAAAAACTAAGTCGTTGTCAGTTGACCTGAAGTGGAAAGACGATATTGAATCCATTGCTATATCAGCTGCTATGTCAGTTGGATCACTGTGTCGTACTAGACAATTTTTCACTCCAGAATCTATCTTACATATGTATAAGTCTATCATTCGTCCATGCTTTGAATATTGCTGCCACATATGGTCCCGTATTCCTGGTATATATTTAGAAATCTATAATTCTCAAAATGTGTGTATATGTATGTGTGTGTGATTGGATGTTGTTTATGTCTATTTCTCTGTCTGTCTGTGTGTCTGTCCCTTTCTCTCTCTCTCTCTTTCTCTCTCTCTCTCTCTCTATATATATATATATATATATATATATATATATATATAGCTGACATGAAGTGGAAATACTATATGGGATCCGTTGCTAAGTCAGCTTCTAAAAAAGTTGGATCACTGTGTCGTACGAGACAATTTTTCTCTTTACATATTTATAAATCTATCATTCGTCCGTGCTTAGAATATTGCTGCCACATATGGTCCGGTGACCCTGGGCTGTTTGATAAAATCCAAAGAAGAATCAGCAATATTATTGTGGCTCAGCTTCAGTCACTTTCCCACCATCGTAAGGTTGCCCCTCTATGACATTTCAATAAATACTTTCATAGTAATTGTTCGGATGATATCTTCGCTATGATACCTAGACTTCTTTTTAATTTAAGCGCAGTACTACACTGGCGTCCAGATCTTATCAATTTGCAGTTGAGCTGGCTAGATGTAACCCGTAAATTTTATGCTGACAGTATTTTTTTTCTTGCTTGTGGAACTCCATTTCGGCTCCATGATTTCTAGCTAACTTCATTCTGCAAAAATTTTAATGTAATTTTAATTGCTATCTACCGACCTCCTGATTAACTCTTTCCTCTGTAATCATTAGTAATGTTTCCTCATGAGTAATGTTTCCGTTCGTAATTCTTCCACACCCTGCAATCCTTTGTGTCTTAGTGGCTTTACTGCCTTACTTGCGATACGGATTGAAAAAAAAATTAAATTTATGAAAAGGATCGATATTTGTCGATATCTGCGAATTTTATTAGGTTGGCGCAAAAAATAATGACGTAATAATGTCGTTTTTTGACGTTATTACGTCATTATTTTTGCACCAACCTAATAGATATTTATCAATGATAAATACTCAATATAAAACAATTTTAACTTATAGAAATTATGCAGCTAATTAAGAAAGTAATTTATTAACTTAATTACTGAGGCAAAAAATGTTTAGAAATTGTATCAATTTCTAAGTGCTTCACAATAAACTTACCTTCATGATCATGCTGTATATCACCTTTCTGGTTGTTTGATCTTGTTTAACAGCATATCAACACCTCTATGGGTTATTTTATGCCGAAATGTAAGTATTTTGAACAATCATATGCCTTCAACTAAATATATATTCAACCAATTAGATGACTTCAAATACAGATTAAATGTATTTCTACTATAAAATGTATTGCTGGTCATTTTATTGTGAATATGTATTGTTGGTCATTTTTTATATAAAAATGTATTGCTGGTATATTTACTATAAGAACATATTTTTATATTTTCATAGTATTTTCTTTTGGGGATTAACTATTTGCTCCTAGCTTAGTCCCTAACAGGTGCTACCAGTCCGGGTAAGGGTGACCCTGGTAACAGCAGCAATTAAGAGGTGGTTCCACGTTCCTCAAAACCTCCAATCTCCTGAACAGAGGCCATGCTATCGTTACTTTTCTGAACTGCTGCTCTTACGATGTAGGATATTTGAAAGCAAGAGCGATAAAAAAAAAAAAAATAAAATAAATAAATAAAAACGCCCACGGAAGCTAAATACGAATCTGGAGGCATCTAGTGCCAGAAACTTATTCTCAATGTTCAAATAATTGCCTTCAAATAATTACCTTTAAATAATTGCCTTCAAATAATTACCTTTAAATAATTATCTTCAAATAATTACCTTTAAATAATTATCTTCAAATAATTGCCTTTAAATAATTGCCTTCAAATAATTACCTTTAAATAATTATCTTCAAATAATTAGCTTTAAATAATTGCCTTCAAATAATTACCTTTACATAATTATCTTCAAATAATTACCTTCAAATAATTAGCTTTAAATAATTGCCTTCAAATAATTACCTTTAAATAATTATCTTCAAATAATTACCTTCAAATAATTATCTTCAAATAATTACCTTAATATAAAATTTCTATGTATCATTGTATATTATATATTAAATAGCGATTGGCTGTCAACACTGAAAACTTTCCGGCATCTTCTGTAAGCAAGCCGGCCCCAAATGAAATGTATTGTATTCCTTTGGATCGTGTCGGTATAGCCGGGAGGTGGGGAACATATGGTCTGGGCAGCGCACGGCCTCCATCTGCCAAGCCTGCGCTCCGGAGAGGACACTCCAGTCTCACCACCAAAGGATTGAATTTTCACCAAACGAGGCGCTAACTTTATCTAGCGAGATAAACGGATGCCCACGACAGTAATTTTTTACAGAAAGATGCTGATGATACCATGGAACGAACATGTGAGCAATGACGAGGTTTTGGAGAGAATGGAAACAAAAAGGAAAGTTTTACTTAAGAGGCAGTTGAAATTTCTGGAGCACATCGTGAGGAAAGAAGGCTTGGAAAATCTGATTGAACAAATAGATGGCAGAACAGGGTTTGGGTGGGATAACAAAAAGATAAAACTTATTAAGAAGCTTCACGAGATAGGAAGATGTGGAGAGCAATAAACAGAAGAAGGAAACTACAGTAAATGGTTGATTAAAGATATGACAATTTAGTGAACGTGATGTGAAGGAAGAGCTATCATAAAGGTTGGATGAAAAGTCACAAAAATAAAAATGTTAAGAAAAACAGCCATTAAAATAACTTGCTATATAAAAATCAATAGTGCGCATGTAAATCAATAATACCCATTATAACAAATTTTTGTGACGTATGGTAGTCGTTAATAATTAAGTATAACTGAGGACTTCAATGTTAAGATAAAACAATATTTAATTACAACCTCAAATAAATACTTAACAAGAACAAAGAAGATAAAGTCAAACAAAGATAATTAACCCTTTCGGTGAATACCTTGTTGGTAGCACAGCTCGGCTTAACGTACGGTAAATCCTAATTCAAAACCCAAATCATTGACGCTCAATAATTCACACTAATTCGACTGGATAGTTCCACTCAATAGTCACTCAATAATCACTGCAGTCAGTAGCCTGACACCGATATTTATACATCTGGCTGAAAATCATATATTCATAAGACCAGAGTGTCACGTTCGATCCTCGGTGTCGGTAGTTACTCATTTTCTTCCTATATGACACAAATGTAAAATAAAGAATTTAAATTGAATAATTAAACAAAACTAAATAAATAAAATACAAACTATTTTAAACAGCCACTCCTTTCTCTCTCTCTCTCTCTCTCCATCACTCTTTCTTTGTCTCTCTTCTCTCTCTCTCTCTCTTTTTTTTACCCACCCCAGTTTATATTTGTTTTTCTCTGTCTCTCTCGGTCTATCTATGAGGAGGTATTGAAAAATTCTAGGGTCGCCTCATTCCTCAAAATGAAACCATATGTGGGATAGGGGTAGGGGTTTTTCAGTACCTCCTCATATCTATCTTCACTTCATGTTTCTCTCGCCTCCAATCTATTTATCTATTTTATTTTTGTCTCTCGCTCTCCATATCTATCTATCTATCTATCTATCTATCTTCTGTTCATTATTTATCAGCTGTTCATATCTATCTCAGTCTGTTCATATCTCTCTCTCTACATACATACATACATACACATATAAAAGTCATATATATATATATATATATATATATATATATATATATATATATATATATATGGCCTTTTTGCCTCATTTAAGCTACACTTAGTAAACTACTATCTCTCTATCTATCTCCTCTTTCTGTTTCTCTCCCTCCCACTTTCTACTGTTCGTGGTTGTATTTGTAATTAGATTAAAATGAAAATGAATCAAAACAATGAATCGCCCTCGCCTACGAGCAATGGCATTTTCCCCTCAAATAATACTTTTCAGAAACGTTTTAACTTGACAGTCCAAGTGTTCAAAATAGTATAGTATTGTTTGTTTTTATATATATATATATTTACTGTTATTTCTGTTCTGAAATGTCGTTTGGTTTGGACAATGCAAACGGCATTTCGGGCATCACATTCACAGTTTCAGCATTAAGTGAAATATAACCTTCGTGAGAATATCTTTACGCGTAGCAAGGTTGCCCGAAGACGTCCAGTTTCGAATAAAGGGCGTTTCATTAAGACGAATCAAAGTCAGCAGTAAATAAATCAGTGTTGTTGGTGAGAATTTATTTATTTTTCTACTGGATCATGTTATTTAAGTCATGGCAATTATGTATGAAAAATAATATCACCCAAATATCTGTCAAGGCTTCGGCGACACACTTCCACTCGATGGCCAAAATTTTTGATGACGTCTCTGCATAGTTGCTCCCAGATATCATTAATATACCTTATTATCTGATCCTTCAGCTGTTGAATTGTTGTTGGCTTGTTGGCATAGACCTTACTTTTGAGATAACCCCTAAAGGAAGAAATCTAAAGGCGTCAAGACGCACAATCGTTATGGACAATTGATTTCGCTGTTTCGAGACCTGGGAACTTCTCATTCAAATTCTGTTTGAACGTTCATTTTCGTAATAGGCTTCGATAAATTTAATACGTTATTTGATTGTTAATCTTTCCATGGTTAAAATTGCCAAAGAGTTGAGTTGTTAAATGTGAAAGAAAAAGAAAAAAATAGTTCGATGCTTAAACTTAATTCACATTTAAAATCGGTCTCGTTTGCTATATTTCTGTTCTTTCTCATCTTGAAGTCAGAAGGCTGCGGTCGCTTGTCTGTGTCCCTTTTGTGTGTTAACACCATTCTTAGTTTGTAAACTTTTTACCTTATTACTGTTGCTTTACCTTATTAGTGTTAATTTGCTTTTTGCATCTATTGTTTGCCTACTTAATGAAATTTTTGTCCTGTTCTTTTCTTGCTCTTGTTATTGTTTAATGCAAACTTTGTCAATTCTGCTTGTTTTGGACATTTCTGCCAATTACATTTAAGTAACCACAGTCAATTACTCTACAAATATTAGCAGACATTTTTTAATCGTATGAATTTTAGATGATTATACAGTTTAAGAGGTTTTGCTTTATCCAATTACATGTTGTAGGAAATACTTGTCGACAATCAAAATGGCCGCATATTTGTATAATCTTTCGTTATCGTTCAATTTAGAGACAGACTCTGAGTGCAAATAACTTTATGTTTACGTGCTTTATAGACAAGTAAGACATAAGTAACTGTTTTGAAAACTTTTCCCGTGTGTGCAATTGGTTAATATGTAGAAAGAAAACAATTATGTCTGTATAAAGTTTAACAATAGAGAACTGAATCATAACAACAACAAAAAAAAAAAAAAAAACATTACTGAATGTGCAGTCGCGATCTGTGTATCCTCGTAACTGCAGTTAAACAAATAATTGCTACCTGATCATATGATGGCGTGATCAAGTCTGCGTTAGACATCACCTCATGAAGCTAACGTGATACCAGGATGCAGTGGTTTTCTCATGATCATAACATTCTCTTACGGTGATATTTTAGGGTTGCGATTGCTGTAATTACAGTGTATTATCTTTTTTTATATTATTTTTTTTAACTTTGACATGAACAAAGGTCCCTCAAATTCTTCTATAGAAATGAACAGATGAAATTTTATGAAGAGAGTCATTTTTTTTTATTCTTTATCAAACTCAGCATTTTCTTACTGCAATAAATCTTGTATGTTTTTTTTTTTTTTTTTTTTTATGGGAGTGGAAATTATCAAATAATATACGATAAAGATTTCCATCCACCGAAACAAAGATGTATATGAGGTTTCTTCTTTGTATTATTATTATTATTATTATTATTATTATTATTATTATTATTATTATTATTATTATTATATCATTTTATATTTGCATATTTACACCGGAAGAGCAGTTGCTATCTCTGGAAATCACGTGATAGCAAAGCACTATAATATACTACCAGCCTCTTTAATATTGTCTAAGAATGCGGTACATCATTTTTAGATCACCGAAAGCGTTGCTTTCTTCACAGGAACAAATGAGCTACCAATTAAGGCGATATAATAAAAATTCGTCTTTTCTCCTTACCTTTGTTTTTGTTTTCCTGACTTTTATTTTTGTAATTCCGATTCAGCAGCTGATTTAGTTATGCAATAAGATTCCTCAAACCCTTCTTAATAAGTAATTTTAATTTCATTTAATACAACATGGCGTGTATATTTCTGCTAGATTCGTATAAAACGTTAACAATGAATAAGATTTAATGTTTGTCTTTAAACTTTCATTTTGTAACAGTTAACTTGCATTTTCTTTTCTCAGGTGGAGAGCCAGCAATTATTCCTTCTTGTGGGGCCTTACTTTGTCTGATGGCATTAAATATCGACTTGGTACTTTCTACCCAGGCGAGAAGGTCTTCAGTATGCAATCACTTCATCCACAAAAGGACGAATCTCTTCCCGAATATTTTGATGCAAGACGAAAATGGCCTGGAATGATCACTGAAATTCAAGATCAAAGAGACTGTGGTTCATCATGGGCCTTCTCGACTAGTGGTAAGTTGCCCTGCCCTCTGGGTGTGTAGGTGGGTGTATGCATTTGCGAATACATACATTAAATAATATTTAAATAGCAAGTAGGATTAATACAAATATAAAATTTGTCACTTAGCAGATTGATGTTATATTCAGCACCCCGACTTCAGAGTTTCGTAGAAGAACCTTTGTGTAATCCTTCGGTCCACTCGTCAAGCGGTGTCAGCAAAGAAAAGTTTTCTTTTAGTCTTTAGTCAATTGGTGATATCTTCTGACGAGTGGATGGAGGGTCCATCTACGAAACTAAAGTCGAGATGCTGAAAAATAACAACGATCAGTTTAATGACAAATTTTATATTTGCATTAATCATATATATATATATATATATATATATATATATATATATATATATATATATATATATGTATGTATGTATGTATTAATCATTACATTGACTTACGTGCTAACATCACCATAGGTAAAGATATGAATCCTCTTCTTCCCCTCACCCGAATATTGGAAAATTGTAGGACAGACTGGGTTCTATAGCCTTGGAAGCAGAAAGTTCAGTCTGAAGTCTGGAGTGAAGTCCGTCAGGAGTCTGTCAGTCAGTCAGAGCGAGAGAGTCAGTCAGTCGAGTCAGAGGCAGTCCGAAACAGAGTCGCGTTCAGACAATTACTACAAGACATTGGAATAGTGATACTGGTCCAGACTATATTGTTCTCCCTACTAAACCTGATTGTTCATACTAACACTTTCTACTTCTCTGTATATATTCCTGTTTGTAATATATCTGTGTTATTCCATATCCGCCTTCGAGTTCTTCTTTATTGGTTCTACCTCGGACTATCACCGTGGTACAAGGAACCGGACCATAACACAAACTACATGGTTTCCCGTCATAGTAATCCCTTCGAGTCTAATGCACTTTTCCATCCTTCTCTGACATGCTATGTGTGTGTTTGTGCGTGTGTGTGTCCAAGCAACTCCTCCGCTTCCACTGATTCTATTTCAATGTTTCATAGCACATTCAAAAGCCTAGAAAAGTTAGGCGCAGGGAACGATTTTCGTTGAGCTCAGATTCAGGGTTGCCAGATTATGCGAGATTAAAACTATACATTAATACATTATACGAACCATTATCGTTGTTTTCATGGTTCAAACGGAGTAACACATTTCCTTTTGTATCCAAAATTGCAGTGCACCTTTTTATTATAAACTAGCTTAAAAGCCGCACTATCGGGCAGCATTTAAGCTAGCTTCTGTGAAGGACTCTTGATTTGACCATCATCAAAATACCTATGGAGGAGTAGATGGGATAGGCAAAAATAAACTACAGAACTCAAAATTGATCGCTGTATTTCAGTATTGAATTAATGTTTTTAAGCTTACCTTTTAAATGTTCAGCGATAATTCTTCTGCTGCCACTTAATTTAAAGACAATTCCATGTACGCAGATCCTTATTTTCCGTACAAAGAATTATTTTTATTTCATGGGTGATAGAACAGGGGACAATTTATAAAATAAAATTAATATATTGTAAAGATGGGAAAATAGAAATTAGAATTAATTATACATTCAACATTTGAAGAGTTAGAGAAACATCATAGTTAATTATGTAAAACCTGCATATTAGAATATACATTAATAAATACGAAAGTGGAGCCCAACTCTCCTACGAATTCTGAGATTAAAAAGCCCCCCCTCTCTACTTAAAAGTAATTTGGTATATACTCGACCCCCTCCACGTAGTCGCGTTGTGACACAAGGTCGGTTTAATGTGGGGAGCCTGAACGTATACACCCGGGCTAGGAACAAAAATTCTCCGAGCCCCCGCAACCCTCTGTTGCGCTGACCTCTCTGGTGTAATGTGAGGGCGCGGCCTCGGGTAGCTGTTCCCCAGATCTGGATACCTCTCAGTATAATTTTTCTCAATTGTGATTCCGTCCTTTGACGCAGCCGCCCCCGAGCGCACTCTTTAACGTTTCTGTTTCTCCAATATGTGTAATGTGTTTATTGTTTCTTTTTCAGCCGTTGCTTCCGACAGATTGGCTATCGGCTCTTTTGGTGAAATCAGAGTGAAATTGTCACCACAGAATTTGCTGTCATGCGTCGGAATTGAAAGTAATAATTGTACAGGAGGCAACATTGACCAAGCTTGGTGGTACCTTCGTAGATTTGGGTAAGAACAACATTTACTCACATACACACACAGTCTTTTAATTGTTATTCTTAAAACACGACACCAGAGAAGATAAGAACAGAAAAGCTGATAAAAGAAATATAGTGAAAAAAGATATTGAAAAGTTCTCAGCCCAACCAAGATTCTGAATAAAATTCTAACTCTTGGCCAAATTTTAGTAAGTGGGTTGGGTCGAGAATTTTTTAGCTGCTCGTCTGATAATTTTTTTTTTTAACGTCATGCATTTTAAGGACGTAGGCGATTATGGTTCTCCATAGATTCCTTTCATCTGTGAACTGATTTCTTAGGAATTATAATGGTGTGGTTTCCCGTCACCTCATCTATTGTTTTGAATTCGGGGTAGTTTTATCCTAGACTGGTTGACAATCAAGGCTAGAGAAACTAGTCTATATTGCTATTTAAACAATAACAACAGGAAGAAGAAATAGCTAAATACCTTTTTCCAATGGCACTGTACGAAAGTGAACTTAACAGACTAAATTGGAAGTTGAACTCGACCCACCAGTATCTATTATGTTGCCAGTAAATCCTCTTAAAATGCTATTTTCCCTTGGACAAGTCTTAAAGGAACAAAGATAAAATGAATATAATTGTTGCTATTTCTTTTTTAATGATTTTGATTCTTTTTGCTCTGATAACAAAAAAAAAAATGACTATTTGTGCACAAGAAAGAAAATTTGTATAATTTTATAAACAGTTTCCAGATAGACAGAAATAACTTTATTTACTGTACCATCCATTTTACCTCGTAATGCGTAATGTGGAACCATGACACTTTCATATACGCTATAAAATGAATATATATTCCAATATGTGTTTTAGTCAAGTCGAAAAAAAAACTATTAATCCCTATGTAAATTTCACGGTTTTTCTGTTTTTAATTTGTTTACGAGTCATAATTCGTTTACCGTCTGCTTCAGTGAAATGGAAATAGGGAAGAAAAAAAAATGGAAGGGGAATAGAAACGGAAAGAATGGGATAGGAAAGAAAGAAACTATTTGAAACAGTAAAATGGAAGTAAAATTGATCTAGAAACAATTGGATCTGCAAACTGATGGGTGGGATTATTTACATTAGTCTAATTTAACGTTTTTCATTTAAAACTGATTTTCTTTACAGTGCTGTAACTGAAAGTTGTTATCCTTACAAAGCTAGAGAAGAGGCCTGTCCATTCCCCAGGTTCGGAACGCCAGAT
>OZ010605.1:552500-597500 GCA_963932145.1 Acanthosepion lycidas
GTTAATGTTACATTTATTTTCTCCCTGTGTTTTTTCCAGCTATCTTCACTGTAAAAGAGGATTTCTATGCCTACAAGTCGGGAATCTATCGACACACCGGTGCAAGTCAAAGTTTGCCTCATATTTATCAACAAACAGGCTATCACTCTGTCAGGATCATTGGGTCAGTAAAAAACACATTTTTAACCGTTCAGCAAAATCATATTTACCGGAATAAATATTACTGAACATGAACGTAATAAACCATTATATAAACTGTATAGATTCTCTTCATTTAAAACAAAAGAATTTAACAAGACTCACTTTAATTCCGAGAAGTTTTCAATGTCATTTTCTATAATTAGCGTGTAAATTTATACCCTTTATTTATCATCTCTCAGTTGCGTCTCTGTTCTCGGACAGAGTACGCTCAGGAGTGACTCCGCCAAGGGACAGAGTCGCAACTGAGGAAAATTATTCTGAGAGGTGCCTGGCCCTGGGGAACAGCCGGAGGCCGCGCCTTCTCATTGCACTAGAGAGAAGGATCGGTGCACGAAGTGTGCAAGAAAGTTATAACTTATTGCAGATGCGTAATAAATTTCAAGTTCAGTCTGTAGCAAGCGGCTTCACTCTACGTACTTTAGTCCCAATACTTTTTGATGAAACCTTGGATAAGCACTACCATTTGTATAGGTACTACAACATATTCACGATACCTAAAATTTAAAATTAAGTTTTAAAAATGAAAATTTTTTCTTGAAGCTTTTATTTTATTTATAATTTCAAGCTAATCGATTAAATTTAATATTTCCAATAAATCTAATTCCCATTAATAAAAAAATACTTAAAAAATAAAATATACTTTACTGAATCTTTATTTTAAGAATATTAGCTGATTTAAGGTTTAGTTAATCTGATTTGAAACAAATATTACTTACTTTAAGTTTAAAATATCGTAGAGATGCATTTTTAACACAGCGGTAACTGTTTATTTAAAGTGTTGACATGGTGACAGCTTGAATGATAGATAGGTTATCTAATGTTTTCTACTGTGCATATATCTGTAAAAAATAAATGAGGAATATAACGTGAACGCCTTTTTTATATAATTATTTATTACTCAGTCATCTTAAAAATTTAGGAAAATATTCTCCGTAATCTAAATTTTATTGAATTTTAGATACTTTGGCTTAAATTTACTTTATTTATCGGACTTATTTTCTGATTATTAAGTGTCTGAACAACCGTATCTACAAAAATCAGAACGTTTATACACATACAAAAAATAATTCAAAATTCTTTTAGAATATTGGTGTTCGATGAATTGTATGAATTTTTTCCATTTAGAATTAGTAAATATAGTTTTTACTTAATAGGAATATCACCTAAAAGAGACAAAGTAATGAAGAAATTTAAAAGGTTTAAAACTTTATAAATTATTCTAATGATTTTTTTTAAATTAAAACAATTCTTGTAAAAATTCATTATTCATCGATTTAAGACAATAGTGTTCATAATATATTTTATTCATAAAAGTGATGTTTTGTGATGTCAACGAACACTCCTTGCCACTTTTATGTCAACGAATACTCGTTTTCACTTTCGTAATGCTCGTTGTAGTAGAGACTTTGTAATCGCAGACACAACTATAGTAACGCCGTCGAACAATACTGATGTCAAACGCCTTCGAATAACACTCGCACTAATGCACTTGCTCTATAATACTCGCTCGAATAGTAATCCGTACAGTGATCCGAATAGAGGAATAGTATAGTGAACTGAGTAGAGAATAGCGGTCCGTATAGTAATATGTAGGATAGACTAGAAATACGATCAATTAGACACACGCTACCTTCCATATATGCGTTTTCTCTATGATCACGTGGTCTACTTAATTCAATAATGGGATCGCCTGTGTTTGCTCACTGGCGATCTATGTCCAAACTCAAGTGTCGGCAGCGACACTTCATTCCTATATAACATAATATCTTGCTTTTATTGCATTTTAATTTTATAATTCAGAGCAGATTTTCAGTAAATGGGGGTCCTGTTTGGCATAAAAAATTGATTATTTAACTTTTCAAGGGAGTTCTGCTTTTAACTAATATAAAAATTTAGTGGCACAAAAATTAATTCCTTAAAATTAAATAAGTGAGGGAAACATATGTAAAAACTATTTTTACCAAGATTTTCTAAAAAAAAAAATTCTAAAATAATTTCATTCATTTGTGAATAAGTCTTGAAAGTTTCATTAAAATCTGACAATTATATGATTTTTGCAAAAATTTCCAAATCTATGTTTTTATCACCGCAAAAAGACGCTAAAAGTTCTTATACTAGTTAACCCCACTGACGAAAAAAAAAAAAAAAAAAAAAAATTCGAACGTTCTAAAAAAGATAAAAAAATATAATTTAATAATCAAAAACTCCTTTTGTTTTTTTTCTCATAACGACAACAAAACTTTGTTTTTATTAAGTTTGGGACATTTTTTCATCATGGTTTGCTCCTTTTTTAACGAATCAGTGGTGGTAACTACAATTGCATATATCTAAGAGGAAACACTTTATATACATATTAACAAAACTTGAATGCGGAAATAATTCTACCGCTGATAATTACATACGTGCACAGTTTCACGTATATGTAAAAAAAATCTACCAGTAACTCATGTAACGTTAAACACCATTTTGCGATTAACAACTTTCCTTCAATATCCCAACTCTTTTTTTTACATTTTTCTCGCGTTCCTCTCGATGTATAATTAGAACTAATGTTTTGTATATATTGTCGCTCTTTTATTGGAATCGTAATTACGATCCAATTCATCAGACCCAGAAATTCAAAAAGAAATCAGAAAAAATAACTGCGGGAATAAAAACAAAAATTTAGTGAGTGTATGTATGAGAGTGGGGGACGAAAGTGAGAGGTAAATGAAAGTTCTAGAGAGGGGTAACAGACGAGAAAAAAATAGGAAGGCCTAAAAGTGAAGGTGGGGATTAAAATTCAACAGAGAGAGGTTTTAAATAGAAGAGCTAAATCACAGTTTACATGAGTGAGATACAGATTACGATTCCAATGTAATAAATTATAACCATGGAATATTAATGTTTAAGTCTTTTTATTATAATCTTACTCCGACCGGGACATTGAGTTCTACCTGGATTCTATCCTCTTGGAAATTATATATATATATATATATATATATATATGTGTGTGTGTGTGTGTGTATGTGTGTGTGTGTGTGTGTGTGTGTGTGTGTGTGTGTATGTATGTATGTATATATATATATATATATATATATATATATATATATATATATATTAGGTTGGTGCAAAAATAATGACGTAATAATGTCGTTTTTTGACGTATTTTTTAACGTCAAAAAACGACATTATTACGTCATAATTTTTGCACCAACCTAATACATATATATATATGTATATATATATATATATATATTTATATATTTGAGATATATAACTACTAATAGTATCTATCTATCTATCTATATATATATGTATATATATATATATATATATAATTCCATCAATAAGAAAATATTTTCCTACATACTCAATTAATTATCGATAATTATTCTGATATGTAGAGTTTTATATCATATTTCTTCCATAAGGGCATATGTTTATATTATAAATAAAAACTCTTTATTGACAAGGGTCACTGAGGTTTCTTCCCGGGCATGTACGCTTTCAGTCCCTCTCGGAAATACCAGGTGAAACCGCAATCCTCTCCATGATTCACACCAGTTTGCTCGGTCGACATAGTACACAGGAAACACTATTTCCGGCTATACCAGCGTGGCAGCCCTCGTCATAGCAGGTTCCTATTTGTTACGGCTCGTAATAAATGTAAGAGAGTCCTCGAAGGAGCTAACTCCCTGTTTACTGAGAGAATGAAGCAACGCATATCCTCTAAAAACTTTGGCGTCTCTATAATAGGGTACTAAATAAGTGCGAGGTCTCTATTCAGCCCCTATTCAATCAATAATCCTCTGCTGATAAATCTGAATGCTTTGCCCATAGAATTCTCCTCAAACTCTACTCTTAAATTATCCCTGCCTAACTTCCCACTTAGAACTGATTCTCTGCTGAGTGATATGTATATAACCCCTTCCATGGTATCATCTCTAACCTTGATTCCCACAAAACATATGGACCCGATGCTATGCCTGTAATAGGCATTAAGAAGTGTGCTCCTGAACTGGCTCCTGTTCTCTCTAATCTGTATAATAAATGCTTCACTGCCTCTTGCTTTCCTGTCTGCTGGAAGTCATCGTCTGTTGCTCCAGTTTTTAAGAATTCTTGTAAGAACCGTCCAACACATCGAACTCTCAGCCTATTAGAATTCTACCTCCTTTTGGGAAACTCCTAGAAGCCCAAATTAATGCTGAATTAGTTCATCATCTCTCATCGGAGAGCCTTTTCTCAGACAAGCAATAGGGTTTTCGTTTCTCCAGGTCAACTGCTGATGTAATAACGATAATTGTGGAAAGAGTCTCTTGTGCTCTAAATAAAAACAGTGAGGCCTGTGCTGCAGCTTTGGACATCTCGAAAGCCTTTGACAGGGTCTGGCATTCGGTTCTTCTCCACAAGCTTAAAATTTACGGTATCTCCGGCCACATTCTTGAGCTGATCCAGTCGTTATTATCAAATCGTGAAATGAAAGGTGTTCTGAAGAATCAGCAATATTATTGATCCTGGTCTGGTGGCTCGGCCTCAGTTACTTCCCCACCGCCGTAAGGTTGCCTCTCTGAGCTTTATTTTTTTATATAAATACTTCCACAATAATTGTTCAGATGAGCTCTTTTCTATAAAACCTAGACTGTATGAATTTAAGCGCAATACTAGACTGGCGGCGTGATCTTATCAATTGACAGTTGAGCTAACTAGATTTAGCCGTCACTTATATGCTAACAGTTACTTTACTCACGCCTGACGATTGTGGAACTCACTTCCTGCTCAACACTTTTCAACCAACTTTAATCTGAAAGAATTTAAATTCAATGCCAATCGCTATCTACTGTCCTCCTGAAAACACTTTTCTCTTTCTACTCATTACTAATGCTTCTTTTCCTAATTTCTCTACACCCTGTAACCCCTTGCGTGTTAGTTCCTGTATTGCCTTGCTTAGGGTGATACTGATTAAAAAAAAGAAAAATTTATAGAACATGAATACGATAATAGTTTGGCAACAAAATATGCACACGTTAACAAAGAACAGAGAAATTAATTTTTTTTTGTTTTGTTTTTTTTGCTAAGTTAACATTGCGTCAATGGTTTAGCTTCGGGTATGTAAGAAACATAGATATCTGCAGTAGATATGGCATCTGCCTGATGTGCGCCAAATGAACAGGCGACTTAATTTTCTCGCATCTAGCCAGACTGTCACATAACACATTTCTTACCCTTTCATGTGTGCATAAATTATAGCTGTGTCAAGGGCAGACAACCAAATTTTGTAACGCCACAAGACTAAAATTATTCAGGTTGGTCATATATTACTATATTAACAAGACATGTCAGCCAGTTATGTGCCATGCGTGATACACGCGTAAGCGATCATGTATCTTTCGATACATCACTGACGAGGCAGATTTTTTCTCAGCAATAGGTTGCCATTTCTTTCTGCGGTAGACCAATTGCCATCCAGGGATATAGAACCTGGTCCATCCTGCTAGTTACCCATAGCTGTTGGAGAGAAGAAGAGGATTCATACCTTTCCCAAGTGTATTAGCACGTAAGCGAATGTAATGGATTCGACTGTAAAGTCAGTCAGTCAGTTATGGTCCATGCGTGATACGCACTTAGGCGATCACGTAACTTTCGATACATGACCGACGAGGCAGATTTTTTTTCCCGCAGTAGGTTGCCATTTCTTTCCGCGGTAGACCAATTGCCATCCAAGGCTATAGAATCCGGTCTGTCCTGCTTATTAACTGAGAGAGAAGGAGAGGATTCATACCTTTCTCAAGGGTATTAGCACGTAAGTGAATGTAATGAATTCGACTGGAATTCGAACTCGGCTCTCCGATTCCTCAATTCGAGCCGCTATCCATTACACGGAGGAGGCACGGTAGAGTAATGGATAGCGGCTACAAGACATGTTCACACCTCAAAAATTTAGTCTCTACTTTTGTGCGTTTCCGTGTGTACATGTTCGCGCTTCTGCGTCCAAAATCTCGATCATAATTTATAAACTTTTAACTAAATATCCCGTAATCAATTCTTTATTTTCTTTGTTTTTGTAGATGGGGCGTTGATATTCAGCCCAATGGTGCAAGAACTAAATACTGGGTAAGTTGGAATATTTATGCTTTTTATTAGTGTAACACAAATTCCTCCGAATAAAGATTTAAACAGTGTTTCTAGTTTTGTCATCTCCAGAAACTTTCCAAGATCAAATGTACGGTGCCATCTGGAGCTTAGTTCGTCCACCAAGTGGCAAATTCAATAAACTCTTGTTCATATTTAACTCAAACTTATCTACGCTAATCAAATTTATATTGGCTAGGTACATTAATTCATTTGTAGTTCATAAAATTGAATTATTTCTTGTAAGATACAGAAGTCTCGAGTCATTATAAAACAGTTAATAAAAACTTAATATAAACAATAGTAAATGTAGAAACTCACGCTTCGCTGCAGTCTTCAGACCAGTTCTTAAGATTACTGTGAGGCGGGAAACTAACAGTTACCATATCTGTCTATATTTCTGAGATGAGGTATTATGTACACTATTTACATTATTCAGACTATTGTTCTCATCTTTGTCGCCATATTTATTACAACGTTTCGGCCTTTCAGTATCTGTCTATATTTCCGAGATGAGGTATTATGTACACTATTTACATTATTGAGACTATTGTCCTCATCTTTGTCGCCATATTCATTACAACGTTTCGGCCTTTCAGTATCTGTCTATATTTCCGAGATGAGGTATTATGTACACTATTTACATTATTGAGACTATTGTCCTCATCTTTGTCGCCATATTTATTACAACGTTTCGGTCGTTGTACGCTCCGGCCTTCTTCGGGTGGTTGGAATGTCGCTCACTTTGTTTCGCTCACTGGGGTAGACTGTTCTAGTTCTACATGCCATGTTTTAATGGATGTCAGTTATCAGTTATCTCCTGTTAATTACCCTCTGAAAGTTCTCCACTGCTCAAAGACACATGGCACAGTGGATAAAGGCGTTAGTTAGATCCAGTGACAGGACCCAAAGAGTGTGAGTTCAATACCTGGCAACTTTCGAATAATAAGTGCGACATTACTGTAATTATTGAACAATATAGTTCATGCCACTTTGACGGAAAATTTACGAGTAAAAAAGAATTCTCTTATCACTACATTTGTACATAAACGCAGAACTTTAACCTTAAAATTTAAATTCAAAATCAGCGATGCGACTGCACGTTCCAAAACTATAACACACATTTATCATAGCATTTTTCGGATTACAATCTTGTTTTCGTTTGTCCACTTATTACTGAAAGTATAAACAAGAACACAATCTATTTCATACCTGAGGATGTCTTTAGGAACAGACGAAAGCTTGTAAAATAAAAAGATCTAATGCAACGGAAATTTATAAAACAGGATCTTTTCATTCAAAAACAGATTCGGGTTTTTTGTATATTATTGAATTGTTCGCGAAGATGGATTTCTCGCCATTTAATCATTAACCTTTGTATTTGTTTTATGTATGAATAATTCATGAATTTGTAAATTGATTACACCTTTATTGAAATTAATATATATATATATATATATGTGTGTGTGTGTGTGTGTGTGTGTGTATATATATATATATATATATATATATATATATGTGTGTGTGTGTGTGTGTGTATATATATATATATATATATATATATATATTGTCATCCACAGACAGACTGTTTCGTTTAATAATAGTAGAGTAAAATTCTTTATTATAGGATATTACATTAAAACATGTATAAACCGCTACATAAATGCAGTTTATACATGTAGCGGTTTATACATGTTTGAATGTAATATTCTATAATAAAGAATTTTGCTCTACTATTAAATTGAAATCATCCCTATTTTTGTATTGAACCCTATTATGAACTTTTCAATTTATATTGTTTTCAGCTTTGCGCTAACTCTTGGGGTACTCACTGGGGTGAGAACGGATACTTCCGTATCCTGAGGGGAGAAGACGAATGTGGTATCGAGTCCTTCGTCATTAGCGCCTGGCCACGACTTCCAAGGAGATATCACGCGAACAGACGAGCCCGTAGACATATGGATGAAAAACTTATTTCTAAATTACTATTCGGATCGAAAAAGCATTAAACTGTGCACAGTTTAATGCGTTGTTATAAATCACCTTTATGCCTTTTCATTAATGATTTTGTTTGAGTTACATCGGCTCGTTTCAATATTTTGTTCTGGTTTTCATTACACATATTTTTAAACGAAGGCAATCTTTTGCAAACTTTTTTTTTATCAGATATCAAACGAGCTAATATTTTATATGGATATGTATAGCTTTTAGTAATTTTAAATGTATAAAAAAAAAAGAAAGAAAAAATGACTGTATTATGTGACTTACCAAATTT
The DNA here is from genome assembly GCA_963932145.1 of Acanthosepion lycidas. NCBI lineage: Eukaryota > Metazoa > Mollusca > Cephalopoda > Sepiida > Sepiidae > Acanthosepion > Acanthosepion lycidas. The sequence goes on from OZ010605.1 coordinate 561,088, forward strand.
AAAAAAAATAAAAAGTATTAATAAAAAAGACGATGATGAAGTGAAAAAAAAAACAAGTTAAAAATGCAAAAAAAAAAAAAAAAAAAATGCTAGCGTTTTAAACTGTTCAGCTGCAACCCAAAATTGCTAATTTTCTTCTTTCCTTCTTTTCATTTCAAAAAAACGTTTTCTATCCTTCTTCATTTAATTATAAGATTTCGAAAAAAAAAAAAAAATCAAATGTTTGTTTTTATTCATTTTTTTGTGTTCTATTTTTTCAAAATTAAAATTTCTATCTTTAGTAAAATTCAAGGAATGTATAAAGATTCAAATTATATTCTTCTTAGCGGTTCATTGGCGAAACTTTTTCAATGTGTCATTTGTAAATAGCCACAAACTGATGCAATAAAAGAAACAGTGATTTCGCTTAGCAAGTTTTTTTTTTTTCTTTTTCATCAAGTTTGAGGCTGCAAAAACTGCGTTATATAGATGATAAGACGAATGAAATCCGACGCTGTAGTTTCAAATCTCTACCAAACCAGCGTCTTATCGGACAAAAGAGAATTGATCCTATCAATGTCGTTCTTGGGAAACCTCTATGGTAAAGACATTCACTAACAACTATACATTTTGAAATGGTGTTATCACGAAAGATGGAATCGGTTAGCCGAGTTCAAATTCCAACCTCGTCGCACAAGTACTTTACAAATCCATTTTAACCGCCTCTACAAATTGGTGACACTTTTTTTTACATTTCTCCACTGATGAAATATGTAGGTTAGGGTTAGGGTTAGGATTACGCCGCAGAAAGTACAATAGTCGAGTCAGGACGAGTTTTGTTCTTGCCATTATTTTTTTAATAATTTTCGCTCAATGTAGGGCTTATGTTTTTGATGAATGCATGAGGGATATGTGTAGATAAAATAAAGAAAAAACAACCTTCAACACAGCTCTACAAATTTAATTAAATTTTTATTACTCACTATTAATTTTCTTTCAAATTGAAAAAAATGAATTACAATGATTCAGAGCGAAACAGTTTCACACAAAAATATTTTTGTTTGTCTTTCTTTTCATTTGCGTTAGAATGTGTCTACATATGGGAATGACCGTGTCGCGTATTTGTGCAGTTTTATCTATGCGTGTAATTTCTTAATAGCACTGATTACGTTTGTAAGCAAACTCAGTTTGTGTGTTGTTGTTTTTTTTTTTTTGTGTGTGTTTCTTAACTCAACATCGCTAAGCCTTTTATGTAATAGCATTCTCGAATAAATATGCGAAAATCAATTAAGGTTTGAGAATTTCAGCTTGTATAACAAACAAACGACCTTCGTCAAAATTTAACTGAAAATCTCTGCGAACTAATATGATCGCTTATATAACCGAAACATCGGCTCTAGTAAAACTAAAATTTAGATTTTATTAAACTCATAAGTTTATTGATTAATAAATATTTTCCCAATTTTTAAATATCCATTTTAAGGAGGGAAATATCGTTGATCATTATCTGGAGTGAACCATCAAAATTTTGTAGCAGACAACAAATAGTAACTCTGAAAATTCAAAGGCCGCGTTTGTGATAACGTCGCTGATTGGTTAATAAAAACGAATATAGAAATTGTAATCGGAGACTAGAAAATGCATAAAAAAATGAGCCTGCTCCTGTGTGATGCGATTTGTACAAAAAAAAATGAGTTTCCAGTGACAATACTTACCGTAATTTCTCGAAAATACTACGCACCCATAAATAATACGCACCCAACAAATGATCTAAAAATTAAGAAATATATCTATCCCTATGTATAATACGCATCTATAAATTTTGTCAAAAAAAATATATAATTACGAAGACATTTTGTTGACCTTGACATTAAGAATAAAATCAAAACTAAGTGGTTAAAATAATGTTGAAAATTACCAGCAGTTTTCCTGGTAAATATAACATTTTATTTTTACCGCCAAAATGTCGTCAAAACGTGTGAGTAAATGATAATTTGTTTAATGACAATTTAGATATTGATTCTATAATAGAAAGTGGTGATGATGATGAAAATTAAAATTTCAATAAATTATTAACTTGATATCCTCTTTTCTCCGAAATTGGCCTTTTTATAGATTTTTTGATTTTTTCGCTAAATAAAAAAATGCGGTTACTGATAAACATAAATTTATTGACAAAAAAATGTTACAATTATTATTGTTGGATTTAAAATGAAAATTAGAATATATTTCTTATTTTAGAAGATCAAGCGCGTATTTGTTATTATAAATCAATAACGAAAAACATTTTTGTTTAAACCTATTTATAATACGCGACCTGTAATTTACAATAAAAAATGCGTATTATTTTCGAGAAATTAAGGTAAATCTATTCCATTTGTCTACAATTCTTTAACAATGTGATCTGATCTAAGAGGACATAGTAGGAAGTAAACATTATAAGGATAAGGAATGTAGATAACTATTGACGCTTCATTTGAAGAAGTTAAGCGTATGGTGTTCAGGTAAGTACCCACGTGGAAGTCTGTTTCACGAAGTGGGCAGTTCTTGGGAAAGTATTGTTTAAGTCGAACTTGGGAATAAGGCTGATCTGATCCCGCGGATGTAACATGACGTGCCCTAGTGCAGGAGTCGGCTACCTACGGCACGCGTGCCACATGTGGCACGCCAAGCAATTTCCAATGGCACGCAGCCGCAAATGACATTACGAAGTCCGAACCAATAACTACTACAACGCAAAGAAGATATTTAGCTGTTTCAATTTTAATATATACTAAAGTATATATACTATGTATTACTAAATAAAATATATTGTAGAACAGGTATATTGACCTTGACTTGTATAAAAATACGAAGGCTGTTGGCACACTGAATGATTTTAAAATCCTAAGTCGGCACATAGTTAGCAAAAGATGGCCACAACCCCTGCCCTACGGTTAAAGGTATGAATAGTCAAAATAGAGAATAAAACCCATTTGAATATTTCCCATGAAAAAATTGATAAAATAGCGACAGATTTTTAATGGCGAGTCTGTGGGGGAAAAAAATTGAAGATTTGAAAAAATAAGTCGTCCCCCCCATAAGACGGCGTAAAGAATTTTGAATGCTATCAATACTGGAAAATTAAGATATGCGCATATATGGCAACAGTGGTCCATTTACACTATAGATTCTTTGGACTGTAGTCTTCATCTTTATTGTCATATTAACGACATTTCAGCTCCAAGTAAGTCTCAAAAATTAATTCCCCGATTGTCCCCAAGAACACATGGCCCAGTGGATAAAAACGTTGGTTAAAGTAATCTTAACCCGAATTGAGTTGTGAGTTCAATATCTGGCCACAACTAAAAGATTAGAGAGTTGACCTACTAAAGATAAATAATTGAGACACCATGACACATGGAACTAGAACAATCTAACCCAGTGGATTAAATAAAGGGTTCGGTCCGAAATTCCAACATATGTAACCTGAAGAAGGCCGGAACATACAATGGCCGAAACGTCGTGAATATGCCAGTAAAGATGAGGATAGCAGTCTGAACAATGTTACAATACCTCATCTCAAAAATATAGACAGATCTTTGGTCTGATCTAACTCTCTTAAAAATGGAGTCAGGTATTTTCTGGGGCTGTGTAAGGAGCCAACCATTTTGCCAGCATCTTTTAACGATGGATCCAAGGAGTGAAATAAGCATGAAACGTAACAGATGTTGAGAGTGCAACCTTTCATTGTGACTGGAGAAAACCTAAGGTCTGCTCAATGGTAATGGAAAGATACTCGCTTGTTTTAGGTATTTTAAGTAGTAAACCAGAACCATCAACCCTTTTAGAGCTTAAATCAAAAGAATGATCTGCTGCAAAGCTCCGGTCATCTTGATTTTTGGAAGTGCTTCAATGAGCGGAACAATTCCTTAATAATCTGAGAATGTTCATTGGTTAATAAAAAGCATTACGGAGGAAAGAACCTTGTGGGGACAACTGCATTTTTTCATGAACTTATGGAAACTTTATGAACCTGCCTGAGAAAACCGATTAGATTGCATAAACTCTTTCAGAGATACAATAGCTGGGAAGATTGTACAGCAACCCTCTATGACACACCTTGCTAAAAGTTGTTGAGATGTCTAAGGTCCGTTCCATTTTATACAAATGGATCAAACTTTTCTTCTTCTAATTGCAGGGTAGATAAAGGCTTTCGGGCTTTGAGTGGCAGATAGTGTAAGTGAAAAATGAATCGGAATATAATGGAAAACCAGACCACTATATTTCTGAATCAACCATTGCAGTCCACACAAATTAAAAAAAAAAAACAGAAGTTGTAGAGTGCTATAATCACCTATGTCCTAAAGGGACATGATATTAAAAAATAGCTATTTTCATTTATAAACACTGGATTACTTCCATTAGATTGCTTTACCTAGCCTCATATTCTGAGAAATGTTTTAACATAAATAATTTTTGACAAATTTGAAGTAATGTTGTTAGGAATTTTTTCCCGCTTTTGTGTGTGTTTATGTTTGGCAGTGCGAGTAGAATGAACAAAAACGAGAAGCTTGAAAATAACTGTTCAACAGCTTTTATTTTCTGCTTGAAAAGGAGAGAGTATAAAATGTGTTTTCCCAGTTAACAAAGTTCTTGGGTATAGCAGTTGTTTTTGTTGAGATATATTTCACCGCTAGTTTCCACGGGAGGAACGAGAAATCTGAGTGTGAAACTGCTAGGATAGACCTCGTCTTTTGCAACAAGTGTTGTGTGTAGTTTCCCTTTAGGAACGTGAAATCTGACCTCAAGCTACCAGGACAGACCTCGCCTCCTGCGACGAGGTTTGTGCGAAAAAATGGGAAAGAATGAGTGTAGAGGCCGCCGAAATGAAAAATCGAAAAGACAGCTGGCTTTAAATATAATTTAGTTTAGTTTATTTTTTCTTTCTGCTTGTGCTATTAGGCGTCGCGAGGAGACACATTCATGTGTCAGCGACAATATAATAGGACTGGAGGAGAGATATCTCGTGGGCTCTGAGAGTCTTTGCCACTGAGTCGCTCCAGCGTCTTAGTCTGCCTCTCGCTCTCCAGCCAGAGTACCTGAGGATGTATGTTCGTTGGGCTGGTTGATTGATAGGCATACGAGTGAGATGTCCGAACCACTTGACCGTCTGTCGTTCGATGTGTTGTATGATTGGTATTGCTCCTACCATATCTCTTATTGTCTCGTTCCTGCCTTGCCTTGCCTGGTCTTGTTCACTGTTTTCCTCTGGCATTTCATCTCACAAGTGATAAGTTTCCTCTCAAGGGTTTTTGTTCGGGACCATGTCTGGCACTGGTATGTCAATGTTGGTAGGAAAATGGCGTTGCTGAGATTTGCCTTGGTGCTCGTGGAGATGCCGTGAATATAGAGACCGCTAAAATTGAAGAGTAGGAAAGAAGCCGAATAGAACTTGGTCAAGGCTTTTATGACCTCTGGGACTTCCGGTTGTACACTGCTGTTTTTTTTTTTTTTTCGCAGCTGCTGCTATTGAATCGAATAAAGTAAAGAAGCCTCGACATGCCACACTAGCCAAAAAGTGAGACAGTTGTGGCACCCTGCATTTTTAGAAAGACTAAAAAGAGATATTCATAGAAATATGATTTAATTTTTATTCGGTTTATTAACCAGTTGTTAGTTATTTAGAAACGAAGAATAATTGAGTTTTGAGAATAATTCTCTAATTGTATTTAGGCGATCCAAAGAGAAGAAGAAAAAAAAAATAATAAAAAGAAAGAGAAAGAGGAATAGATAATACAAAACCCGGTCATAAGTAAAACTAAGACAAGACAGGTGTCAAAATATATCAGGTCAAATTACCTGACCGAAATCCAGGGAAATAGAAATTGTTATATTTGGTTGAAGAAATAGTGTTTGGAGATAATAAAATAAAACAAAAAGAAGAGGAAAGACAGAAACATAATACGAAACCAGGTCGTAAGCGAAAACACACACGTACGACCAGCACCTAACAAGTGTCAAAATTATCAGGTCAAGCACTTGAACTAATTCCATGTCCGCGTAGGATGGAAGTTGTTAAGGTTGGCTGAAACAATAAAGATTTTTTAGAACAATGGAAACGAAATTTTAATCGGAGGAAAGGTGTTTTTTTGTGTTGAGGTGGTGACCGGTGGAACTGTATACAGATTCTGACCTGTTAAAAATTGGAACCCCACGATGATGAAGTGGAGACATTTTCAATTCAGATAATTAAGATTTTTGACTATCAGGTCTGACCAAAAACAAAGAAGGAAAAAAAAACGATTGTCTCGGCTCACAGATAGCGCCAATATTCTTTCCTGAAGTCACATCTAATTAGCGGCAGGCTGTTTTGACAGAACCCAGGTGAGAAAAAGCCAAGATTATCATTTTTCGTACGTGTGAAAAAGGCCAAATTAGATTTTGTTTTTTTTAGAACAAGAACGATGTAAGCCACGCCCGATTGGAGACGGGAGGCGTCCCACCACAGTCTCATTAGCCGAAAGCGGTCACGTGATATGCGGAAAGAGGAGGGAGAATGCTCGATCAAGAACCATTGGTCGAAAACGGTCACCTGACATACGAGAGACCGGGAGAGATGGGTATGCGTCTTCCCCCCCAGAGGCACTGTGAGGAAGTAGGGGTGAAAATAATAGCGATAATGGGAAATCAGAACTAATGCGACTTTTGGGATTATCGAGAGAGCCCTGACGCCGACAGACCCACCCCGGTTTGCTGCGGCGTCAATAAAAGCAGGACCCCAATCGACAAAAAAATGAGTTCAGCCCCGGACGGCAGCGAGAAGAGATCACCTCGGACGACAGAGAGTTGCGGCTGAGTTGCGGCAAGAAATCCTTCCAGCCCAAGTCGAAAACAAGAAATCCTTCCAGCCCAAGTCGAAAACAAGAAATCCTTCCGGCCCAAGTCAAAGACAAGAGAAGTTCTATCTAAGTCGACGAAGAAGAAGATTACTCGAAAGCCGCGGAGAAGTTGCAGCCAAGTCGAAGACAAGGCCAAAGAGTTACTGGACGGAAGAAGAAGAAGAAGTTAAAATCAAGCCCAGCCGAGAACAGAATTCGACCCAACCAGATCGAAGTGAAGAAATACAACTCAAGTCGAAGAGAAGAATCAACTGCGAATGATTGATAGAAATTAGCCCCAGTGTCGAACTAAAGAGTTACTGGACGGAAGAAGAAGAAGAAGTTAAAATCAAGCCCAGCCGAGAACAGAATTCGACCCAACCAGATCGAAGTAAAGAAATACAACTCAAGTCGAAGAGAAGAATCAACTGCGAATGATTGATAGAAATTAGCCCCAGTGTCGAACTAAAGAGTTACTGGACGGAAGAAGAAGAAGAAGTTAAAATCAAGCCCAGCCGAGAACAGAATTCGACCCAACCAGATCGAAGTGAAGAAATACAACTCAAGTCGAAGAGAAGAATCAACTGCGAATGATTGATAGAAATTAGCCCCAGTGTCGAACTAAACCACACTCCGACATACACAATTCTAGAGAGAAGACAATTCGAAATCGTTAAGTTGTATGATAGAAGCTTGGTGCCATAGTCCACAGAGCGGGTCAGGAATGAGAACAATTTTTCTTTATGTAACGGACATTAGATATAAAAGGTTGTCACTCTTTTTTTTATCAGTAATTTTTTTGTCTCGTGAGTTTTTTTTTTCTTTTACTTGTGTTTTGCCACCCTCGTCGGACTCAACTTGCATACGGCCCAATCCCTGCTGGTCCCGTCTGTCTAAGATCTAAACACAGCGTGGGTAGACAGACCGGAGATCAGTACAGTTGCTTTAGCAACCAGGTATTGGAAGCGGGTTGGGAAAGGCGAGGCTGGTGATCATCTAACCAAGAGGTTGGAGCGGCACGCTTGGGACCAGGAGGAGCGACCAGGAGGAGCGACGTCACAGTTGGCGCCGTAACCAAAGGATTCGACCCTGGGCCAGGTGTGTACCCGTCACACAGTTTCTATCATGTAACCGAAAAAAAAAAAAAATAACGGCGGCAAAAGGATGGTTTTTCCCTTGACACCGCTAGTATTTATACGATATCGATAATTTTTATAGTTTTAAAAAGTTATTTTTAGAATTTTAATAAAACCCAGACATATGAAACTGAATTTTCACATTTTCTCGATAAGTGACAACAAAACCTTCAAAGCTAATCGCTTATTTATTTATTAGATTGTTTATTCACAAGAATTGTTTATCATTTACAAGAATTATTTCATATTTACAAGTTTATAAAAATGAGCGAGTCAGCTCCAATGCAATATTTATTGTTTACCATGTTAGAAAGTTAACTAAAGTGATTTATTAAGCGTAGCTTAGTTGTGGACACAGGGCCGAAAATATAGAGCACCTAGTGAGGATCAAACTCACTACTCAGTCGTAATGAATCTAGCGAGACAAGTGTGCTAATCATTACACCACGTCGAAATACCCTAGAAATCGATAATTATAAGTCAATTTTTTTTATTCACAAATTTATAAAAATTTCTGTGAACAAAAAAACAAATTTAAATGTGCATTCTGAATTATTCCCGAATATATTGATTTTTGAAATCTCGACAAGCCTCGTTTTGGTTTGACGACATCTGGTGGTACTTTTAAAAAAAACTACTGTCCCAAAAGTAATGTGAATATGAGACTAGGTAAAGTTTATTAAATTTTATTATTTAAAATTGTATTATTTGAAATTAAATTATTTAAAATTATTTAAATTATTAAATTATTAATTACTTGAAATTATTGAATTTTATTATTTAAAGTTTATTAAATATTTCTTCAATGATTTTTTAAATCTCGACAAGCCTCGTTTTGGTTTGACGACGTCTGGCGGGACTTTAAAAAGCTACTGTCCCAAAAGTAATGTGAATAGGAGACTAGGTAAAGTTTACAAATTACAAGACTTATTGCTCGCAGAAATTAAATTGTATTTCTTTTTTCTTTTTTTTTTTTTTTTATAGAAAAAAAAAATGAGATGCGATGACGCGATCTAAGGAAAGTAATTTAGAATTTGGTATATAAAAAAATATTTCGGGTGCTGAAAAAAGCTCCTTGTCCGGAAAAAAATCCCTTTGTCAAATGCAGATAAAATTTATGATATATTAGGTTGGTGCAAAAATAATGACGTAATAATGTCGTTTTTTGACGTTAAAAAATACGTCAAAAAACGACATTATTACGTCATTATTTTTGCACCAATCTAATATACATATATATATATATATATATATATATATATATATATATATATATAGTTTATAAGTTATTTTTATAGATACTAATATTTAAGCAAATGCTCTGCTTATCATAAACAGTATTAACAAAATTTCTTGGACATTCAGGACGGTAAGTGTTGTTAATACTTAAATATTTGTATCTATAAAAATAATGTATAAACAAAAAATGTATTAAAATAATTGTCGGACATGGTCCATTTCATAATAAAAAATACGTCAAAAAACGATATTATTTTTGCACCAACCTAATATATATATATATATATATATATATATATATATATATATATATATATAGCTACAAATGGCATACTTGCATAATGGCTTTTTCCCTTTTCGTAATTGTATGCAGTTATCAGTGATGTAAGCAGTTTCAAACATGACATTTGGCATTTATAAATAAAGACATATAACTCTTTAAAAATTCAGGGATCAATTTAATGCTTTATTTATGTTATGATCAGAACCCTCACTTATAAAATGATAAAAAATCAATATCTTCCGATTCCAATATTGGGATAGCCAATGATACATTCCATAAGCTCGTCAGAGTATTGAGAGACAGAAAAGTTTTATTGGAAACAAAGAAAAGAGTACTGAACAGTTACGTGATATCTCTCCCCCTGTATGGCAGCAAATGCTGGACAATATCCTCAAAGATGAAGAAGAGACTTGATCAACAGAAATGTGGTTCTACAGAAAGATGCTGAGGATACTATGGTCCGAACATGCGAGCAACAACGAGGTTTTGGAGAAAATGGAAACACTTATACTTAACATCACCAAGAGGCAGTTGAAATTTCTGGGACACGGAATGAAGAAGGTAAATCTAGATCAATTACGACTGAATAGGGAGTAAGATCCTTACTAGATGCCTCATCTAAACCACGCTTAGAAAATCACCATACTGTTTACGCAACGGTCGTAAAATGCAAAAACAACCTAATCATTTTGAAAAAAAAAAATAGAATGAAAGAAAAACTACTGGAAATCAAGAGTGGTGACAATTTATGAGTTTTAGACTTATTTTTGCGTGACACAAGGTCACCTGTCATTAAATGAACTCGAGACAAGAGTAATGGTTCATAAGATTTCATGCTAGATGCATGGCCGAGCTATCTGTAGTGGACCATTATGTTGACTATTGGCTTTCTTTCGCAAAATCACGTCGGCGGTCACCATTTTGTAGAGGACCGGTGGGGGTGAAGATGTAAAGAAAACACGTGCGTTTATATATTTTCTACTTGACAATCCAGATACAATAGAATGTTGGACTTGGATTAAGTCTAACTGAAGATAAGGAAGACAAACAAACAAGACCTATATATGTAAACAAATATATGTATTAAACAAAACATTTACAAAGCACATAGACAGTTAACAGTGTGTTTGTGGGTGAACATTTGTGTGTGTGTGTGAACGTTCGTATTGTGGTGAATGTTCGTAAGAGTTCGTATTGTGGTGAATGTTCGTAAGAGTTCGTATTGTGGTGAATGTTCGTAAGAGTTCGTATTGTGGTGAATGTTCGTAAGAGTTCGTATTGTGGTGAATGTTCGTTCGTACGTGTATGTTGGTAATGATCTTTAACGTCTGACTGCAAGGTCAAGACGATAATTCTCTGGGACTACATTTGGCAGCAAGAAAGAGAGGAAGAGGCAAACTCGTGTTTGTTTTTATAGATAATGTAATCACGTGACAGGATCAGAGTGCCTTGGCGGGAAACTTGACTTAGTCACGCGCTGGAAAAATATATTGTGTGTGGGGGGATTGCAACACCCACTTGTATGTTTATTGACCAATTACAAGCTGATATTTCCTGAAAAATATTGACTAAGCTAAGAAGGCTCTTGGGATCCGATTCTCCCAAAAGTGCAAAAAATCGACTACATGAAAATATAGCGATTATAAAATTGTCGCGTAGCTGCGATTTATAAATTGTCTTTTACAAAGCAGTGTTGATTTATTATCCAATGAATGCTTGTTGTCGTATAATTTGAATTTGTGTAAGTATGTATGTATGTGTGTGATGATGATAATCATTACATACCCATCTATTTTGTCTTGTAGAGGATCGAATGGCCTCAATTCAATCCCTACTATTTTTACTTTCAACAAATGTGCCAAGAAACAATGAACAAGAGAAATAATCGAGAAGACAAATATTTGTTTAACAACATTTTTATATAACACGACAAATACAAACGATATTGTAGCGACAGTGTTAACAATATTGTAAGGGAGTGTACTACATATATTAAACTTAAGGACAATGCGTGGACGCAATGTAATTTATATTTGACGTAAATAGCACATAGTATAAAATACAAAACAGAATGTAATGATTTCAAAACATAATAATTGAATTTATTAAGTATTTGATGTACATGCATGTGAACAGAAAAGTTTAGACAGAGTTGTGTGTCTTAGACTAGGGAATATTTGTACCTAAGCCCATAAAGAAGAATTTGATTATTAAACTGTAGAAGAATGAGTTGTTGCATGTTTGAAATTGTGTATTGTACAAGTTGGTAAAAGTTCAGAACAGATTTTAGAGTTCGTACTTGCGTGAATGTTGGTAATGGTCATTAACGTCTGACTGCATTAGTCAAGACGGGAGTTCTTGAAGATTACATCGTGGCAGCAAGGAGAAAGGTGAATGAAAAGAAACAATATTTATTTATACGATATGTATAAAATGTGGCACAAGGCCAAATAGGGGGTTGGGGAATGACAGTCATCTTCTGTCTTAAATCTAAACTTAGCTAGTCTCAGTCATGGACCCAAACACACCAACAATGTACCAATCACCAAAACAACACATTCACTCCTGCCTTTCTTACTACGTCCACCATAATACCTCAGATACTCTATGAAGTCCTAACTAGTCCCCTTATGTACAAATATTGTTCGTGGGGGGAGGGTCATAAAATAACAATTTTTTAAAAAGAACCCCAAATGATTATGTACAATATGACTTAAAAATATTTACAATGAAAACAAAACAAAACTGTGTTAGTAATAAAACCCCCCACAAACCATAAATGTGGCAGAAACCTCAGCTAACTAGACGAAATCAATGCGGGACTAAGAAAAATAAGAAAAAACATTCATTCTTCACAAGCATTCACACAGACACACACACATTCATACACAACAACAAATACGAAAATCACACACACGAAACGAAAGGCGCCCCGCATCCACCAGAGAACTGACGTCGCTGACCACCTAAAGAGGTGGTGGATGGGGAATTAAACAAAAGAAAAATAGGGACAGAAATAAAAGGGACCAATGCGCATGCATACCCTAGCTAAGTTTACTAGAAAAAAAAAGGGAAAACTAAAGATTCAAAATAGAAAACCTAGTCTAAGCTAAAATCTGGGTGGGTTGCCTATGTTCAACCCTGTTAGGACAAAATCCTGTACCTAACCGACATCCAAGTGCCACTCTAGGTCAGCCCCTTTCACTCTACATATTTGCGCAAGATTCACCCACCTTTTGCCAAATTCCGATGAGGTGAGCCGCCGCCTTTCCGTCCTAATCTTGACTTTAAGCTGATGCTTAAAGAACAAGGTCAGTTGGGAAGAGGTGAACCTCTCGCCCTCATAGAATCCCTTCTGGCGCGTCGTCCAAATCACGACTCTCATAATCCCTAGTAAGCAACAGAACACATAGTGTTCAGCCTTCGTCAATTGCGGCACCACATTGCTACAAACAGAACTGGCTTCCAGGACAAAGAACTTTCCCTGCAGCATGCGAACCATGAGGCCTTCAACAAACTTGCACAACGGCATTACCGTCTTGCACTGAAAAAAGGCGTGACCAATGGTCTCGACTTCCCCAGTACAGCGACGACAGTTTGGATATTTCTCCAAACCTGCTGAACAAAGTCTCTTGCCGACCCAGAGGGCCCCACGAATCATCAGCCAGGTGAGTGATGCCTCATCATTATTGAGACATTTCAACCCAGGCGCCCAAGGCCATATCGAGCGAGCCTCCTGCTTCGTAAGACCGAGCTCGTCGATCAGATCATCTTGAACGGACCCCCTAACTAACACTCGATACAATGCCTTACGAGACAACGCCTGGGCGTCGGAGAGGCCATCCGTCGCCCGTAAGAGGAGCTTCAAAGCACTACGACATTCGCGGTAGAAGGAGCACTCGCCACGAGGTCTACGGTCGGCCTCCTCCTCGCACGAGTGCACACTTCTCATGGATGGGAAATGTTTTCGGACATCTTCTTTCCAAAAGGTGCCCACCTCATCCAATCCGCGACACATTCGGTCTAGAAAGGTAATGCGAAGCATATATTGACGAATCTCAATGCTAGGCATACCCAGACCGCCCTCAGAGGGATGAAGGCAACAGATCTCGCGAGATACCAAAGGGGCCTTGTCTCTCCACAAGAAAGAGAACAAGGTCCGGACTAAAGACATTAGTCTGGCATACGCGAGTGGAAGCACAGAGAGTCGGTAAAGGAGGATCGGATATATGTGTGAAACACATACCTCCGCCCTTCCCTTCAGGGAAAGTCTCCTCCGAGACCACAGATTAACCGCGATCCCGGCCTTCCCTTGCACCTCCGACCAATTCATTTTCAACTGGAGATCAGGACCGAACCAGACGCCGAGTATCTTGATCGGCCCATCCGTCCAGAGAAAAGGTCCGGGAAGAGAAACTCCCTTCCACGCACCCAACCGCAAGCCCACAGACTTATCGCGGTTGATCTTGGCCCCTGTCACCATCTCATACCCACTGATCTCTTTGCTGACTTCGTCAATCTCGGCTCTGCTCGACACAAGAACCGAAACGTCGTCAGCATAGGCGGAATACCTGGCTGAGGTGGAAGCCCCAGGCAGGGAAATTCCGCGCAGGACCGGATTCGCCTTTAACTTGCGAAGGAATGGTTCCAACGCAAGAACGTAAAGCAGAGGCGAGAGCGGACAACCTTGACGAATGGAGCGAGACAATACGAAAGGCTTCGATCTTACCCCATTCACTTCCACCAGCGCACCGGGGGTCGCATACAAAAGTCGGATCCAGGAGCGAAAGTCGGCTCTGAAACCGGCCGCCGAAAGGACAGCCTCCAGAAATCGATGGTCAACCCTATCGAAGGCCTTGGACTGATCTAAATTGATCAGCGCGGCTTCACTGTCGACTTGTTCTAAGATCAAGCGTACCATATGAAGGTTATCCTGAATAGTCCTACCCTTCACAGCACAAGTCTGTTCAGGGCCAATCAGACTAGACAGGACAAGCTGCAAACGGCTGGCTAAGATCTTCGCCAAAATCTTTAAGTCAGTGTTTAACATCGTTAAAGGGCGAAAATTCCCTAACCCATCCCCACTGTCCTTGCCCTTACGCAGCAACTTGATCACACACCTGGTGAAGCGTTGAGGTAAAGACCCCTGCTTCATCCAGTGGTTGTAAATCAGTTCCAGCAAAGGAACAAAAACGTGCGACATCCTCAAGTAAACTTCGTAGGGAAGACCATCTAATCCCGGAGACTTATCCAGGCCAACCTGCTTCAGCGCTTCCCAGATCTCCGACTCTGTAATGGGACCCTCGCACTTAGCCGCTTCAGCTGCCGAGCGGCAGGGAAAGTCAGCTAAATAGGCGTCGAACTGAGCAGAGCTCAGACCGGGCTCCCTGGTGAAAAGATCCTGAAAGTAGTCCCGAAACACCTCACATATGCCCGCGTTTGTAGTCACGGTCCGCTTATCCGGCAACGTGACGCATGCTATATGTCGCTTAGACACGTTTCGATTTTCCTCTGCACGCAGTTCAGCGGCCATATTCGTTGCCTCAGAAGACATTCTTTTTAACCTAGCCCTAACTACCAGAGCTTGATCCTTCTTGATAAGCAAGGAGGACAACTCTGCCTTAGCTAAAGCTATGTTCCCACTAACACGGGATTTCACAGCCCGATCGACTTTATCTTCTAAAGCAGTTTGCGCCGCCAATCTATCTAGATTGAGTCGACGACTAAAATCGGCAGCAAACGTTCGGATTTTAGATTTTAAATTGCCCCACCAGGCATTTCCCACAACCGCTCCCGTCAATTCCCTTTGTATCGTTAGTGAATGAAAAGAAACACGAGGGAGCTTACACGTGTTTTGTTTTTATAGATCGTGTATCACGTGGGAGGCTCCGACTGAGTTGGCGCCAAAATAGATGTGTCGCGTGGGGATGATTTGATTGATCGAAACTGACCAATCAGCAAGCTAGATTGAAGGTGATTAACCAATGAAAGCTTGTTATATATTTTGTAAGATGGTGATGGTGGAAGTCACACGGAAATAGTGCATTTCCTAGCAGGGGTGAATGGCTGTTGTGGAAGATTCTACAATAAAATTAAGTTGTTTAAAACACTTTAGAGTTGATTGTTTGATCTAAAGTAATATTGAAAGTCTTATGCTATAGATCTGGTATTCAGAAATTGTGTGTATGAACATCAACAAATTTGAACAAATATTTATATGTTTAGTAAGAAATTAAACTGTTTGTATTGATGGTGAAAGTGATTGAAATAGTTTGTTCGACTTAACTGCAGAGTTGTCTCGCTTTGACTTATCGTGATGATTTCCTTTATGTAGTTATGATGTTGAAAATGCAGCGGAATAAATGTCCTGTGATTAAAAACTTTTTTTTCTGTGTACTCGTAATGTTCTGTGGCTGTGTACACGTAATTACTGGCGCGAATAATATGATCATCGCTGAATGAGTGAGTGAGAAGTTGAATGTTCTGGAAGGTTGAGATTATAATTTTAAAGGTTTGAACGACGTGGAGTAAATTGAAATCGCGACTCTCGCTGGCGAAATGCACTTGTTGCAGATTGGCGAATGTATTTTGTGCGTGAGAAGGTTAGGTTATTAGAAGGCTTAGAAATGTAGGTGTTCACAAGAAATTCATCCACAACAAATATAAAAATAAGAACATTTGAAGGTAAAATCATTCAGGAAGAATAAAAAATGAGGACAACATGATTAAAGGTTTAACAAATAACATTTTATATCAATTGAACATAGACAATCAAGATAGATATTGCTAATCAAGTGGGACCAGTTGTAATAAAATATGTAGAACGATTATGCTGAGTTTCAATGTGTATAGGCTTGTGGTCAGGATTTGTGTATGAAATTAAACAAGATGTCTTATCGTATTATAAAATATCTTTTGTGGGAGTTCAGTCACTAGTGTGTATGTGTGCGTTTGTAAAAGTTACTGTTCAAAGTTTGTAAGAGTTCTGTACCTTTAGCTGTCGTCTTGATGTTGGATTGAGATTTACAAATACTGTTTAGTAGTGGGTCAATTCACTTTCTTTAGTATGTTGTAAGTAATGTTCCTGAGAGAGCGAAATGCTGTTTGTCAAGTCAGAAGAATTAGCGCGCGAAAAGTGTAGTTAGGTCAAAGTTTTTGGCTAGCGTGGATTTGTTTAGCATCTCATCAGGGTTGAAGTTCTGACTGTTTGAATCGAATCGAAACGCTTCTATTTATTGAGTTTGTGGTCTCAGAATCGGCTCCAAAAGCGGTACGCGGGAAAAGGTATTTTTGCTCAAACTTGCTACAGTTTTAAGGCCTCAGCCAATGAAAAACCTAGCTTGCTGAAACTAAGATGCTGATTGGTTAAGAGATTATTATGCGTGAAAAATGCATTATCCCGGAGGGGTGACAGGTAGGTATCGAATATTCCATCACGCTCGTGTGTCGAGTTTATTAAGTTCTTGATTACGTGTTCGGATCAAGAACAGTGAAGATTTTGGGCTGATTTTAGGTCTAAACTGTTATGCGTGGATGTTAGAACGCCTTTGATATATTTTGACCAATGAGAAATAATTATTATCAGAGTTAAGTTTGGATCCTAGATTGTGTTTAAATTTGTAACTAGCATATCGAAAACATACAGTAGTATCTGTTATCCAATGAGGATGTAGTTAATTCGCATTAATATAGTAAATAAGCACAAATCAGTAGCATGCAGAAATTAAGCGAGAATCAAATGTAGAATTGTAGAATTACAATTCCATACTCTCATATGTCAGATTAATACGAATGCAATGATAAAAGTAAAAGCGACATCTAGCGTATAGTTATTGTAAGTTACTGACATTCATTACTCTCTGGATTTTGAGAGTCACTTTTTAACAGATATACCCCACAAATACGTTAGTATATCGTTTGAATTTGGGATAACAGACTTCAATTCTTGGTTAGGAATTGTCAGAAAATTTCTTCTGTTTTGAACCTGTAATAAAGAAATGGTTGGATTCTTTTGCAAAGAATTCTTTAAAAGTCTGCTATTTAGATTCAAATTTTGGTTAAATCCACGTGACTTCCTGGGAGGGAAATGTGCCTGTGTTTTATTGCTTTCCTTTTTAAATTGGACGTTATGAAAGATTCTAATTAGCTTCACTTCTGTTTATTTGTTTTGAGTCGACGATGCACAGGGCTTATTATTAAAGGGTTGGGTTACGGCAACAGGGGAAATGATGGAATTCTCGTTTCTGTAACAACCAAAGTTTAACTAGAACCAATTAAAAAAATTTTATTCGAGAAATTGAACGTGTTTCGAGTACTTGGGTCGTACCCATATTGTTATAGACAGGATCTTTATGGGTGTGACGATCCTCATGGCTTTAAGGATAAATTAAATATGGTTGCTGTTTGAGTTTTTTCTCCACGATATAAAGCGGGAAATGTTTGTTTTCTTTTATGGGTGGTGAAAATAATCGTGAACAGTTTAATGAATCTTGCGTAAAGTCAGTACATACGTTTCTTCAGTTGGTAGTCTGTACGTATTAAATATTTGGAAATTGGAAGCTCTGTATATTAAAGTTACCAAATATGTATGTATTTTGGATATTTCATTTATTATTGTTGCCTTACTATACACAAGAATGGTTATTTTCTAAGCGTAGTTTGAATGTGGCATAAGGCCCAAAGTATGGGGCACCTAGTGAGGATCGAACTCACTACTCAACCGTAATTGATCAAGCGAGACAAGCTTGCTAACCATTACACCACGTCGATGTGACCCACTATACACGAGAATGTTAAATAATAATCGACAAAAACTATGTAATTCATAATACTAGCTGAAACCCTGCCCTACGGACTGAAAGGCTTAAATGTGTCCTTTGGTCCCAATCTAAGATCATAGATAACATAAGAACTCTGTATTGACTGCCTTATACCATAATTGATTTTTACCATCACCGTGAACTTGTGGTCCACATTAAATTTAATTATTTACAGGAGACTGATTTTAGAAAAGATTCAATTTTTTAGCATATTTTTATTCATCATACTGCAGTATTAAACAGTTACAGAATTGAAGTATGTTTATGAGGACTTATCAGTTAATGAACGTCATCGAGAGGCTAACGTTCATGGCCCTTGGTATCCATTGCTCCTACTACAGACACAAAACTGGAAAAAATGTTCAAGAAAAAAATATCATTAATTTAGTTTCTGATCATGAAATTTTCAGCGTAATGTCGAGTTAATGTCGGTTAAACAAGAAGATAAAATATAGTTTTGATGAACTGACGGACACAAAATAAGTGTTCAATTTATCCTGATACTTGCATAATAAATGTAAGTGGATAAGTGCAATTGGCAAAAATTCCCAATAAACGGAATTGCCAAAGTCTCCAAGAAACAAAAAGGAAAGAAGGAAAAATAATAATAAGTGTTGTAACCTAGAAAGGGTTACTGAATGAGGAGGAGGTTAGAAATGAAATGGTAATCATTATAACATCAACAAAATACAATACTCGCCAGCGGCGTGAAGTAGGTAAACCACTGCGAGTGGTGGACTGCTTAGCATATTAACCCCACTTACAATAGTGTCCAACGTATTTATAAGAATTGGAACATACTTATTAGTGTCCATAGGTACGGTATATAACAGTAAGCAAACAATTGTTTGCTTACTACTATTTTGCAAGACAAAAATAGGCAAAGAAACAGCAGCAATATGTCTCCCCAGACATATTTTTCTTCTTTCAATACCCACAAAGACAACCCCTGCTTTATACTATAACTACGCTGGGTAGACTTTAGTTATTGTTTATGTGATAGAGCCCACATTCAAGCTTTCAATGCATTCAAACTCTCAGTTACAATAACTTATACCGTCATACCATCGCAACCAGTGACAATTTTTGGAGAGGTAAATGTTCTCCATTTTTACATCCAAGGTTTAGGCCAGCACTTGGTAATGGTTTTCAAACATTTCCCGATGGCGCTGCACATTGGGACGAGGCCCCGAGTTACACACTTTGTGAGAGAGAGAACACCGCATGGCATGATCAGTAGTTGAATAAGCATATGCAATCTAACATTTATCAATTTACCCAATCTCACACAGATACATTCCAGGCACTTCTCAACACCACACCACTCTGAGCCTCGCCAGGCTGATATTAAGGTCACACCACTGACAATTTGACAAGATTCGAACCCAGACGTTGGCGCTCAACAAGGCGATCATTCTTCCACTGTACAACTTCACTAAACATTTAGTTCTCAGTGAAATTTTTCTGAAGATATTTCACTTTTTGCGGATTGAAGGATTGATTAGATTTTTTGTATGACCAAAGATCTCTCACTCGCGCTCGATAATTTTCTCACCCTATTATTCTTTTTGATTTACCTCTCTCTTTCTTCTCTCTCTTTCTTCTGATTTTCTTTTCGCTCACGCCTTTTTTCTTTTTCCTCACTGTTTCTTCTTCTCTGTCTTTCTTCTGACTTTTCCTTTCGCTCACGTCCTTATTCTTTTCCCTCACTCTTTCTTCTCCACTCTCTTCTTCTCTCTCTTTCTTCTGACTTTTCCTTTCACTCCCGTCCTTTTTCTTTTTCCTCATTCTTTCTTCTCCTCTCTCTTTCTTCTGACTTCTCCTTTCACTCCGGTCCTTTTGCTTTTTCCCTCTCTCTTTCTTCTTCTCTCTATTTCTTCTGACTTTTCCTTTCGCTCTCGTCCTTTTTCTTTTTCCTCTCTATTTCTTCTTCTCTATCTTTCTTCTGATTTTCTTTTCGCTTACGCCTTTTTTCTTTTTCCCCACTGTTTCTTCTTCTCTGTCTTTCTTCTGACTTTTCCTTTCGCTGACGTTCTTATTCTTTCCCCTCTCTCTTTCTTCTTCTCTCTCTTTCTTCTCCAGTCTCTTCTTCGCTCTCTTTCTTCATACTTTTTCTTTCACTCCCGTCCTTTTTCTTTTTTCTCACTCTTTCTTCTGCTCTCTCTTTCTTCTGACTTTTCCTTTCACTCGCGTCCTTTTGCTTTTTCTCTCTCTCTTTCTTCTTCTCTCTCTTTCTTCTGACTTTTCCTTTCGCTCTCGTCCTTTTCCTTTTTCCTCTCTCTTTCTTCTTCTCTCTCTTTCTTTTCGCTCACACCTTTTTTCTTTTTCCTCACTCTTTCTTCTCCTCTCTCTTTCTTCTGACTTTTCCTTTCACACTCGTCCTTTTTTCTTTTCCCTCTCTCTTTCTCCTCCTCTGTCTTTCTCCTGACTTTTCCTTTTTGGTCTCATTCTTTTTCTTTTCCCTCTCTCTTTCCCCTTCTCTCTCTTTCTTCTGACTTATCCTTTCACTCTCGTCCTTTTTCTTTTTTCTGTCTCTTTCTCCTGCGCTCTCTTTCTTCTGACTTTTTCCTTTCACTCTCGCCCTTTTCCTTTTTCCTCTCTCTTTCTTCTTCTCTCTCTCTCTTTTGATTTTTCCTTTCATTCTCGCCTTTTTCCTTTTTCCTCTCTTTTTCTTCTCCTCTCTCTTTCTTTTGACTTTTCCTTTCGCTCTCGTCCATCTTCTTTTCACTCTCCCTTTCTTCTTCTCTCTCTTTCTTCTGACTTTTCCTTTCACTCGCGTCCTTTTCCTTTTTCGTCCGCCTTTCTTCTTCTCCCTCTTTCTTCTGACTTTTCCTTTCACTCTCGTCCTTTTCTTTTTTCCTCTCTCTTTCTTCTTCTCTCTCTTTCTTCTGACTTTTCCTTTCGTTCGCGTCCTTTTTCATTTCACTCACCCTTTCTTCTACTATCTCTTTCTTCTGGCTTTTCCTTTCGCTCGCGTCCTTTTCCTTTTTCCTCACTCATTCTTCTCTCTCTTTCTTCTGACTCATCCTTTCACTCTCGTCCTTTTTCTTTTTCCTCTCTCTTTCTTTTTCTCTCTTTTTCTTCTGACTTTTCCTTTCGCTCTCGTCCCTTTTCTTTTCACTTTCTCTACCTTCTTCTCTCACTTTCTTCTGACTTTTCCTTTCGCTCTCGTCCTTTTTCTTTTTCCTCTCTCTTTATTTTTCTCTCTCTCTCTTGATTTTTCCTTTCATTCTCGTCCTTTTCCTTTTTCCTCTCTCTTTCTTTCTCTCTCTCTCTCTCTCTCTCTCTCTTTTGATTTTTTCTTTCATTCTCGCCCTTTTTCTTTTCCTCTCACTTTCTTCTTCTCTCTCTTTCTTTTGACTTTTCCTTTCGCTCGCGTTTCCATCTTCTTTTCACTCTCCCTTTCTTCTTCTCTCTCTTTCTTCTGACTTTTCCTTTCGCTCTCGTCCTTTTTCTTTTTCCTCACTCTTTCTTCTTCTCTCTCTTTCTTTTGACTTTTCCTCTCACTCTCGCCCTTTTCCTTTTTCCTCTCTCTTTCTTTTTCTCTGTCTCTATCTTTTGATTTTTCCTTTCATTCTCGTCCTTTTCCTTTTTCCTCTCTCTTTCTCCTTCTCTCTCTCTCTCTCTCTCTTGATTTTTCCTTTCATTCTCGTTCTTTTTCTTTCCCCCTCTCTTTCTTCTTCTCTCTCTTTCTTTTGACTTTTCCTTTCGCTCGCGTCCCTCTTCTTTTCACTCTCCCTTTCTTCTTCTCTCTCTTTCTTCTGACTTTTCCTTTCACTCGCATCCTTTTCCTTTTTCCTCTCCCTTTCTTCTTCTCTCTCTTTCTTCTGACTTATCCTTTCACTCTCGTCCTTTTTCTTTTTCCTCTCTCTTTCTTCTTCTCTCTCTTTCTTCTTCTCTCTCTTTCTTCTGACTTATCCTTTCACTCTCGTCCTTTTTCTTTTCACTCTCGCTTTCTTCTTCTCTCTCTTTCTTCTGAAGTTTCCGTTCGCTCTCGTCCTTTTTCTTTTTTCCTCTCTCTTTCTTCTGACTTTTCCTTTCGCCCTAAGTTTAACTGACCTCGAATACAACGATCAACTTTTGCTGACATATCCAGAAGATAGAACAGATTTTATAAAATTAACAACTTTTCGTAACACAACTGTTAATGTATTTGTCTTGATCAATAATCATAAGCATGTCATCTTCTTCTGTGTACCACGTCCCTTTAGGATATGTGTGTTCACGACTCTCCACAATTTCCTATCCTCTGTAGCACTTAGTAATGTCCGTCTTTTTACTATCTTCCACTCCCTACTCTGCCATCCATTTACATAAGTTTATTAAGTCACAAGCTGTTCCCCTGTGAGAGTGTCCCAAGCCCTCTTTCCTCATGTCACCTAGAAATATCAACTGTCTCTTTCTGATTCTAAGTGTAAGTGTCCTTTGTCTTTCCATTTTCCTGAAAACTTCCTCGTTGCTCACATGTCCAGCCCATGGTATTCTAAGCATCCTTCTGTAGAGCGATATTTCTGTTGCTGCAAGTCTCCTCTTCAACCGTAATGAAACTGCCATCTGATGTTTTTTTTTAACTAAAATAAATCTCTAAAATAATGGTGTCACGGACATTACATCTGAAATTGGATTTGCTTTACTAGTTTCAAACATTTTAATATCCATTCACGTTGTCGAAGATGCAATCATAATGTTATGTAGTGAACGAATTTTTTTTCCCTCCGTATGAGTACGAATCCTCGTGGCCAAGTTTGTTATGTAGTGGTTTCATAGTGGAGGCTTGTATTTGTACTAAGTCGGTCCTAAAATAGGTTCGACGTACAAAACGTTAGGAACTTGATATAATAGGTATAACGCAGAGAAATCTAGTTGTGGTCGCTGATAGTTTAGTATCCGACTAACGGTCGTCCGACATCGACTGATCGTCGAACCACTGAGCAACCCGTTACTCTTACTACTCCTACTTATTATAGGTGGGAGAGTCTATTAACTATAGAATAGGTGTGTTCCACTATAACACATAATCATTCGTATTTTTGTATCATATACGCCATTTTGATAAACGGAAACGTGAAACCTTCATGGGGAGGTCAGTTGGTCAGGGTGTTGGGGGGGGTGTAGCAAAGATACGCACGCAGCAAAACCAGGCATATAATTAGTCACTTAAAAACGGGACGCACTCCGTTTGTATAAACGGCGAATAAAAAATAAAGGCAGCTTCAAAGAGTTATTTCATTTTCAAAGAATTACCGCCAAAGTTAACCGGAAACTAATGAATAAATGTAAGGAATTCTTGAAACTCTTCAGACAGCTGTCGAAATAGAAGATAGAAGATGTCCCTTGCAACTCAAGTGCAGCTACGAGCTTAAAGGTTATGAGGCGTGGCGGTAGAGAATATATTTCAGGATTGTCCAAGCGTTTCTAGACAAGCAAAAATGCACTCACCCGACATCGTAATACGATTGATTACAAGAGGTTCTCATTTAGAGACGTTCTATTTACCGATTCCACCGTCATAGAATTGAAAATTTCAAGCCTTAGGTATTTACTACTTAGTGGTGTTTAACGTGTTAGAGTTCCAAGAAGTGTTAAAGATGTTAATTCAGAGGATTCTTTTTAAATCAGATTTTGCGTTAAAATTATCTGCTTCAAATCAGACGCTAAAAACCGAAACGTCTTCAAGAATGCTTGGATAGATCGAAACAATAAGAAGCTTTAAAAAATGGTTTTATGTCTCATGTAAAACTGAACACTTTATACCTTTGCGGAGACTACAGTTTTTATAAGGAACGTAATCCTAACCATGCCAAAAATAGCAGATTTATGAACAATATGTGCACGTGTGTGTACGCCTGTACGTGTATGTATGTGCACATGCACACCGTATTTACTCTGTCCCCACCACTAAGACGAGATGTGAAACAAGGTCTATTTTTAGGTGGGGACCCGAGCGAGTATGCCCGGAATAGGAACAAAAATTCATCTCAGTCCCCGGTTGCGCTGGCCTCGGTGCGAGCACCGATCCCTCCCTCTGGTGCAATGGGAGGGTGCGCCTCGGGCTGCTCTTCCCCAGTGCTAGGGCACCTCTTCAGTATTATTTTCCCAGTTGCCACTCTATCTTTTGACAGAGAAGCCCCTGAGCAAACTCTGTCCAAAGACAGAGACGCAATGTACACATATACAAGCGCACAAACGAATTATGTCATATTTTACTACTCAAGTCTATTTTCCCAATATAATTGCTATTAAAAAACTGGTGTTAATATATTTATATGAGTAATATATCTATCATATCTGTTTTTTTCACTTAATATAATCTTGTACGCGTATGTATGTGAACATAATTTCACGTAGAGGCGTACACACATATACATGCGTACACATGCCTATATGGTAGGTCCATATGTTCTTCCAACGCATCTTATAGGGGCAATCTACAGGACTGTATTGCGAATACACTTTCAAACATGCTAGTGGAAGACGCATATGGTTCATTCATGACGGAACTCCAGCACATTTTAGTCCGCGATGCACTGGCTGACATCTGCCATGAAAGATGGATATGCAGGTCCTCTTCCCTGGCCAGCACCTGCCCACGACCACAATCTTTGGAATTTTTATTTGTGGGGGTCATCTAAAAACAATTGGTTTATGCAGCAAACATTAATAATGCAGAGACGCTTCATCAACGTGTCATGGGGGCCTGCGAAACCATTCGACGCCGTCTGGGAGTATTTTAAAAGGTCCGCCAGTTAATGATCCGACAGGTGCATGCGTATATTGAAGGAAACGGAGGACATTTTGAACATTTATCACGAGTAGCTGTGTTGAGGTATAACGATGGCCTTTTGCACATATGTTTACATGAACATTTTACCTTGTTTTGGGGTCAGGAACACACCCTCAAAGTTTATAAAAGTATTTTTGGATTGTATCTTGGATTCTACATTTAACAGCGTCTACCGTAAATTTTAAACTCAATAACTAATAAACAAATGATTTGTGAACATATATTTATGTGGATTTTGTCAAGTGAGGAACCCGCCTCCAATGCCTGTAAAAGTACTTTTGATGCACCATATATATATATATATATATATATATATATATATATATATATATATATATATATATATACGCACACAAATGTAATAAAAACGAAAAGAATATAAATTCAAACGTTCACGGCATTAATTCAAAAGTGAGCTCAATACCAGAAGTAGAGCTGTAGTTATTTATTATAAATTTTTTTATATACGGTGAAAAACAATTACTCACCACAAAGATGCATTTTCGTTTCGATGCGGGTGCATCTCGACGGGTAAGAAACAAAGATGGATAAGCGTCTTTTCACCCGTTAAGATGCTCCTATGCACCGAAACAAAAATGCATCTTTGTCGTGAGTAATTGTTTTTGGCCGTATGTAAAAATTTTATATATATATATATATATATATATATATATATATATATATATATATATATATATATATATATATAGTTAAGTTATAAGGAACTTGGTACACCGAATGAAATCCTGAGAGCTCAATGTGAGGACAGAGCTAATATGTAATGAAAAACAAACCACTTTACGGTACCATTACGATAATTTATTTCACCTAAATCCTTTTTTAAGGATTCAGGATCATCAGGTAAAACTTCCAACAACGAATTGTGAGGAAAAATTGGATTAGAAATTGGTGGGTAGTGTAATTTTTGTAATTTAATAGATGGGGTTGAGAGTGGTAGTTAAACAGACAATTGTCATTAGAACAAAAAAGTGGTACACTCATTACAAAGACGGTACGCAGACGTTAATCTACATATATATATATATATATATATATATATATATATATATATATATATATAGATATAGATATAGATATATATATATATATAGAAAGAGAGAGAGATAAATATATATATAGATAGATAGATAGATATTATCACTTTAAACATTATTTTTAGCGGATGCTCATATTTCAGTTGACGCTCCGTTTATTTATTTATTTTTCATCTGTCGGCCTGAATTTTCGTGAAATCCTATTAAAGAAGAGAGAGCGTAAATTTTTCTTTAATATGATTTCTCGAATATTCAGGCCGGTAGACGAAAATAAATAAATATGCTGTTTAATAAATAAACGAGGCGTCTATTCAAATATGAGCATCCACTAAAAATGACGTTTAAAGTGATAAAGCATCTGTTGGATTAATAAATAAAAATCCATACATGTGTATATATATATATATATATATATATATATATACGTGTATGTATGTGTGTGTGTATGTGTTTGTGTAAATTATTTTTCATATAAAGCCTTCTGTAAAGGGACAAAACGAAGAAGAAGAAGAACTATTTTTAACCGTCACGTTTGATAAAGTCGCTTAGAGGATGAAACTCCGAGGGACTTTATCAAGGTCCCTCAAGGGCGAAACGCGTCGGCTAAGAAGAGTTTTTCCTCATCTCTTATATATATATATATATATATATATATATATATATATATAGTCATCCACAGATAGACAGCTCGTCAGTGTGGGTAGACGTCCGGTTGCCTCTAGCTAGGATCGAAACCCGACTAAATTGGCGTCAGTTGGAGAATCTACCCCTAAGCCGTTTGCGCACAACAGAGATGACGCTGAATTTAAGCGTATTTATTTTTTAGATAAAAATGGCAGCGACTGAGAGAATTCGATTCGTTTTATCGAAGAGTATTGCATTAGTAGCAGTAATAGTCACTGTTTACAAACTCACACTTTCTCTCCAGAGAGCTCAACCGAAATAATTTTTCAGGAGTATATATATATATATATATATATATATACGAATATAGATAACTATACTCGTTTCGAAAAAACCCTCGAATTTTTGATTTGCCAATAATCAAATCAATCTCGGGGAAAAAAAAGAGATAGAAACATGAAAGTCCGTCGAAAAAAATCGCACAGCTACAGGTTTGAAGCCCAAAGAAAAAAAACCCGATACGTGTAAATATATATATATATATATATATATATATATATATATATATATATATATATATATTTCATTATTCATTTTTATTCGTATTTCTTCTGTCCTAATTTTAGTTAATTTTCAGGTTCAGGTCATCAATCTACTTCCACGTAGCGGAAATAAGGTATTGATCTGAAGCGAGACTCGAACTCGCAACCGTTCTACCGTCTGAAGCCTGTGTGTCACAGCTGCATTACAATTTGAAGTTGCTCGAATCAGCGATTGCAGACGATAAAAGCTCATCATGCAGACGCAGTCTAAATTATATTTTGCCTGAATCACCATGTTTGCTGAGTAGTTACGATGACAAGCAACTTATTGAAAGAAATATGAGTAAAAAAACATGATTATGTTAATTATATTTTTATAAAAATAGGGTAATTATGATGGTATGTTAAGTTGGTTTGGAATACATTCACTGACGTTGAAGTTACTGTTCTGTATCAAATACAAGTGTCGATACGGTTAAATCATTTCTTTCAGTTGCTTCCCCTTGGCTTGCTGCATATTTTGTGTGGCGCATTCATTACTTGTGACTTAATTTTTTTCTGTAGAAAGATTACTTTGTTCCAGGAATATAAAATTCCCAGTTTATTTTATTTAGTTGAAAATTCCACTCACCAGCGACACGACCGTTCCAGACGGCACCTGTGTCTCATCTAAACGAGTAGTGAAATTTAATTGTTGTAACCTAAGAAGGGTTACTGAATGAAGAATAACCAAAACGGAGGTTGGAAATGAAATGCTAATCTTATAAAGATTAGCATTTCATCAACAAATTACAATACTCGACAGCGGCGTGAAGTAGGTAAACCACTGCTAGAGGTGGACTACTTAGCATATTACCCCCACTTACAATAGTGTCCAATGTATTTATGAGGATTGGGATATAATCATAGTGATAGCGTATATAACACTATTCTAGTCTGTTTATATCTATCTATCTATCTATCTATCTATCTATCGTAACCTAGAGACGGTTACTGAACTAGGAATGACCAAAACGGTGGTTGGAACTGAAATGCTAATCTTTATAACATCAACAAAATACAATACTCGCCAGCGGCGTGAAGTAGGTAAACCACTGCTAGAGGTGGACTACTTAGCATATTACCCCCACTTACAATAGTGTCCAATGTATTTATGAGGATTGGGATATAATCATAGTGATAGCGTATATAACACTATTCTAGTCTGTTTATATCTATCTATCTATCTATCTATCTATCTATCTATCTATCTATCGTAACCTAGAGACGGTTACTGAACGAGGAATGACCAAAACGGTGGTTGGAACTGAAATGCTAATCTTTATAACATCAACAAAATACAATACTCGCCAGCGGCGTGAAGTAGGTAAACCACTGCTAGTGGTAGACTACTTAGACAGCAAATTACCGCCATGTATTTATGAAGATTGGCGCATGCCTATTAGTGTTCATAGGTACAGTATATAACATTAATCAAGAGCTTAATACCAGTATTACTGTTAATGTTCGTCGAATGTCGTTGGTAACCACTGCGATATCTGTCTACCCAGGTTTTAGTTGCTGAGTGACAGGATTCCAAACATTTAACAACAACTTTTAAATGAGACATAAAAATTTTATTTTCTGAAGGAAAAGTGCAAGCAAAATAACATTTATATATTCCTTTCAGAGATATACAATAACAATAAAATGCTCAATCATTCTTGTAGTGAAGTTTGTTTTATCAAGTAATTAATTGTTCGTAGTTCAGTGTGAAATGTGTGTACGGACTTTATAACGGTCAGACTAATGTGTTTGTGAGTTCGTAGACTTAGACGGTTGCTGTTTAATCCCTTCTATTGTGTGCGTGGACAAGGCCTTAGTTGGAGGCTGCTGGCTGTCTTTCTTCCATTTGTTGTGGGTGCGTGGAAGTACGTATAGATCAAACTAGCCTCCAAAATTGTTGCGAGCCTCGAGAAGGTGTTTTTTTGTTTTATCCATATAGCGTTTCAAAATCTAATTTCCCATCGAGGTGTGAATTTTTTAATACAATATTTTCATTGCTTAGAAATTAATTCCACACTGGCTCGAGAAAATCTTTTTCTCGAATTTTTGGCAGCGTTGAAGAAAGTTATTGTTAATTTCTAAATGGTCCAAAAATAACACGTGGTGTGTGTACAATTACGTCCGCATCTATTTTGGCAGTATTTGCCCCAGTAATGATCATTTATCCAAGAAATCGTCGGATGGGATTTTATTGGTTGATATATATATATATATATATATATATATATATATATATATATATATATATATATAATTTAATTACTTATGTTCTTCTGATTTTTATTTACAGGTCATATTTTATAGCTTTTTCTAACAGATTTATACTCCACAATTTATGGGGGTAGGGAGTGATATGAAAGACTTTATCAATTAGAATTTGACGAGGTTTTATTGCTATCAGGCTTATTTTTTTGTAATCAAACAACCATATTACGTTGAAACACCGATTCTCGTCTGATCACCGAAGTTAAGCAATGTTGAGCCTGGTCAGTACTTAGATGGGTGACCGCTTGGGAATATTATGCGCTGTAGGCTTGGATGTGTGGATGGTGTGATCGATGATGTCTTAGAATGTGAAATCGGATAGCAGAGTTCTAATTCCAGTCAAGTTCGTTACTGTCGCTTACGCAAATATCCTTAGGAATGATATGAATCAATTTCTTCTCCCATCAGCTATGGGTCAAATAGCAGTACAGATTGGGTCATATAGCCTTGGGTGGCTACCAGTCTACTGCAGTAACAGTATCCTATGCAGAAATTCTTCTACCAAGTGAATCCTGAATCGACAAAAAGACATGGTCGCTTCACAAATAGCATCTAAGGATGCAGTCAAACGTACAGAGTATCTTTATAACTTTACAACTCATTGCTTAAAAGTGTTTGCAAGATAGCAACAACAATTGACATTACAACTGGAGACAAAATACAATAATGCAACTGTCATACTTCAAACGGTAGAAAGGTTATGAGTTCCAGTCTCGCCTCAGGTTGATTCCTTATTTCGGATACGTGGAAGTAAATTGATGACCTGAGTAGTGGCGATGAAAAGTAACTAAAATTAAAACAAAAGAAATACGAATAAAAAAATGAATAATGGTTGATGCAGATATATTTTTTTATTAATCCGACAGATTTTTTTTTATCCCTTTAAACGTTGTTATTAGTGGATACTCGTATTTAAGTAGACGCTCCGTTTGCTTATTTAAACACTAGATTTAAGACACAAGGAATACATGAGGGAAAGAATAAAAAAGAGAAACGTTATGAAGGAGTTTGAACAATAAAAGAAAAATCAAGAAGACAGTAGATAACGATTGACATTGCATTTACATATTTGAAGACTGGAAAATAAGAGTTCGAGAAGTGCGATAGAAGAATTTGTCAGCAAAGAACTTACGGCTACATTTAGCCAATTCAACAGTAAAATGGTGAGATCTTGTTGCCAATATAGTTCCGCGTTTAAACTCGTAATGTCTAGGTACTAGGTAGAGGAAAGTTCATCAGAAGATTATTTAAAATAGTGACAATAATTTGTTTTGGGTCTGTCAGCTTTTATAATGTCAACAAAGTGCTAATTAATTTTTCATTCATAAGAATTGCCAAAAAGGTATAGGATGAAGAAATATATATTTGATTAATACAATATACCAGATTAACAAAATATACCAGAGAGATCAATAAAAGAACATGAATTAAGAAGACAGAAGATAAGGATTGACAATACATTTAAAATTTTGAAGAACAATGATGACTCGGAAGCAAAATGTCGGAAGATATACAAACGTGTTACATCTAGCCACTTCAATTTTAAAATGATGAGACCTTGCCGCCAATCTAGTACTGCGCTTAAATTCATAAAGTCGAGGTACCATAAAGGATAGTTCATCGGAACATTATTGAAAATACACTATTTACATTATTCGGGTTATTGTCCTCATCCTTGTCGCCAATAGTTCGAATAAAGTAAATAGTGTACATAATGCCTCATCTCAGAAATATAGACTGATTTTATCTGTATTTGACGGCAACGATGAGGACAATAGTCCGAATAATGTAAATAGTGTACATAATACCTCATCTCAGAAATATAGACAGATTTTATCTGTATTTGACGGCAACGATGAGGACAATACCCCCGAATAATGTAAATAGTGTACATAATACCTCATCTCGGAAATATAGACAGATTTTATCTGTAGTTGACGGCAACGATGAGGACAATAGTCCGAATAATGTAAATAGTGTACATAATACCTCATCTCAGAAATATAGACAGATTTTATCTGTAGTTGACGGCAACGATGAGGACAATAGTCCGAATAATGTAAATAGTGTACATAATACCTCATCTCAGAAATATAGACAGATTTTATCTTTAGTTGACGGCAACGATGAGGACAATAGTCCGAATAATGTAAATAGTGTACATAATACCTCATCTCAGAAATATAGACAGGTTATTTAAAATAGTGACAATAATTTGTTTTGGGTCTGTCAGTTTTAATAATGTCAACAAAGTGCTAATTAATTTTTCGTGTATAAGTAATGCAAAATGTATAGAATGAAGAAATATATATTTGATTAATGCGATATACCAGACGCCTGAAAAAGTTATTATTTTACATTGGCTCCTTGATATTCCATACCCTTCTTCAGTCTTTCCACCATTGTTTATTAGGTTTTCTACTCTTTAACAATAATTACAGCGATTACTTACATACTTACCGGATACATGCCGGATAGAGTGATCAACTCTCAGTTGCGTCTGTGTCTTTGGCTAGAGTGCGACCGAGTTTTGTCTCTGCGGACAGACACTGCTGGGGAAAAATACTGAAAGGTGTCCAGTCCAGGGGAACGGCTTCCTCCCTCATTACATGAAAGAAGGGAATTGGTAGAGCAAACGCTCGGCGGTTGCGGGGTCTGGACAATTTTTGGCCTTAGCCCGGGTGTATGAGCTCGGGTACCTCACATTAAACCCGACCTTGTGTCACATCCGATCTCAGTGGGGAGACTACAGCGGTTTTATTGCCTCGCACAGATATTATTTACTTGGATATTATTTTCTCTGCTTATATATATATATATATATATATATATATATATATATATATATATATATATATATATATATACACCAAACGTTTTCTATCGGATTAGTATTTGAAGAAATTGGTGGGGGACCTTCCATTAATGTAGTGCCTTTGAAAGGTTCTTGCTAAGGTGGGCAAGAGTCAGTTTTGTAGAATCTAAAGGACTTGTCTTACCGGAATATGACATTTAGCTTAATGTTTCTTGGATGTGATCTGCATTAGGTTCTGGTTCAAGAATTTGCAATACCTCTTTGCATTTACTGTAACATCATCATCAAATTTGAAGGCGTCTGTAATTTTACTGACTACAATACTAACCCTAAACATTACTCCACCTCCCCACTATTGTCTTGTAGATTGTGTTGGTTGGGCATTTCTATAAACAAACCAACTACTAGCCTAGCCATCATGTTCATTCAATGTAGTTCTATATTCATCATTAAAAATTGAGAAATTATTGCGGAATACTAGTCTGTTTGGGTAGAAATATACGAATGTTGCGGATACCATATGTTTGTGATATGTATAGACATTTTATATTAACCCAAGAACACTAACCATGGGTATATAGTACCCAGCGCAAATTTTCCTAGTTTTAATTACAATTTTCAGTACCTTATTTTCTTACATAAAATATATGTTTTTCAGTTCCTATTAATGTTAACACAAACTACAAAGTTTGAAGTGTAAAATATTTCAAATAAAGATTGATATTTAATTTTTTTTTTTTTTTTTTTTTGATATTTTCAAAATCGGGTATGATATATATGGTTAGTAACTTTAACTGATGGTTAGTGTTCTAGGGTTAAATCTTTACGGGCTCCTGGAACATTTATCCCGCAAACAATATTGGCGGACTCATATGAGTCCAGGTAAAAAATAACACAAAACAGTGAATATAAAACAAACGACAATGCATGTTATTAACAAGAGGAATTACAGGTATACACAATTTAAATGAAAGCAAAAAGCATTAAATCTAGTTATAAGTGTGTGTGTGTGTGTGTGTGTGTGTGTGTGTGTGTGTGTGAGAGAGAGAGAGAGAGAGTTAGGAAGTCAGTAGAGGACCAAGGAAGCGAATGCGCCTCAGCGGCAACGTTTCTATTTATGTGCGACTACATCTGGAAGCAAGAGTTAAAAAGAACTAAGGAAAAAAAAGAGGCACAGAGAGAATATGAATGGCTTTTTATAGACTTAAACAGCTCCATCTAGCAGGCGTTTCGGCAAAGCCAAGTAGGATAACCCACGAAATCACTTTTTAATCATTTCACTCCAAGAAAGGCGATAAAGTCACTGCGTTACTGAGTTGGAGAGAAAAAAAGAAAACATTATTAAGGAGAACGAACAATAAAAGAAAACGGATTACGAAGACCGAAGTTAACAATTGGCACTGCATTTATATTTTTTGAAGATCAAAGTTGAATGGAAAGCAAGACCGGAAGTATTTCACAAGCGAGAAATGCGAAAGAGAAGAAACTGTTAGCATAGAACTTGCGGTTCTATCTATCCATTTCACCTGTAAAATGATGAAACATTGCCGCCAATTTGTAAATAACACATTTCTCTTCGTGATGTTTATTTAAATATGGTTCTTCTGTGACTTCCCGTTTTAACAAATGTTCTTAATATTGTGCATCTTCTCTCTCATCACATTTGCAACAGCAGCTTTTTCAAATATTCTTTTGCTGGCCAAGTGGATTTTCTAGCTTATTATGCTTTTAACTTGTCAAGTCTCTTTTTGTGACATTCTTAAATCCATTTGTTTTTTTTTGTTTTTGTTTTTTTGTTTGTTTTTTTTTTGTTGTTTTTTGTTTTTGTTATTTTGTTTTCTTATCTCACCGGTTGCTTCAATTCTATTTGTTCTTTTATCTCTCTTCAACTTTTTCGCAATTTCCAAATTTATGTTCTGATCATTCAGTACCTTTACAATATCTTACATCTCTATTGAAGATAGATCTTTTTTTTACAATCAATGCCAATTATTATAAATCTGAAATCCAAACATTTAAATACTATTCTATATATTTATTTACAATATGACGAACAACCTTTATGTTGCAAATTAAAATCTCACACCTTGGAACAAGTTATCGTAAATATTTCTAAGAAAGATATGACTTATAATTTCATGGTATATTTATGATAATCAGTATATTCTGATATTATTAACAACATTATTTCGTTCAAACCAATTTAATTGTGATAGAACTGACTTGCATACTAAAATCATAGATTATATATAGAGAAGCAAAACAAATATACAAAATACATACTTTCTATCAATATGTCTACGTTTATTCTCATCATCTTCAAAACACTGATTTTTCAACATCTATTCACATCAATTTCAGAAAATTTATATTACAACGTCTAACTTAATTGTGATAAAACTGACTTGCATACTAATAAGTCATCGTGGCCGAGGGTTTGAGAGTGCTGGGCTCGTTCAGACAGTTGATAACGCTAGCTCTTTCCCAGAAACTGTCGCTCGGCATATTTGCAGTATAAACCACAGGTGGGCTTTGTAGGTATTGGACAAACACAAATGTGCCTGAGTAGGCGTCTGCAATATGGATTGGCTAGCCGCCCTAGTAGATAGTTAAGTCAGTTATGTCAGCAATTGTGTGTTTAATCAAAAAATCGATCATCCAACTGTTGGTCAAATAGTTGGAGTTTAGAGAGAGAAAAAAGACGTTGTATTTTCGCGCCCAAACTGTTTTTCTAGTTCATAATGGCAATTCTACTTCCCTTCCTTACTGGTATTTATTGTATATAAAAATACAATTATGGCACAAGGCCGAAAAAAGGGGAGCGGTTGAAGCTGGTCTTCACTAACTATCTTATATCTAGCTAATCCTATTCACGGCCCATTCACTGATTACAATTTGCACACTCACCACAAAAATTTGACCGTCACCAATCAATCCTCCATACACCATAATACCACATTCTCTCAAGGGGGACCTACAAAACGCACCCCATGCCATAAAAATTTAATGATAATAAATTATTATATATAAAAATTTAAAGATGAAGAATGAGGGGGAAGCGAGATGAACCCAATAACAAACTAAACATGAACACAAAGTAAACTAAACATAACTGATGTTAGTAGGGCCCGTCCTACCCTCAAAAAGGAAAGGCCGCTGTATTCTGCCCACTGGACAAAATCAAGAAGCTCTTTCTCTAAGGGATTGGGAAAGGAGAAAATTATACGGACATGGGAAAGAAAAAAGCTGGCCCATTCGAGATAAAAAGGTGCCAAAACAAACTGGGGAGTTTGGGTAATCTCTGCTTGGATCATAACCAAAGATGCAGCCGGGAACAGACCAGAACAACACTTACATTAACTAGGTACACAAAAGCTTGTCTAACCTAACCAGCGGGAGGGCTCCTCAGGAAACCACCCCGATGTGACGTAGGCTTGACATAAAAGAGAAAATCAAGGCTAGCCCCGTTCAAACGAACCAAGCTCGTCTCAGTCACCCACCATTCGCTGAAGACTGTCGAATGCAAGCGTTTTCCATCAGTTCTAATCTTCATCTTGAGCTGATGCTCAAAGAATCGGATTAGATCCTGATGAGAAAGACGATTGCCTCGCAAGACTTCCTTTTGTCGCGTCGTCCAAATCACCATTCAGGCCGTGGCCAGCAGCGTCAGAAACACCACTCGGTTCACCCCAGAATAAGCGCGATCAATGAGCACGTGCTGTTCGGGAGGGAGACGAGCAGTCAACTCACCGACATGGTCCCATAAGGGGCGGACCCAGGGACAATGGTAGAAGGCGTGCGAAGCCGTTTCTTCTAAACACAGTCTGTCAAATCCGCCAAGCCCCATATGATGACCATGTCACTGAGAGGCAGCCGATTCCGAGCCAATCGCCAGGTAAGCGAAAACTAAGGGTTACTGAGATAATCCACCGCTAGCGCCAAATACCTGAAAGAGCGAAACTCATCC
>OZ010605.1:602500-660000 GCA_963932145.1 Acanthosepion lycidas
TGAATCGTGTGGCACCAAAATACCGTAACTATTCATGGATTCGAGTCTTTTAAGAGACCTTAAAACATTCATATGTGCTATGTGGAGTACCTTTGCGATCTCCCGTGTTGTTAGTTGGTTGGTTCATTTTGTTTAGCGACATATCAACCTCTATAGGCGATTTAATGCCGAAATCTAAATATTTTGTACGCAGTTTTATTTTATTTTTTAGATAATAATGGTTTCAGTGATTAACCCATAGCTGGAGGTAATTGAGGTTTATTCAGTTCACAGCATAAACGGTTTGTTTCATTTTTCAGCCTTTATGCAAAACTGACACTTTGATTCTAATAAGTTTGTATTTTTTTATATCTTTTTACGTGTGTTATGATAACGGAAACTACTTGAAATCTAGATGTTTGATAGCAATATATGCGCAATTAGAATGAAATCCAGTACGTTCTGCGCAAATGTAAACAAACAATAGCCATTTGTATTATAGTGGTGATCCCACATTAATTTGGGGCTGACAACGAATAAGATGAATACTTTCAATACAATTAAGATATTTATTTACATGAGATACAACGGTTAAAACATAAACTCTATGTCATTTCCTATAGAGGCTATGTTAGGTGAACTTACGCATCTGGTGAGAGAACTATGGCTAGGTAACTTGCACGTTAAAACCCTCGGCAACTGGTACCGTTGACGGCGGAGAGAATTTCTTCCGATTCGATTCGATCCGATCCGATTCGATCCGATTCGATTCGATCCGATTCGATCCGATCCGATTCAATTCCTTCTCTACTGGTAGCGTTGACATACCCATCTAATGAGTGAAATAGGGCTCGGTAGCTTTATAAGAAAAATGTTACGTAAGTGAGTTATCGCCCTTGGTCAAATGCACTCTCTAAGATCACGTATAGCGAAAAACCAACCAATCACTAGCTAGAATATGTTGGCGCCAGTTATAAAGAACGCTCTTCTTTGCTGGCTCTCTTTCTCTTTTCTGTCGAGATCTGCAAGGCATAGGACGTCAATGTCGTCTCTGAATCTACCTGCAATTTTGACATGAGATGTATTGTTTCATTATAATATATAGCCTCAAACAGAACAATTTGTTTGCAACAAGAACTATTATTTCAATAGTATTTGTATATATGAATTTCAATAATATTCCTTTTAACTTTCAATTTGTGTTCTTCCTGCATTGATATCATTTTTGGCTTAAATCGCCATAGCTTGTACCTTTAAAA
The DNA here is from genome assembly GCA_963932145.1 of Acanthosepion lycidas. Classification (NCBI taxonomy): domain Eukaryota; kingdom Metazoa; phylum Mollusca; class Cephalopoda; order Sepiida; family Sepiidae; genus Acanthosepion; species Acanthosepion lycidas. The sequence goes on from OZ010605.1 coordinate 603,739, forward strand.
CCCTCAGTGACTGCTACTGTTGGCGGTGGAGAGAATTTCTTCAGTGTTACTTCGGAGCAGGTCTGGTCCCTTCTGTACTGGTGGTGAGCCTTTTCTGAACCCATGTGGTTTTATTAACCAATGAGAGACCGCCTAACATCACGTGACTAATCTCTATCTATAGGAGGCAGGGGGACGAATTTTACAAACCCAAACAGTATTATATGCTTTGGCATTGATAGCCTGGTAATAAGTTTTGATTTCACGGATAAAAAGAAACATCTTATTAAAAACGTTTTTATAGGCATAAATACTTTCCGTTATTGCTTGTCAGCTTTATTCTTAAGAAAATAAACTACAATTTTATTCAATTATATAAACACTATTATTTGCAATATCAGGCAGCTCTTCCAAACATTTGAGTAAAATTCCGAGGGTTTTGATGTGAAAATGTTAATCTGGTTTTCCTTAGATAAAGTTTTTCACATGGAAGGTAATAATCGGTTGGTATATGATCAGCTGACTATGGCAGTAGAATAAAACAGACCAACAGATTTCAAAAAGGTTTTTTTTTTTTTTGTTTTTTTTTTTTTGTGATATTTCTACCTGTATGTAGTTTTCCAGAGTCTTGGAGGAGAAAAATATTTCCCTATTGTGACGAGTGAAGGGCTCATTTCAGCCAAAGTTTTATGGACATGTAGCAGCTACTGGACATATTGTGGGAGATTGAAAATAAAATTATAAATAAAATAATAATAATAATGATAATAATAAAATAATAATAATTTTTTTTTTTTTAATCGCTTCCCGTAATGCAAAGGAAACCAAAAAGGGTTTCCAGTCACGTGTAAATTTTATGACCTCACTTCCGGAAAGGAGATGATTGTTCTCTTCTCATTTCCCAACCATTGATTTCGGACGTGTTTAGCAGCCGTCGTAACGAAAGGGGGAATTAGCCACCACAGGGTCACAGAACTATTTTCAACTCGGAACCTCAAAAGGGTAATTTGCAGTTCAAGCCCCGCGCTCAGTTGCTAATAAAAAATTTCCCAAATAGTTATATTTAGGTGTAAGCATACATGCTTAATTCGAAAATAACAAATTTTGATAAAATCTATCGTTTTGAAGTTTTCGGCAATAAAAGATCGGACTCATTCGGTGGGTGAAGTTGAAATTAATTCTGCACCCCCCCCCCACAGTCACTCAACGTCATGCTGACTTGAGGTCGGACATTTTCTATATCTCCGCATCTTTGTACCCACGTGCTTCAATAAACATTCATTTCCTAATCAAGCCTTCGTTTTGCTTACCGCGGTCCACCGACATTCAACCTCCGTTAGCGTCACGAAGCAAATGACATCTCTCCACAGTATAAATGTACATTTAGTGTTTCATTATGTCTTAAGGACACTATAAGAATAGGAGACACGGTGGAGTAATGGATAGCAGTTCGGATTGCGGAATCGGAGAGCCGAGTTCGAATTCCAGTCGAATCCATTGCATTCACTTACGTGGGGAAGGTATGAATCTTTGTCTTCCCCAGTTATAGGTAAATAGCAGGAAAGACAGCGTTCTATAACTGGTCTACCGCAGAAAGAAATGGCGACCTACTGCGGGGAAAAAAACTGCCTCGTAAGTCATCGTCTGACTGACCCTTGGGAAAGGTGTGAATCCTCTTCTTTTGCTATGGATAAATAGCAGGAAAGACCAGGTTCTATATAACATATTAGATTGGTGCAAAAAATAATGACGTAATAATGTCGTTTTTTGACGTTAAAAAATACGTCAACAAACGACATTATTACGTCATTATTTTTTGCACCAACCTAATAGTTGGATGGCAACTGGTCTGTCACAGAAAGAAATGGAAACCTACCTCGTCAGTCAAAAGATACATGATCGCCTTAGCGTGTATCACGCATGGCACATAACTGAATGAAAGGAAGAATACGCTTCGATTCTATTACACGCACATTACCTTTCTTACACTGGGCTCAGCTTTTGAGTCCTTGTGGAAACTTAACCTTATCAATTCACCGTTTTCGGCCTTGAACATTGTCGTATGTAATCCATTTTCCCCCAGCTGTTATATATATTTACGGAACGGTTAGTTAGTAGGATACATTCGTCATTATAATTGGTCCTCCCAAAACGAAAATTACTTATATCTCTATCGTTCATCATAAGTAGTTGTCATGGAGGAGAACAACGTTTTTCCTTTAATCCACCGTGTACGCTGCCAAAAGTGTTAAAGTATGTTAGTGTACTCAGGGTTCCAACAGATATGTGTAAAAAAAATAAATTCCAGGACTATGTCAAGAAGTTTCAAGGACTGAAACTGGCGCACGCGCTCACACACACATACACACACACACACACAATTTGAATGGTCAACAATTTCAAAAACATAAACTTTGTGATTTATCTTTTAATAGTTTGACAGATGAGATATTCAAAGAAAAGCAACAGCTGGTTGCAATAATTCATGTCACATGGATCTGTTGAAAGCAGTGAAGAAATCAAAGTATTGAAGGCTAAAACACAATTGAATGCAGACCTGGTTATATCTGTCTATATATCTGAGATGAGGTATTTTGTACATTATTTACATTATTCGGACTATTGTCCTCATCTTTGTCGCCATATCTATTACAACGTTTCAAGGACTCATGGCACGGTGGATAAAGGCGTTGGTTAGATCCAGTGACAGGACCCAAAGAGTGTGAGTTCAATACCCGGTTAAGGCAGTGGAGAACTTTCAGAGGGAAATTAACAGGAGATAACTGATAACTGACATCCATTAAACATGGCACGTGGAACTAGAACAGTCTACCCCAGTGAGCGAAATAAAGGGTTCAGTTCGACATCCCAACCACCTGAAGAAGGCAGGAGCGTACAACGGCCGAAACGTTGCTGTCTACACAGTTTGGAGTTCTACTACACTTGAAAATTTTGAATTGCTTTAATTCTTACTGCTACACATTTCAGCTAATCTCGACTACTCGTGGCTTGTGAAAGTCACACACAGAACACAGAACACAAATGATATCAACATTTTTTCAGTTCCGATTTTGATATCGCTATGGATTTGTCCTTTGCAGATCTTTGTATGGCATTGGATTTTGCGATAAGTATGAGGTTCTGAGTCAGCTCAACTGACTTAAGCAAATCTTGAGTGCAACTTTCAAGCTTGTGTTTTTTCGTTTTCGTCTTCGGTTCTTCAATTTCTATAAGCATGGATTTCGGGGGTTTTTTTTTTGTACAGCTGCTTCTTCCTGCCATTTTTTTTTTTTCTTCTCAGTCTCAAGGTATTGCTTGTATCATATTTTGGCATTGGAAGCACCGTAGAAAAGTGCGTTAGTCATGGGAACATCCCCAGCACCTCCAAATATAACCAAATAGCCCGTGATAATACACTGAGCGACCAGAGTCTGCTGTTTCATATTGTCAGTGGAAATTTCCTTATTGACTGAGAAACCACTCTCCACTGAGGGCTGCCCATGAGAGAGTATCAGCAATCTTTCCAGTTTTTCATATTCTTTGTTGCTAGACAAAGAAGATTAGAACAAAGTGTCCAGACGGTCACTTGGTGAAATTTTTGAAAGCAATATTTCCAGCAGTCTCCTCAAACACTTTTCACTGACAGGTGATGTCATCACAATCAGACTTGCTGACTTGTTTTCTATTCATCATGTGGGAAAAAAACATCTTTTTAGACTATCTTCTGTGGAAAATTTCTTTTTCGTTATGCAAATGATCTTACAAGAGTGTATCTAAGGAGAGACTTTGCCAGAACTGCAACAAAGCCAAACAGATCTTTTGTTGAGACATTTCCTTTCTTGGATAAATTTTGCATCGCCTTATCTGCCAGAAATCCACACCCGATCTTTGCAGCATCTTTTGGTTTGACAACATTCTTACAAATTCATTCAGTTTGGAAAATGCAATTACCTTTTTAGTGTGTTTTTCCTTTACAAATAACTTTCACGATTATGCTAAAAAAGATCATCTGCAAGGAAAGGAAGCAATGGTTTATAGCTCTGATATTTTATTAGAATTTGAAATAGACACAAAAATCTTGAAAAAAATAATTGGTCTGGGGACATTTTTCACAAATTTGATGACATCTGGCCAAATATGTAGGAGTCGTTCACATGTTTGTACATTTTAAGTTTTAATGACTGTTTAATTAGATATCAATTGCAATTGTGAGAGAAAGCAAAATTAAATTTAAACCTTTAATTAAAACATTTTTAAACCTTTCACTCTGTTCGGGATTTAAATGAATTATTTAATTTTTAATTCCATGTAACTACAGTCGTTACCACCTGTTATTTCAAGTCGTTTATGATAAACAGATTGAAAAACAGACGGACAGACACACGTAGACTATGCTTTATTATAAACCTAAAAAATAGGTACCTCGACGAGATCGCTCAAAAAAGAGCATAGCATGATGAAAAAGACGCCAAACTTGACGAAAATAAAATTTTATCGTCTAAATGTTTATTAAGAGGAAATATCAAAGTATTTTGGGGGTATTTTTTTCCAATTTTTCATCGTTCCTAGCACGTCCGAAATTTTCGTTAAAAATCTTGCTTTTTTTTTGTTTTTTTGAGTCAGCAAAATTGACAGATAATCAATCATGGCAATCATTTTTTTTTTCCCATTTTATATAAAAAAAAAACATGAAAATCTCAGTTTGAAATTCTTTTAAAAATCAATTAGAATTTCCATTTATGATAGAAATACAAAAGTAAAAAAGGGTCACGGTTGCCAGATTGAACTTTTAAAGCCAAGTAATAAAAGCCAACTAAGTTTTAATCATTTTTTCGCGCTTAAACAGAAGCAAGATCCATGTCATTATTAGCTTGAAAACTTTAAAAATAACTTTTTTATTTTTTTCGAAGACGCATCCTATCCTAAGACACATCAAAAGCACATTTTCTATTCTATCATCCTTCTTGTCTACATTTCCTGAGACAAATTTGATTTTTAAACTTGTTACTTTTGGCAATAATTTAGACAAACAGTTTACACATGGATACACATTGACGTGGACGAGTAAAGTATTTTTTTATTTTTTTCACCATCGCTGACTAGAGATCAAAAGGATTTTTTACTTTTGAAATTGACATGTAAATAAGCTTTAATTGTTCAAATTTTAAAAACACCGATACATTTTTCGAGATTCTACTAAAATAGTTATCTCTACTAATTCGCCGAAAAAAAAAAAAAAAAAAAAAAAAAGCATGCCATAATGAAAAAGGCCTCAAACTTGGAAAATTTTTAGGACATTCGAAATTTTTATTAAAAATCTTTTTTCTTTTTTGTCAGAGGAATACTATTACAATCAATGATGTCCGACCTTTTTGAGAAGTTTGTAAACAAAAGTTAAATTCTCCGTTTGAAAATCTTGTAAAAAATCTTTTTCAAAAAGTTGAGGAAAATTAGAAAAGTAAAAGTTTATTTAATTTAATCTGAAACAAACATTACTTACTTTTTTAGTCTTAGCAGAAAAATGTAGTTGAAAATAAGAGAAGCGTGTTTTAAGACCTCAAAAACCAGCCACTGACATGGGAATACATCGGACGGAAGCACGCAAGTGACATAACTTTTTCGAATTTTAAGTGAAGTACCCAGTAATTTTAAAAAATTAAGAAATACTTTCAGCAATCTAATATTTTATTGATTCTTTTTTAATAGCCTTACGTTTGAAGATGCTTTCTGGAAAAATAAAATTTTAAATACGAACAATAAAATAAATTGAAAATTTCATAACTGAGAGTGAGATAAAATTTCAGAAGAGAGGTTAACTATAACTTTTACGTACATCTCTTATAAAAAAATTAATACCAGAAAATTTCAAATTGTCTCAGTTATGAAAAACTTCCATACCTAAGATAATATAAAATTTAATAATAAAAATAATAGCATAAAATTTCATAAGATTGGTATCTAATAGGTATTGCTCTCAATTATAAAATGTTGCTTTTTTGTGTTAATTTTTTTTTTTTTTTTAAATTGTTGTAATATGACAGTTATGAAATTTTTGTATTATGTAATCATTTATATTTTTTATTTTATCATCGCCCACTAATAGAAATGAATTCAGACTTTATGTCTAAAGCCTTTTGTTTCTGTCCCAAGAATTGAAACTAAAAAAGAAAATAATTGCAGTATGTCTCTCACTGAAAAATAAAATAATTGTATTAAAAAATTAATATAAAAATATTTAGTGAAATGGAATGTGAAAAAATCTTGAAAATGCGACGAGAATTCTGCAATACGGGCTTGCAGAACAAAAATGCAAATGTTCTGAGGGCGTACTGTCGCCGTCAGGGGAAACAACTCTTAAAACGCGTAACATTTTAATGCATATGATCAATATATTTGGAGAAAAAACGTTTATATGCACACTCAAAAGCAATGTTGAATTATTTTTTTAAAATACGATGGCGGGATGCAGATTGTAATAAACTTTCAATTTTATGAGCTGTAAAGATAGATCTACTTAATAACATCATTCACTGGTTTGAAATTTAATTTCTAAATATTTAACAATTGTATTACATTTTGCATTTAAAATTGGAAAAAAATAAATTCTTGTAAAAATTCATTTTTCATTAGAAAAACATTTTGGCTTCAGACAATATTCCCCTTAAGATACATTATTCATAAAAGCCATTAAAAGCTTTTGCAATTAAATAATGTCTTAGTTTTATTGGGTTTTGTATGTTACAATTTAGAGCTGATTTTTGGTGTTTCGATCTTAAAAAAGAAAAAAAAAAAAAAAAAAAAAGAGTGATGATTTATACTGTCCAAAGACTTTTGCTTTGAACTAATATAATCAATAAAAGAAATAGCATTGAATTTCTTGAGTTTTCATAAAATTAAGTAAATTAAAAAAAAAAAAAAAAAGTCTAAAATAATTTATTTGTGAATAAGTTCTGAAAGTTTCATTAAAATCTAACAATCATTTGATTTTTGAAAGAATTTCCAAAACAATGTTTTTAACACCTAAAAAGATGCTGAATTTTCTAATACTAATTTATGGCTGACTTGCTGATAAAAAAAAAAAAAACTTTGATGATGCAAGAAAGAATGAAAAAATTTAATGAAATAATCAAGATACTTTGGTTTTTATCTTAAACATTTTCATGATAAAACTTTGTTTACCTTGAGATTGGGGCATTTTATTTTTTTTTTAATCATAGTGATTTTGTGGAGATACCTACATTTATCTATCTGTTCATGTACTCCATTTTACTGCCATATACAATTAGTAGTTAGGACAGATTCATGATTACAATTGCACCCACCGCCAACGAAAATTACTCATGACAACGCAATAACTTTGCAAAACAATTTCACTTATTAAAAAATACAACAGGTCCTAAAATGAATGGAGGAACAAATTTCTAAAATGGGTTTTAGAAACATGGAGCATACATCTCATATTGATATTTTTTCTGTCATCATTTTAACACGAGAGTGTTTTTTGTTACAAACCATGTTTTTGTAAACTTTGTGTACATTTTGAAATTATAATTTTCAATTGTTGCAGTAAAGTTCACTGATAATTGTTAAAATCCAGTAAAATTTAAAACTTGTCACATTGTAGAAGTGATGCATAGTTTATTAGAATTTCTATTTTATATGAATTATCCAGCATATTAACTCTTAACATCCTGCAACAATGTTGAACATGCATGTTAAAGAGTGTAAATTAATAAGAGGGAGAGATTTGAGTTTCCTTCTGAGAAAATGCATTGCTTTCTTTAAAACGAATGCCAACAATCTTGATGGATGTCAGTTGGATCAGAGATTTTGTGTCTGTCTCAGGCATGACATGTCAAAGCAGTACTATGCAGGACTGAATCTTAAAGACATTGTATTAATAGGGCAGACATTTAGGTGGATCCTTTCGTTAGTGGTTAATGTGAAATGGCTGAGTACGTGTTAGCATATACTTTCACACACGCACACGATTTGTTTTGAAAGTAATACCTCCTACTTTTGTTAGTCTGGTCAATAACTTCAGAGGTTGAACTTTCTTGTCAGTAACCCCTAACTGCACATGTTATAGGTAAGTGGTTTTCTGGCAAAAGAGGCTTATGAAGCAGATGTGTCCCAAAAAAAAAAAAAAAAAACACAGCAGCAAACAAACGCACACACATTGACATTCAAAGTTTACTTAACTTTTATGGAGGAAGAAAAAAAAAAAAAAAAAAAAGGCTGCAAGCAGTTTGTGATGGGAATGAATTTCAGCAGCAGCAACATGTGATAAGTCAGTTTTATAAATGTAGCATGCAAACATTCAGCAATGATGAAAATGCATGACATTATTAACTATAAAATTATGGTTTTGTAGGTGAAAATTCACTGTCTAATCTTTTCTTTGTCTATCTTCTATTAGTCAAAAGCAGGGATTTACCTTCAGTGTCCATACAAAAGCCTAACACAAGCCGCTTCTAAGCTAAGAATTAACTGATATATAACTACGTATTTAGAAATAATTTATTCTCTAAAGAGGAACTTAGAAAGACCAAATTCTCAGAAGAAACTTGATATGAACTGCTTGAATAATGTTTATCATTAATTTTAATAACCATTCTGTTAACAGTTAAGCAAACAGCATCACACATTCACATGAGTTGGGAAAACAATCGACCACTATTAGAAGAGGTGGTTGATTCTTTGACATGAATGCACTGTCTAAACCCACAATCTGAGAAAAGAAAGAATATAGCAATCCCAATTAAAATTTAATGATTATCCTCTTTGAATTTTTTTTATGAATCCTTATTCTGAAGTTAATGATTGAATAAGATGAGAAGGGATAACTCAACACCACTGACTGAGTACCGAGAGAATTCAGTACCAGAAAAACAATTTTTTTTTAATAACCAAATAGAAGTTTTGTCTTCAAATAAGGCATTTGAAAAGGCAGCATGTAAAATATGAACATGTTTTTTTAAGTAAATCATAATTTTTATAAAAAAAAATGTTTTATAATGTCGATTTATTTTATTAAAAAATAATTTACATTACAATTTAGTTTATTAAAAATAAATTATTTTTATATGGCAAAAATATTAAAAAATAAATTTGATTCATTAAAAATAATTAAAAACAAAAAAACTAGTTCATATTTTACATAATGCCTTATTTGAAGAAAAATATTCACTAAAGATTTTAATCATTAATAAATTTCTTTTATTCAGTTATAAAAAAAAAAAAGTTAATGTTTTTTTGGGTACCGAGTTGTCCTGATGTTCTGTTGGCAGTGTTGCATTGTCCTTCCCTCTGAAACTTGCAGATTTCATGACTATAAAATATCTGTGGAAATTTCCCTATTGCATTTTCAAATATTTGAGCTTAACAAAATATTAAAACCATAAGTATGAATGCAGGTCATTAAAGAAGTAAGAGGATACAAATGAAAAGTTGACAAGGTTTTCCATTTCAACAAATCAGATGTTAAATGCATGAAATTGCTGGCCGTTGCCACCCTTATCATTCCATCCTTTCACTCAAAAGAGCATCTTTGATATACTGCTTTCTACTAGGTTTAATTAAATAACATTAAAAAGGTAAGACTAAGACTGGTGAATTTCTCATTAGTTAAATTTCAGGCACTGTTCTAAAATGCAGGGATATGGCCAAGGGTGGGTGGGTTAATAGCAGTGGAATGCTCAAATGCTATCTTAACTTAAAATCTTTTGACTCACAAGAATTCTGGTTTTATACAGGAATAATAAATAAAAGGAAGTTATTTTATCCAACATATGAGAGAATCTGGAAGTGAGTTAAAGCTAAATTAAAACCATAAAGAGGAATCGGATAAGTTTTGTCTTTTGTCATGTGAAATATACCTTTAAGAAAAAAAAAAAAAAAAAAATCAATCAAAATTCCTAGAAAAAAAAAACAACAAAAAAACAAAACAAAAAGAAAATGAAGGAAAAGAAACAACTATTTTAAGAATAAAACAGCTTTTATTTATTATGAAGATGTCCAAAAGTAGAAAGCTTTCCAGTCCGTGAACACTATTCATTGGCACTTAATTCCATGACAAAATAAAGAAAAAAAAAAAAAAAAAAATAGTCACATTGCTTTGATGCAGCAATGAAAGCAAGGCAGGCGGGAGGGAAAAGTGTGAAATGATATTAACTAGGTTATTATATATATATATATATATATATATATATATATATATATGAGAAATAAAGTCCAGAAGGAGCTGGCTGTACACAAGTGTCCAGTTAGTAATACAATGATAGCTCTCTTTTTTTTTTTTTTTTTTTAATGTTTTTTTTTTGAAGTCAGAATAGCTTTACAAGTATAAATTCAATGTGGTTGCTGTAACTGCCATGAGCAGTAATAAAAAAAAAATAAAAAAAAAAAAATACTAAAAGCTATTTTTTTTTTTTTTTTTTTATTTTTTTATTATTCTCCATATTTTATCTTAAAATAAAAAAAGGCAGTTTTATTTTCATGTTTTTGCCATGTTATGAAAAGAAATCTTGTTTCAGCAATCATAAGACAAAATTAAAAAAAAAAGGTATTTCCTGTAGGTATATTTGAAAAAAAAAAAAAAAAAAAAAAAAAAAAAAAAAAAGATTTTTTTTTTTTTTTTTTTTTTTTACACAGAATATTTATATTCCAAGCCGTGGGCATTATAGTCTTTACAAGTCTATAAAGGTATATTCACCGCAGTACAATGGGCAGAAAAAGTGAAATTTGCCCTAAATGTAAAACAGCCCAGTTTATTGATTTGAAACCAGAAATTGCTTTAAATATGTATTTAAAAACATAACTATCTTTCAAGGAATTGAATCACCCACCTGAGGGAAATGTAGATGGGAAGTCAGAATGGAAAATAGCAATAAAGTTAAAGTAGACAAAAGGATCTTATCTTGAAATAAAGTGTTAGTTAATGAAAAATATAAACTACAATCAATTATAAACTGGTATTGACAAAAGAGAAAGGAAAACATTTGCATATTATAGTTAACGAGCTAAAGTTCTTGTATTTTTTCTTTTCGGCTGAACTCTGAATGAGTGAAACCAAAGTAGTAAAGTGTAAAGGAAACAAAGAATTAGATTTATCTTGGAGGGAGGGGGGCTAAAAAGAAAGAGACTTCAGCTGGACAATTTATCATCAGAAGCTATTAAACAAAGTAATTTAACAATTGCTCAATTTTTTTTTTTTTTTTTTTAATTTAATTCAAGTCAAAACAGAAAATCTTTGAAATATGTGAAGAGAAGGCAGCAAAGAAAAAAAGCTTTTCATTTTTATTTAAGAAAAAAAAAAAAAAAAAAAAAAAGAAAAAAACTGTTACGGTCCGGAATTTAAAAACTGGATTTTTTTTTCCTTCTATATTTTATTTAATTTTTTTTTTTTTTTTTTTTTTTTTAATTACTTTTATATTTTTTTGAAAACAAGAAAATATACATCTTTAAGGAAAAAAAAAAAAAAAAAAAAAAGAAGAAAAAAGTTCTTTAAATTGTAAAATTAAATTTTGACAACTCAAATTGTTTCAAAAATTTTTTCTTATTTATTTTGCTATCAAAATAATTATATATATATATATATATATATATATATATATATATATATATATAAAATAAAATAATAAAAAAAAAAAAAAAGAAAGAAAAATTTAACATTTCATTAAAAAATGAAAACCATACAAATACAAAGAAAATTGAAGGGGGATTGAAGCCTTTTCCCCCATCCCACAATTTTTTTTTTTTTCAGAAGGAAAAATAAATACAAAAGCTATCAGCATTTCATCAAAGTCATTCCTTGTCTTGTATGAAAAGGGGGGGAAAAATAAAGAAAAAAGGCCTCAAACAATAAGCTAGCTTTAACCGTATACAACTATTTGACAATAAATGGTTCGGATTTTCAATTTATTTAATTTTTTAGAATTATTTTCCAAGAACTGGTATAGATATTTATATAAGTATGAGAAATGAAATAAAATGTTTCATTATTCGCATTGTTAAAAAAATAGGACAAGACAAATGCTGACAGACCCCAAAAGCATAGCCCACATTGTCCAGACATAATTTAAAAACCTTTCTGATAAGTGGTGAACTTGTTCTTGCTCCGAAAAAAGGAAGTAGGGCTCAAGATAATTGTTTTAATAAAAAAATGACAGGAATATAAAGTAATGATTTTTAGAATGCTTTTTTTTTCTTTTTGATCGTTACTTGATGGCAGTTTTGTAAAGGTTTTAACAAGGGGAGAAAAAGAAAAAAAGATTATCTTTTTAAATTCTTCTCTCCCTATATATCCTGATTATATCAGATTAGCCAGAGATCTAACTGACTATTAGATCTCAAACTACTGACTGTTGTTTTGTTTTTGTTTTTGTTTTAGAGAAAACATTAACCACAGGCCTAGATAGATGACAGTTCAAAATGGTCACTAACACTGCCCATCTGCAATAAGAATAGCTATGCTAACTGGTCAGAGCTAAAACAAGAGCAGCATTAGACACTGAAGTAGCCACAAGAACTGGTCAGCTTAACATTCAGGCAGCTACTACAAACAGTAAAGTGAATGTACTAACAGCCGCATAAAGTGGTCAGATGAAGTCTTCACAGTATCTACAAGAACTGGTCTGCTAATTATTCAAATAACCACAAAATTGGTTAGCAACTCAATTGTTTGCTACAGTCATAAGTAGCCATCATTCTCATTTCTCTACCGACTTTATATCATTAGAAAATAAAGTCTTTCCTTCATTTAAAAAAAAAAAAAAAAAAAAAAAAAATGATCTTTTTGCTTCATTACTGAGAAGTAAATTAATCAAAGTACATTTTGGCTTTTCTTACTGCAGAGCCTCTTTCTATCGAAACCATCAGAAACGATGTAAGGGAGGGGTGGGCAAAGTTGTGTTTTATTTTACATTGGACAGATGCTGAAGAGGTGAAGAAGGAGCAACAGAGACTGTGTCAAAAGTTGAAACTAGGAAAAAGACAAAAAAAATGAGCAAATAAAGACTTTACTAATAATAATATTGTAGTGTAATACTAACTAATAGTCTAAAAATTCTTCATTACTGGTCACATTAGCATCATTTTCTTCCTGTTTTTGTCAGTAGTTAAAAGGAGAATAGAAAAAGTTTTGCAATAAACAGTAGATGATTTTTACTGTTTAATATCCAGACAGTAAAAATGGCTGAGACAAGGCAGAAACGGAGATGAATGGTGATCGGGCATCCACTTGATGCTCTCAGCAAACTAAAAAAAAAAAAAAAAAAGAAATAGAAAGTAAAGATTTATTTTTCAAATCAAATAATTAGTAGAAACAAAATATAAAATGATAGGCATCAACAAAAATTAACTCTTATAGCATCATCATTACAATTGTAGAAACTTGCTATGTAACATATGTGAGAAAACGACATTATTTTTGCACCAACCTAATGAATATCAATGTCAGTGTGTCACACTTTTTCAACTTTACTCCTAGAGGCCGTAGCCCAACATATACCATTTTGGAATCGGGCCGACTGTGAGCAAATTAAAAACATTCCGGGCCCACAATCCTGAAATTTTGGATTCCAAACTTTTCATTACTGTCATTGATTTTTTATTTATATATATATATATATATATATATATATATATATATATATATATATATATATATATATATATATATTTTAAAAACATGATTTTTTTTTGCAACAAATTTTTTGTACAATAATTTAAATTTTGGAATAAATGAAATTACAAAATCCAGCAAAAGTCACCCATGAAATAAAAACAATTGTTTGTACAGGAAGTAAGGACCTACGTACATCAAATTGTCTTTAAATTAAGTGGCAACAGAAGAATTTAATTTATTTTAAAAGGTAAGCTTAAATATTAATGTAATACTTAAATGCAGTGATCAATTTAGAGTTCTGTAGTTTGTTGCCTATAGCATCTACTCTTCCCTACCTAATGTGATGAAGGCCCAATCAAGAGCCTTCCGCAGGATCTAGCTTAAATGCCACCCAATAGAGTGGCTTTTAAGTTAGTTTTTAATAATACTTACTTTCATCTTAATTATTATTTGCTTTTTATAAAAAAAAAATATAAATACTTGAAGTAAATAAACGATGTTCCAATAATTTGGACCGATTTTAAAAGGTGAATTAATTTTAAGCATCTAATGATTTTTTTCTTTTTCAGATTTAACAACTTAAGTCTTTGGCAATTTCAACCATGGAAAGATTAACAATCAGAAAACATGTTAAAGTTATCAAAGCCTATTATGAAAATGAACGTTCAAATAGAATTTGAATGTGAAGTACCCAGGTCGTATCATCTCTCGAAACAGCAAAGTCAATTGGACACCATGATCATGCGACTTGACACTTTTAGATTTCTTCTTTGGGGGTCATCTCAAAAGTAAGGTCTATGTCAGCAATCCAATAACAATTCAACAACTGAAGGATGAGATAAGGCATATTGGTGAGATTGAGGAGCAACTATGCAGAGACGTCATCAAAAATTTTGACCATTGAGTGGAGGTGTGTCACCAAAGTCTTGGTAGACATTTGGGCAATATTTTTTTCACACATAATTGCCATATACTTAAATAACATAACACTGATTTATTTACTGCTGACTTTGATCCATCTTAATGACTTACTGATAATCGATCTAGCCATGTATTTAGTCTAAAAGATAAAATGGGAATAGGATTGGATTCACCATAACTGCAAAATATTTTCACGTGTACAAATATTATTTGTAATGTTGATGGAGTCAACCGTTTTCTTTTGATTTCTTGATATATTTGTTGTGTACATTGGCTTGGGAGGGTAGTGATTCTTTTAGGAAAGGTGAGATTGAGAAAATATTCTCTTCAAACAAAGTAATTGATGTAATTTTTTTCAGTTGACCATATGAACATACAATAGCGTTTCTAAATTCTAGTTGCTAATGACATTTTGTTTGTTGTTTATAGATACTTTTTTTTTCAATAAATTCACTTCATTTTTGCTTTGAAAAAGTCCATATTGGATGAAATTATTGATTGTGGGTCTGGATCTAAAACTACTGTTTTCCTATTGTCTTTTTTTCCTTTACACACACACAAAGATAGGCTGAACAGCTTAAAATAGAATTAAGTGCAGGATCATTTTTGTTATAGATTGACATGAAATTTTTGTGGATTAGATTCTGTAGTCATTCTTGCAAATTATATCAATCAGGTAAAAAAGATGATTGGCATCCAAAGTGATTTTGATTGCTTCTAGCTGGGTTTGAAATTGTGTGGATATAAAGTTACATGCCAATTAGATGAGTAACAAGTGACATATGGTTAATGGCTACATTCTAACAGCCATTCAAATGGCCATCTCTCATCCCTAAAACAATATAATGGAACTAAAAAAAAAAAATGAGAAGAAAGATTACCAACTTACTTGAGAGTGTTATCAGCAGTGACCTGATCAGTTGCTTATTCAATTTCTTGCATGTACTCAATTTTCTCAACAGATAAATCTGGATTCATTTCTGTCACTAAACGAATAGCTTCAGCAAGTGCCTTTAAAAAGATAAAATAAATGAATTTACAAATGTCTTCATAAAATTGATCCATATTAAATATAATATTGATATTAAAAATCAACACATTATAAAGCAAAATTTAGCATCATTCCAATTTGTAACAATTTGTTTGCCTTCTTCATATTCAGAATTTAATAACAGATATACATTTATTAAGCTCTTAAGGGCTAAAGATTCATTTATAAAGTGAGTGAGAGAACAAGAGAAGTTCTCTCAAGAAATAAATGTAATAAAGAATATCTAAATAAAGACATGGGTCATAAAGAAGAAATTCCTTTCACTAAAAAAAAAAAAAAAAAAAAAAAAAAAATCAATAAAAAAAAAAAAAAAATCTGAGAAGTAAATTTATCTGTAATTGTAAGAGAACAATTAACATACTCCATATCAGAAACAAAGCATAAAACTGCCAGGGTGATCAATTCACCCTGGGAGTTGAGTTTTATCTTTTAGGTGAGAAATACTAATTTCTCTAATCTCAATCATTAGAAAAATTAGTATTTCTCACCTAAAAGATTCTAATTAAATACATTTCACAAAATCAACAGAACAAATTACAACATTAAGACAAATAAAAGCTAAAATCAGAAATGAGTTGAAAGTAAAAAAGTTTTTCTTTTTAATTTATAGTTTTATATCATAATTCCTTTTCTTGATTAAAGAGAAAGCATTATAATTTTTTTTTCATTTCACTCCAAGCAAGGCAATAAAGCTACTAAGAATCAGGGAGTTACTGAGTGAGAGAATAAAAAAAAAACCCCAAAAACAACACTATCAAAGCAAGAGAGCAATAAAAGAACAAGAATTAAGACAGAAGATAATGATTGACATTGCATTTAAACTTCTGAAGATCAAAGTTGACCAGGAAGCTAGAAGCTGAAGAGAGTTCTACAAGTGGAAAGTACAGCAGAAGAATTTTAGCATAGGACTTATGGTTACATCTAGCCATTTCAACTGTAAATTGATGAGACCTATCTGCCAATCTAGTACTGCACTTAATTTCATAACATCTAAGTACTATAGAGGAAAGTTCAGAATAATTACTATGACAGTATTTACAGAAAAGACAGCAAGAAGTTATGTTATGGCAGTGGGAAACTGATTGCAGTAGAGATGCCAGGTCAGAACGAATAACATTGCAGATTCTTTAGATTTCATCAAAAATCTCTAAATACATAGAAGCACCAGATCAAATGTGGAAGCAGTATTCAAAGCGTGTTCAAATGGTAGACTATGCAAGATAGATTGCTAAGGAGTGATGAAGAATAAAAGAGAGATTATTTCCTTGTTCATCTGTAAAAATATCTATTTTTATTGAAAGATTGAATTGCAACAGCTACAATACAGAAATAGTGTAAAAAGTGCAGAGATGGCTACTCACTGCATCATGGTCAATGTTGTCATTATCACTTGTGATGGTTACTTTTCTTTCCACTCTGGTTTCCACGACGCCATCCTTTTCAGTTCGGTACTGAAGAAGAAAATAATGACAGAATATCAATGGAAGGAAACAGAGGGGGGGGGGGAATGTGCAGATGGAAATAAAACAAACATATCAAAATAAAATGCGTATGATTTTCACATAAAACAGATTTTTTTTTTTTTTTAATGAACAGTAACTGCTACCCATGAAATCAACAAAACTTGATATATTAAAAATCAAAAATAAGTTTACTATATTTGGTAGATATTAGTATCCCTTTAACTTTCTTCTATAATATAAAATAGAATTTAACTATATATTTACTGATTGCCCAGTCTGTTCTTTTTCTCTGAGGAGATAGTCCATTATTAACACAGACACCAATCAGTGCATATAACAGAATTGCTCATTAGTATGTAGAGGCTGCTGCTAATACATTGACTTTTCTTTTACTGATGTTAGCATTCTTTGGAGGCCTTTTTTTCTCTATTTTTAATGAATATAATTTGCTTATACAGGACAATAGAATAAGATTTAAAAAAAAAAAAAAAAAAAAAATCCTATATTACTTATGCAGAAATTTTTTTTTTTTTTTTACAAGTTGATCCTTTTAAAATTTTGTTGTCATTTTTTCACGTTAAATTAACATACACCTAGAGAATGTCCTTTTAAATCTATATTTTGCCCAAGTTCTCGATTGATTTGTTTTCTATGCCTTAACCCATTGCAGGTTATTTAAAGACAGAAATTATTTTTAGATTGGAACATTTTTTTTTTTTTTTTTTAAATAATGATCTTAACAATACAAGTTTTACTTATTAACACACAGCTGGAGGGGAGAAGAAGTGGATTCATGCCTTTCCCCAAGAGTATGTGAATATAATGAATCCGACTGGAACACAGCTCTCAAATGAATAATTTTGAGCCATTATACATTACACCACCTGCAAATCCAAACTTACAGAACCTTGTTTTAGGGTGGGTGTTACGAGTACGGGCGTTAAGTGTGATTTCTTCACAAGGACATTTCTAATACAAATTGTAACTGATAACATATGTTAAGATATTTAATCAATTCACAAAACTTTTTTTTTTTTTTTTTACAATGAATCATTAACCAGAAAACACCTCAGCAATAATAAAAATTCTGTTCATCTACACAAGTTTAGAGCTACCAGAAAGACATTTTTAAAATAATCATTTTATCATGAATTCATATACAAGACTACATCAAGTCAAAAAATCATTTTTATTTTATTATCATTGAATACTTGGTTATTTTCAGTGTCAAGGAGATAATATTTAATCCTTTTTAGGGTTATCCTTTTTGGCAGCTCAATACTGGAAATTAGAATTCAAAATTCCAACTGTGTTTAGATTACATGCAACCACAACTCAAAAATAAATTTTGAATCACTTCCAACAATGAAGACAAGGATAACAACAACAGATGCTTTGGAAAATATTAAATATTCATTCAAAAATAACGACAGCTTCATCAAATACAGATTAACAATAACTAAGTGCTGTCAGGTTTCCACAATTATATTTTATTTATATATATATATATATATATATATATATATATATACACGCACTGAAGCTGTAATAAAAAATATTTTAATTAATGGCATCAAATCCAAAGAGATTTAATAATCAAAACTTTTGAGTTTTCATGTAAAAAGTTCAAGACAATAACATTTTGCCAATGCAATTGACAAACTAAAATGGTTTAAACAAAAATTATTCCAAACAGACTGAATTGCAGAAACAAATTTAAATAAGTACAAATATAAGGAGAAAAAAAAAAAAAAAATTTCTGAAATTACTTTTAGGTAATGTCCTGAGGGAGGTAACTTAGATTTTTCAAATACTGTTTAATAATACAAATTATAGCAGAAGTAAAACTAAAGCTAAAATGAAGAACTAGCTGATTAGAAGTATTTCAGTGATTTCCACCACGTTAAATTTCTGATCAATTTGAATGTAATACTTAAAAGTTACCTTGTTTATCACTTAATAGTCCTCATCTTTCACATAAAAACACAAATCCCTTTTTAAAAATCCTAAAAAGTAAATCTTACAAATTCCTTTAAAATATATAATCTACTTTGCAAGCTCAAAAATCAACTTAAAAAGTTGATAACTACAAAAAGTTATTCAAGTAATGTTACTATTCAGCAAATATTAAAATCTCAATCAGCTGACATTTAACTTACAAATGAAAACAGTTGTAGCAAAAGATTCATAAATTAACTGCTTTGCAAAAAAACAAAGATCTATAAATACTTGGGAAAGAAACAAACATTGAAAATTGAAGACAATGTGCAAATGTCTTAAATTACATTTTATTTTTAATGCTTAACTATCAAAGGGTCTCTCTTCAATTAAAAAGAATTTGTAAATTCAAGGGTTTAACAGAAAATGTTCTATACATTGTTAATCTATATAAAAAATATCAAAAAATGTAAACACAATGAAGGGGGAAAAAAAAAAAAAGTAATACATTTACAATATTGTGTGTAAGCAAATATATGGATATAGATCCGACAGTATGAAGAAAAATATACAGAAAAAACAAACAAAAATCCTAATATGCAATTATGCTGTTCTAAATGTCAATATCAGACGTTTAAATATAGTCTAATGTTAATTATGTTTTATGAATATGTCCTGAAGATGGTCTACTAGACCGAAACGTCCAATGTTGACATTATATTAACATTAAAACAGCATAATTGCATATTAGGATTTTTGTTTGTTTTTTTTTTCCGTATAATATTGTGTGTGTATGAGGTCTGATCAAAAAGTATCAAGATTGTTGCTATAGTAACAGAGCGAAAAGATGATTTTGTAAGCCTAGCTTAAGTGTGGCGCAAGGCTGAAAGTTTGGGGCGTCCACTGAGGACTGAACTCTCTACTCAGTCAATTGTTCTAGCGTTGAGCTGCCCGAAGTAATGGGATCTAAAGTACACAGAGTAAAATTGTTTGGCACAGACTGCCATTGAACTAAGTTATAATGTTCTCGCTTACTTCCACTGTTTATAGAAGTGCTTGGAAGGGAAGTGTGTAGAGTGTGGTCGTCTTACCACACCACAGAGGTTTCATCAGTGACTATGGCTTGTGCAGCAATTTTGGCCAAGCACAAAGGTCCGACAACCACCATATTTCCCAAATCTCGCCTCTTACAACTTATTCCTCTTTCCAATAATCAGATACCATTTGAAATGAAGATTTCAAGACATCCAGGAAATCCAATCTGACAATCCTTTAAAAAAAAAAAAAAAAAAAAAAAAGGGGGGGGGCAAGGAATGCTTCCATAAATGGAAACAATGCTGGATAAAGTATGAAGCATAAGAAGGGGCTACTACAAAGGAGATTTAAATACCGAATTGATATGTATTGTAGTTTTCTTTTATAGCACTAATCCTGATTCTCTTTGATCAAACCTTGTATACATCTATGCAAAGTCTACAATTGTTTAATGCAATAGAAAACCAAGAAATAATTTCTGTGTATTTCCTTAGTCCTTTCTCCATCTAATATGTTGCAGCAGAAAAAAAAGAAAAGTTATAACATTAAAATGCAAATTAACAGTTAATCAGTGTAGATGGAATTGATATCCCATGATCAAATGTTTTTTTTTGAATGGTATGCATCAATCCCTTCACCCTCACCTCCTTATAATAAAATAGTTATTTAATTAAAATGAACTTACAAATGCTAAATAAAAGAATCCTGATTAAGTAAAGCTGAGTCGGGACATAAGCAAAAACTAACAAATCCTGGAGAAAGCACTCATCCAAAATGTGGGAATAGGTCAATATTCAACATTAGTATATGCAAATAGTTATAATAGAATTTAGCTAAAATTTAAGTCTTCTTTTAAATTATATCCCGAGTGCCTAACAAGAGAATATAATTCAAATCATGTCATCTTCATTTTTCTTAACACTACTGCCCCAAGAAATTTTAATAAGGATGATAAATATCAAATTTTGAATAAAATTAGTCGAGTATCAAAAGCAAAGCAGAGAGAAACATCAGTTTGCAATGAAAATATTACAACTAATAGTATTAACAAGTGTTTTAAAATTACAATTGAAAAGTACCAGGCAAAGTGTAAATGAAAATTTTCTAGCTTTGTTCTTTGAATAGAAAAACCATATACAAGAAATAAAGTCAATAAAAAAAAATTCCAAAGACTAGATTAATTGGCAAGTAAAAATGTAAATATATATAAAAAAAAAAATTAAAACATAAATTGCAATGTGTAACCCTCCACAACAATGATAAATAATGGACAAAAATAAACTTGAAAAAAAAAAAAAAAAAAAAAAAAAAAAGTATAAAAATTAAAAGTAAAATATAAAAGGTTTTTAAGAGATTTTGCCAAGTGTTCCAATAAGCTGTAAAATGAAAAAAAAAAAAAAAAAAACCTTTAAGAACTGCAAAAAGCTTAAGCATTATATAAAGCTTAAACCACCAGGAGACATGTAATACCTTTAATCTTCTTCAAAAATATTTGAAGATTGAAAGCTATTAAATAGTTTCAGTGTTGTTTTGAAAACACTAATTTGCTAACAATCTCCCCCCCCCCTGCATCACCACCATTGTTGCACAAAAATCAATACATGATCAAAATTATACTTTTTAGCAGTTTTTCACAATGTCAATGCATGAAAGAAATAAGGAGTTTGCGTCTCTTTAAAATCCTTTACAAAACAATACTACTATAAAGAAAGGAAAAAAAATCTGAATAAATAAATGGCAAATTCTGTCTGACTGTATCTGAAATCCATCTACTTTCAGCCACACTTGCTTTACATAAACATATACCTTTTTGGAATCAGGATGACCCCAGGATTGAAAATCTACCCTTCATCTGGTGCTTAAACATCCAGCATTGGGATTTGTGTCTGGATGAGGAGGGGACAGTTAAAAATTAAAATTTTAAAATTACTAAAAAAAAAAAAAAAAAAAAAAAAAAAATTGTGATTCTAAAAGTTTTTAATTTATATTGAGTTTAAACTAA
This sequence comes from Acanthosepion lycidas, assembly GCA_963932145.1. Classification (NCBI taxonomy): domain Eukaryota; kingdom Metazoa; phylum Mollusca; class Cephalopoda; order Sepiida; family Sepiidae; genus Acanthosepion; species Acanthosepion lycidas. The sequence continues at coordinate 625,755 of OZ010605.1, forward strand.
AAGATTTGTCAATTTAAAATTTTTTGTTTTAAAAATCAATTTAAAATATCTCCAAAATTTTGTGAATTGAGGAAATCGATTTTATTTCTTCAAAATGCCAAGGAATCAGAGTTAAAGTGAGGTTTTGAAGTTCTGCAGAGTTTGTGATTGGAAGAACTCAATTTTCTGTCTGAATTGGAACTTTGGCCCGAATCAGAGTTAAAGTGAGGTTTTGAAGTTTCATGGAGTGAATTGAGGAATTCAAAAGTGATTTCTATGCTGGACCAGAGGTCACTTTAGTTTTGGGCCAGAGGCCAAATTAGCAGCACACAGGAGATAGCTTAAAATTCCTGATGATGTGGAGCTTTTAAGATAGTTATAAATAAAACTAAGCACAAATATTCAATTTTTTGTTTTTAGCAAAGAGAAATTTAAAGACTATGAAAAAAAAAAAAAAAAAAAAAAAATGCTTCTTATATTTGCTGGAGTTTGATTATCATAATTATTTTTTTAATATAAATCCTTTGGTAAAAATTCATCAGTCAAACAAAATTCATTAAAAACTTCAATAATAAGTAAGAGGCTGGATGAATAGACAGGTTGCAATATAGTCAACCTCTTCAATTGATTCAATTTGAGTCATGTGATCTTTGCAACATGAAATGCATGTGAAATGATATACTTGCTGTTTACCAAATAAAATGTCTTTGTTATTAAAAGTTGTTTACTATTTCCAAGGAAACTGTTTGAAGATTAGTCACTAAGTTTCTTTATAATAAATAATTATTATTTTAATGATTTAATCCTCTTACAGAATTGCTACCTGTAAATAGTAATGGACTATAGTGAGAGTTGCACAATTATTCTTGCTCTCCTTTCCAAGATATTAGTAAACAGGAAAGTTTGGGATCATGTCTTTCTAATAGACATTAATAGAAACTTATAATAGCATTCAGCAACCAGATGACATTGATAGGTTCCCATTTTCTAGATTTTTTTTTTTTTTTTTCTCTCTAAATCATTTTATACTTAAGTAAATTTGTTAATTTTTCAAAATAACGTAAAATGCAGAAGCAAATATGATCGCAATAAGAACTGTCCACATATTTTTCTTAATGTAATAATAAAAAATAATGTGCATATCAATAAGATTCCTGTTTTTCTGATGCGTTGAGAGCAGAGTTTGAATTCCAGACAAGTTTACATTCACTTATATGCAAATACCCTCGGAGGGGAAAGGTATTAATAATCCATCTCCACCACCCCCAATTATGGGTTAAATAGTCAGACTTGTACCCAGAAAAATTGTTATTCTAAAAATAATAATAATAAATTATATTAAAATTATTAAAATAATAATAATAATAATAATATATATCCTATAATTCAAAATGTTTTGACTTTAAACCAAAAGCCATAAAAAAAAAAAAAAAAGAACTAAAAACTGACAAAAAACTGGCATAAAATCATTAAAGATAAAATTAATGTTAATAAATTTTATTTTTACTCAGTTAACAAAATAGGATACATTTGTTCTCAATTGTAAATTGTTTGGGTCAAATTTTTAATATTGGATTTTGATTAAAGGTTTTTTTAATTTCAGCAGCAGAAAAAATCTTATCAAGTGTAAGACAAAATAACAGTTTCCAGGTAGTGTAATAATGAATATTTAATATATGAATTTAATTGTATTTGTGAAAGTTTCTTAAATGGCTTAACTGAACTGCCAAGAGCAAAGAAAATAAAAAAAATATTTATTTTGAAAGACTAAATTCATTTCCTTGTTAACCATCAAGAGACAGGATTGTGTGGTAACAAGAAAAGGGAAGGGACACAATTATCCATTATTTACCTTAAGTCTTGAATAAAAATTAAATGTTTTCTGGCTTAAAGGATTAAAGTTAAAGTCTACCCAAAACCAAAAAAAAAAAAAAAAAAAAAAAAAACCCCCGGATAAGCAACACTAAATTAAGTTAGTACTTTTAACGAAGACAAATTTCAGATGCTCAAAGCAAAATTGTTAAAAATTCCAAGCTTAAAGAAGTGAAGAACAAACCACACTTATGTAGAGAGCTTTCATACAAAAAATTCAAGAAAGGGTGGTGAAAAGTTTTTAGCCCAATCAAGAAGTCAAAAAGAAAAAAAAAAAAGTTTTGATGTTGGGTTTTGGGAAGTGAGCCAGGCCAAAAGCTTTTCAATAATCCACTTGTATCATTTATAAAGCCGGAATTTTTTTTTCTTTTTGCATTATAATATTCTTTTGGTACCTATTAAAAGTAGTGATTTTGTTTACACAAAAACTGATGTCATAATGGAACAAACTTTGATAATCTCTAATGGAGATAATCTCTAATAAAAATTGCATAATCAAATATTTAAAGTGACCAATGTTTGTAGGAGGGTAATTTATGTTAAAACTATTATATTTATGAAACAACAGGCAACTGACGACAAAAGGGTAAAGTCTATATAATTTTTCAGCAATCTTTTGGTATATAGTAAGTTTTATTATAGAATAGAAAAAATAAAAATGAAAACCTTCCAAAAGTTCAGTCTAATACTTAACAAGTTAGATAGGTGTGGGGAAAATAAAGAGACATATTTCAACATATGACATTATTTAACATTTCAAACTTTATAACCATAATGATCTAATATTTACTTTGAAAAATAAATGAAAATATTTTTATATAAAATGAAATTTAAATTGCTTCATTATTATTATGATAAAAAAAAGGGCGATACCAAATATCCTGTTCAGTATCAAAGATTTGGTTGTTAGTTGTCTGACCATAACCAGTTGGGTGTGTCTCCTACGAGGGTCAATACACTGTGCATATCTATTGACTAGCAGGTATAGTGGGAGGAGTATCTTGGCTGGGGGTTGAGTTTTTAAAATTTTTTATTTATTTTTTATTTTATTTTATTTTTTTTTTTTCAGTTTGAAAGACGAGGCAGCCAAAGTGACTTGGAAGTCATATATAAATACATGTGAACACAACTTCATTTAGAGATTGAGTTGACAGGCTTACCTGAATTGAAGGTATCTAACTTTTTTTATGAAAAGCCATCACACACATTTTACTGTGTGTGACACATGTGACTAGTATACCAACCCCCATCAAACTGGGTGTGTCATGATGGGTACATTGGGTTTCAGACATTTGTGCCCCTGTGCCATTTGTTTGGCATTTTGATCTCATTCAAAAATAACATTAATAATAAAAATGCTATGTTTTACTCATTTATAATGAAAGTAATTGGGGCGGGTGGGTGGGGTGCACTTTGATGCAATGTAATGATTAATTAGCAAGCTTCTTTCACTAGACCAATCATGACCAAAGAATGATCACAATCCTCTTGGCCTTGTGCCACATCTAAGCTACACTTAGTAAATCACTATAATCAAAGTACTGGGGACACTTCAGTGTGAGGTAATAATGGTTAGTAAGCTTGTCTCACTAGATCAAAGCTAACTGAGCCGTAGGCTCAATCCTCATTGAGTGCTCCATATTTTCAGCCAGTACCACATCTAACCTACACTTAGTAAATCACTATAATCAAACTATTAGGTTGTCCAAAAAGTTTGTTCAGTTATTAAATAGAAAAATTTACTTAATAAACTGAACAAATGCTTTGGCCAACCCAATAGTCTAAGATTGTGATTTAAGAGGCATGTGTATAAATATAATAGAAAATGCTTCTAAATTTCAGAGATTTAAGATAAAGAATTTTTGTTCCTGTTTGACATAAAAGCAAAGAATTAAATTATATCAAAAAGCAAATTATGTAGGACAACTGCAAAGTATTGTAAGACAACTTAAAAGATTTGTAAAAAATTTAAGCAAAATATCAATTGAATTGAGAACAAATGTCCACTGTGTTTAAAAAGTAAAATTTGCATTTTTAGTTGTCATCCTGGTTTAAGATAGGAAAAGAAATTAGCAGAGACATTGAAATGAGCAGAAATGTTAACAGCAACATAATAAGCAACAATGCACTTATAACCCCCACTTATGTCTATAGGTTTATTGGAAACTTGTGGACAATACTTACCAATTTAAACTATAAAGCTTAAAGCAGGATGAATATTGAACAAAAGTCAAAATCCTTTACAGATTTCTTTTAACTAACTGTATCCCCCTGCCAAAAAAAGCTTAAATGATTAAATTAATCAAATGCCCTTTTCTTTTTTTTAATTCTTAACATGAAGAATAGAAGATTACAAACTTGGTTCATTAAAATACTTCCTTGATTATCTGTACATCAATTTTCTAGACAGTGATTACCAGAACGTGTAATGAAGAGAAAAAATTAGAATCATTTTTCAATTATTCAAACTATGCCCATTCTAATATTTAATTTCACTTTGAAAATTTACAAAACCATACTCAATGTTTGATACAATCACTTTGATTAATTTTTGTCTATTTCCTTGCTGTTTCCAGACAAAAAAAAAAACATATTTGAATTATCATAACTTGGTCACACCAGAGCTTATGGCTTACGCAACATTCAGATGTGTGTGACACACATGAATCATACTTAAATGAGAAATAGAATATATTTTTGTTTTCCTAGCGCAAGTAATTCAACACCTATTCGTATGAATGAACTTTAATTCAGTTTTTGGAGTCTAGTGGCAGAAAAACATGAGGCCAACCAGAAACAGACAAAAATTGACAACATAAAAAATAAACTGGACAAAACCTTGAACAAAGCATTTGAAAATAATATTTGATGATAGAAATGTTAAATTTATTTCAGAAAATGACTTTTTTTTTTGATAAATTAGGCATTCAATTATTGGAAAATTTTAATTCTGGGAACATTTTTCAACACCTGCCCCAATAATTAGGGAAGTACTGAATACTTATCTAGTTAGAGAATAAACAGAGCAAAGACAATAAAGACTTTATATTCTGATTTTAAATTTTCTATTTCTTGATAGATTAAGAAAAAGTTGACTCTAAAAAGATGCAGAAGACTACCCAACAATAGAAATTGCTTTTGATAAAATAAAACTTAGAGACTGGATGCCATGATTTATTTCAGATAAATCATGACAATATACTTTTAATATTAAAAATTTGTTTACATCTTAATTGATATAGATGTTATTATAGACACAAAATTCCAGCCAAGTACACTCTGGCCCATTATTTGACTGATAGAGGATATCTATTGTACTTGTGATATCAGTTCTGGTTTGTTCCTGCTGAATCGAGGGATTGAACTCACTACGAGATTACAGTAACACACATTTAACCAACTACTATATACACTACACCACTGTCCTGACGGTGTATTTTTGGAGCCTTTATATTCATTGTCTAATTCTGATATTGCCAATTCCTCATCAAAAATGAAATACAAAATTATCAAAAAGTGGTAAAACACAGGAAGTTTTTACCACTTTTTGATAATTTTGTATTTCATTTTTGATGAGGAATTGGCAATATACTTTAATTATTTCAAAGAATTGTTCTCATCTTAAGTGAAGATGTTATGACATTTCAGATAAGTATCTGTTGGCCATCTTCAGGTTTCCATTGTTTGGCTTATATCATCTATAACAACCAAATGAGAGAAACAGTTAAAAAAAAAATAATTAAAATTTACAATTCCTCACTGCAAACATAGAAAAATAACTTGACAAATTTTAGAATTTTAAAATGTACCTCAATTAGCACAATTGTTTGACAATTAAGTTAAAGAATTTTGGAAACCACTTTTTATAAACAAAAAAAGTAGAAAGATATTAACTAAGCCTATGTTAATTGATAAAAATTAGGTCTATCTTTTTATAGTGTCTGTAAAAGATTAATTTACAAGATTGTGTTATAAGATTTTTAACAAGATATTTCCAATACTAAAATCTATGTACTGTATCCTCTCAGGATGTAGGCGATCATGGCTCTCCACAATTTCCTGTCCTTTGTAGCTCTTAATAAATTTTATCTCAATCTGTCCTGAGAGTAGAAAATTTTAAAATTGTTTAATTTAAAAATTCCAAACAGAAGCTATGAACTTTAAAGATAAACAAATACTTTTTTTATATTTAAAGCAAACAAGACTGTCTTTATAAACACCTTTCTTTCTTACTGTGAATAAGACACACACAAATATTCTATACCTCTCAAAAGCTAATCAAATAACATTAAATGCTTTAAAATAGGCAGACATCTGTAATTATGTTTGAAGTAAAAATAAAGTACAAGACAAACGGGAAAGAAACATGGTTGCTTGTCTCAGTTTTTTTTGCCCCGCCCTGACTGTCCTTAGAAAGGCCATTAAGAATGCTTTTCTCCCGACAGCTGGTGTTAATCTCATTCATCCTTTTATTTTCTAACAAAGTACTTGATCCGGGTGTTTGAATTAAATTCATATATGCAAATCGTGTCACTCTCTCTCAACATCCTGACTTGTCTATTGTGCATTCATTCTACTTGGATAAATTAACCTCAACTGGTTAATGCAAGGCTCAAGTTTGAATTGCACTGAAATCAATTCTATTTACAGCTACAAACAATGCATTTTGAAACACAAATTCTTTTTGCGGCAGGCAAACAATGCCTTCTCTCAATAACTCCTTTGTTACAGTGTTTTTAAGAGTTTGACTTTCCTACACTACAAGCACGCTGCAATCAGATAATTTGAATTCAGCAAAAGTTAGATAATAGCATGCGAAAATATTTGTTTATATCTATGTGTTTAATGTTTAAAATCCATCCCATATCAAATTACATTAACATACCAAATATGCTATTATCTTCAGAGAAAGTCCTAAAACCTAAACACCTTCAAAGACAAAAAGTCTTTTTCTTTTAAAATCCACAACGAATATTTGACCTGATGTAAAAAAAAAAAAAAAAATTCATTAAAAAGGTATTTACTTAACCTCTAGGACTCTGCATTACTAATATTACTTCCCTTTCCACTGTATTATTTTTCAAGGCCTCTTTATTGTTAATTCCATTCAGAGTTGTTTTCTGCTGCCATAGCAGGATATGACAGCACAACTATGACATTCAAACAAATTCAGGGATCAGAGTCACCTTCAGTGGCATGATAAACTTTATGTACAGAAAATTAAGTCACTTACAGAGTGATAAAGGTTATATTCTATAGCAAAGTGAATGAGAAAGTTAAGAGGGGAAAAAAATAGCCCAAAAAATGTCTTTCTAAAAATTCTGTTTTGACATTACATTTTCAGAGATTCTAGGTATAATTTAAAAAAAGAAAAAAAAAGGGGGTATAAAAATATCACCTTAAAATGAAAATTGAGTAAATTCTTCAGATCAAATTTACTTCCCTTAGATTACATGTAAAATTTATATTTTGGGTGAAGGCAGGTAGAGAATATTTGGCTATAAAAAAAAAAGGTTTGTTTTTAATAAACACTGACAATATTAAAGTACATAGACATCCAATCTTGATTGTCTAAACTCGTTTCTCAACAGTGAGAATGAGTGAATATTGAGATTATTTAACTAGAAATGTTAACAACCTCAGTGATTAAGAAAACAAGACACAAAGTCAATTCATTTATAGAACATCAAAATGAACAACAACCATCAACTACTTTTGCAAAACAGTGCAAATAAAATGAATTAATTAATTTTTGGAAAGTTGGTTTATAAATGCAATCAAATATTTTCCTACATTCAAATTTAAACTGATGATCAACATCTACATAATTTTTTTTTTTTCCTAACAAATTTAAATAGCTTAAATGTAAAGTGAATTTAAAAAAATAAAATAAAATAAATAAATCACTAAATATTCCTAAGTTTTTTTAGGCTTTTTCCATAATAAACAGAACGGTTTTATGTTAATCATAATTTTTATAACAGATTTCAAGAGAAATTTAAAAGCAAGATTTTTTTTGTCACAGTAAAACTAAACTTTTTTTTTTCTTTTTTTTAATTGCATAGGAATAGAATTAGAAAAATATTAGGTTGGTGCAAAAATAATGTCGTTTTCTCACATGTTACTATGTGAGAAAACGACATTATTTTTGCACCAACCTAAGATAAGTGCCTATGAAGGCCCACTTTGATCATTAACAAACTTTATCACAATTTTTCTTTTTAATTATATTTTAGCAAATATTGCTAATCCTTCTAGAATAAAATGAAGGAAACCTTTGGGTCTACAAAAAAAAATGGTTTTTCAATTGACAGTTATTTTAACTACCTTCACTTTTCAGTAATATTTGTTGCTTAAAAAAAAAAAAAAAAAAGATTAGAATTTTAATAAAACCCAAACATATGAAAGTGAATTCATTTACAACAAAAATATTAATTATATTATTTACAAGAATAAAAATATTAATACCGTTAAAACTAATGCAATGCAATATTTATCATTTACTAATCTACAAATATGAAAATTTTTTTTATTTCTAAATTTAGAAACATTAGCTAAATTAATCCCATTTTATAAAGTTTGAATCAATTGGTAATTAGCCAATGTTTTACTAACAATTCCAATAAGCAAATATAATACAGAATGTAAATAAAGAAAGTAATAGTTTTTCTTATTTTTGTTAATTCTCAAGAAAATATATAAATTTACTTTCATATATTTAAGTTTTATTACAATTCTAATCACCACTTTTTAAAACAAACATTGCCAAGGAGTGAAGGTAGTTAGAATAATAGTGTCAATGGAAAAAAAAAAAACGTCCTTCTGGCATAGCATTTTTTTCTGATCACGAAGGTCTAAGTTTGCTGAGAAATGTTACTGGTTTGGCAGATGAAAGAATAATTTTTAGTATATGCTACATTAACTGATATTGATATTTGAGCTGATTATTATTATTATTATTATTAGTACTTTTATAATGATTATATAGAATTTATTCTTTTATCCACATTACCATTCTGCCATTTCTGCAGATGTCCAAGTACAATAAAAATTACTTTTTGCTATGAAACTTTATACAGATATACATTAATATGAAATTATACATAAAGAATATATAACATACTCCATACATGTTTTTGTTTTCTTTTGGCTATGGCAGTCAAAAGCATTTTAATATATATTCAGAGCCAATTCTATTTATTATTCCAAGAAATATTAAAAGAGATTATCATCTAATACTGTATCAATGATTAAAATAAGTTATATTTGATCAGATAAAATTTGGAAAAATAAAAGTGGGATATAAATAAAATGTATGTATATGCATAAATATATTCTATAGACATCAAATATATAGCAAAAGTAAAAGACATGAATATAAACATCACTTTTGGAAATTTCTATTAAAAAATAAATAAATTAAACAAAAAAAAAAAAAAAAAAAAAACAACTTTGTCCATTCACCAATAGACAAACTTGCCAGAGCATGCTGGGATATCACAGAATGCATATCACCATGCAAAAAGAAAAAAAATTATAGAGATATATAAAGACAAAAGAAATCAGACTCAAAAGGCAGCCTTGGTCAGCTGTAATAGAGAACAGCGGATGACCACAATGAGACGAGTCAAGAGGGGGCGCACAGGTCAGGATAATTAGCAAGGCGAAATAGCGAGCATCAATAGTTTGCTGTGGTGTAGGATAATGATGATGAGGAGGAGGAGGTGTAGGACTTACAGTCGTCGTTTCAATGGTCTGTGTTTTTGAACTATGGGCTTGCGAACTGACCAACACACCCTCCTCAGACTCACGATGTCCGTCGAGACCATCTTTTTGGTAAGACACTTTCCTGGTCTCGGTCTTTACTATGGGTACATTCTTGGTAGAGATTGGCGTTTCAGTTAAATCTGGGTTAAATTTGATAGTTTCCGTTTCGACTGTAGGGGGCTGAAGGAAATGAAAGAATAACTTATTGGCAAAAAGGTGTAGGCGAAGCAACAAGCTGAAGGCTGATAACTTTGCAGAGATGAGTTGATGACAAAAATCAAACACTTTAAGAAGAAGAAGGAGGGACAGGCCACAGAGGGCAGGGAAGACAATAGCTTCTTTACCAATCTAGGTTCATTTTATTTTTATTTTTTTTTTAAGACAAAGATTATTGCTTTTATCATTGTCCTTAAAAACTATTTAAGGATCATTTTCAAATTGATGGTGTTTTTGTACAAATTCTAATTAACCAACTCATTAAAACTGTTGTAACCTAGGGAAGGTTACTGAATAGAATAATCGTATGAAGGTTGGTAATGAATAATAATAATTAGGACAAGAACAACACATATAAGATTCACCAGCAGCACATAGAAGTAGTAGTCAACTGTTAGAAGTGAGTCAAGTGAATTCCACAGTGAATCTCCAATTGCAGACCAACATACAGTATTTACTACTGTAAATATTTGAATGGGGACATACACATTATCGTCTGTAGGTATGTTACAACAAAAATAATGTCCTTTTATAACTGAGTCCACAGGAGACAAATTCTTTTGTCTGACAAACAACTGTTGACACACAAGGGGGGGGGGAAGGAAAAAAAAAACAGAAAAAAACGAAAAAGGAAATGTTAATTTCTTAAATCAAAATAAGAAAATGTAAAAAGCCTTTCATATGAAGACATTTGAACTTTTGACTTAGAATAAGCAGAATACCAAAATGATTATTTGAGCAAAATAATACAATTACAAAACTTGCAGAATTGAAGGTCATATTTTCCTACTAAATACTATCAGAAAACAATCCAAATTTTATATGCCAAACACAAATAAGAAACTTTACACAGAAAAAGAATAACTCAAAATACTCTTTTCTTTCTGTTTTTAATTTTTCATTATATTAAAAACATTCACAATAAAAATTAATTAGAAACTTTTTAAGGTGTGTTTTCCATTTTAAAATAAATCAATTTGGATCTTAAATGACTAAAATTGATTTTCAATCCTAAATAATTAACCTAACTAAAAAAATAAATAAAATTGTCTAGCAAGATTTTTTTGAATGCTTACAAACTTGTAGCTCTAAAGTATTTATATATTTATTTTTTAACTAAAGCTTACCACAAATTGTTTTATTTTGATTCATTCAGACAAATCTCTCTCTCTGCTGTTTTTATCACAATGTTTCAACCAATATATCTCCTGGCAACCATTAAGTGTCCTATATTTTGGTATGCCAAATTCAAACAACAACTATTTGAATAACTAAAATATATACAATGGATAATAGTATTTTTGTTATCTCTCGAAATGTAGCAAACAGACATTTCTCTTATTTTGGGAAATGATGAGAAAAGAAAAACAAAAATGAATATTTCACTTTGTTAGTGATTCTCAAATCAGCTGCAAGTACACAACACAAATTCCATTTCCAGAAACTTTCATGACATCTGCTCAGATAAGCATTTTCCTTAGTACACCAGCTGAATGAATTTAAGTGTGTTATTAGATTGGCAAGTAGGTCTTACTGTTTTACTGGTGAACTTGCTAGAGGCAACTATCTCTTTTTGTACTTCTCCTTTCTGATATCTTGCTTCCCAGCCAACTACAATCTTCAAAAATTTAAATGCAACATCAATCATCATTACTATAATCCTGTTTCTTCAGTATTTTCTTCACTTCCCAATAAAGTCTTCTCATTCTCTTTCACTCCCCACAATACCATTCTAGTGGCATTATCACCTTGCTTGGGATGAAATTATTTTTATATATATCTCATTTGTTACCTTATAAGAAAAGGCTTCAACATGGGTCATGAAAGGATTTTTAAAAAGAAATATATTTGACAGTCATCAATGAATAAAGAGGAAGAAACTTGAATGATAAAAAAATAAAATCTTTATATTGTTATCAAGAATCAATATGGCTTCCGTTTCTCAATGTTCACCACTGATGTATTAATGACAAGCCGATACGTACTGCCTCTTAACTTTTGCATTTCTCTAAAATGGCACAAATCAAGGTGGTACAGTAATAATGAGCACTATTTTTTTTCTGCTCCTATTTTCCTGAAGAAATAAAGATTTTGTTTCTCTTTTCTTATTCATGACATTCCCAATGAAAGCCAAAGAATGAATTGCCCAAAATGTTTGTCAACAAAGAGGAAGAAGGAGTTCAATTGTATACAAAGTTTCAATATTAACAACTCGTCATCATTAAGCCAAAAACAAAGTAAATTCTTCAATCTCATGCAACATAACTAAAAATTGAAGTCAACAAGAAGGCTAGTTCCATAAAGATATCAACCTACCCAATAAAGTAGTATTACAAATCAAGTAAAAAAAAAAAAAAATCTGCATGTAAGTGTTGACAATGAAGTAAAACCGTTTGGCACCCACCACAAAATTAGCTAAGGATTATATGAGAGTCTGATAGCACTTAAGCCTTAGGATGTTGTACAAACAAGTTTTCACTTTTGGGAATAGATTCTCTAAAGCTAAAATCGAAAATAGTAAGCATTAAATTTTCTAATCAAGATTAAATTGGGCTAAAATATGATTTGGGGTGAAGGGACAGTAATTCAATTTGAGATCAACTCATTTCTGCAATTTGCAACATTCCAAGATCTCAAAAAGTGGGGAAACTGGAGAGAGGGGATGTCAACTGTTAGGTGTATATGTGTGTGGGGGGAGGGACTGGTTAAAGAGGAAAAAAAAAAAAGAGGAAGTTTTTTTCCAAACCAATTCAAGATGAGAGAAAGTAATAGGAATAAAAAAAATGAACAGTAAAAGATTAAAGTAAAAATCAACAAAGCAATCCAGAAAGAGAGAGAGAGAAAGAAAAAGAAGTTAATGGTATGTTAAAAAGAACATGTCAGTATAAATGGATAGAATTTTTTTTTTTTTTATTGGGCACTAAGAAAGAAATGGAAAACATGAGCAAATGCAGTAAAATTGGAGCATACAGACAGACATACTGTTTTTTTTTTTGTTATTTTAAAAGTTCATAAAAAAAAAAAAAAAAAAAAAAAAAAAAAGGTATTTTTGAGGACATAAGTTAAAAAGAAAAAAAAACAAACAAAAAAAACAAAGACAAGTGTGTACCAGTAGGAGCTACCATCACCTGCCTTAAAAAAAAAAAAGAAAAAAAAAAAAGAAAAAGTAAAATAAATAAGGGGAATTAGACAAATAGTTTTAAACCATTATACCATCACCTGAACCACCACCATTAGTAGAACCACCCATACTTACAATGGGGGAATTCTTGTCACCATCATCATAGAAGTGTGTATCAAGTTGATCTGCTGGACTTCTGCTGCTGAACTTGGGTGGAACTGGGGGCGGTTTTTTACGAGGTTTTTCGGCAGTTGGTGGTTTCTCTGGACGGATTGGAGCACCTTGCTTCTCATACCCACTTCTAGTGGTCTGCATTCAAGACAAATGTAATAACTCGGTAGGTTTGATTTGGGTTTTTTTTTACATAAAATAGCAAAAGAAAAATTGGGTGCAAGGTGCCAACACTACTCAGCAGTTAGTAATTCTTGAGATTCTGTCTTTTCCAAACTCAGCTACACAAAATTCCAACGCCAACATTTTCGTACTAATCAACTTTCCAATATTGGGAAGATAAAAAAAACTATAAAAAACTTACATGCAACTAAATTTGCTTTCAAGCTAAATTTATTATGCATGTCATGCAAGTTTTTATATTTTTAATAAATAAATCAAGCCTCGTATTGTAAATGCAGCTTTTCTTTAAAAACTGCTCAGTTTTGAAAAGTTGTTGAAGACAAAAAATGAGCAATTTCCTCATATTTAATGTGAATTTTCTCCATCATGAAATAGAGAATGATACATTTTAGAGCAATTGAATGTTTTCTGAAATAATGAAAAGATTACAAATTGAATAACTAATATTATCAATATGAGGCTAGGTAAAAAAAAGTAAGAAAGAAAAAGAAAATGTATAAAAATTAAGTAAAGCAAGCAAAATTAATTCTTAATATTTATAAAAGTTTAATAAAGCAAAAGATTATTGTATGATGCACAAGAGCAAAGAAAAATACAAAAAGGTCAATGCTTCAATAATACCACACAGTAATTTTTTTTTCAAATTGTTTTTTTTTAACATTAATATCGATCATAAAATATAAACTGCAAAAATGAACCAAACATTATGTAGAAGTGTAGTTCTGGTAAATATTTCAACATTTAAGCAAGAGAAATTTAATTTTGTTACTTTCTGTAGTTAATGAAATTTAAGTTAAACAAAAATAGATTTCACAATGTGGTAATATTGAAACCATGAAAAAAATAATTTAAAAAGCAAAAGAAAGATTATTTCATAACCACTTAAAAAAAAAAAAAAAAAAAAAAAAAAAAAAATCCTCATTAGTACTGATGCCACTACTAGTTTACTGAAAGTTTTCAAGCAATTGAAAACATTGCCAACTGCATAAAAATACATTTACATTTTGATTATTCAGTTTCCATCAAAATAGGTTTTAATCTTTCCCTAGCTAAGTCATTTGTGAATCTACATTTGAAATTTGTGGTAAACTTTAACCTTCATGCCTGCAAATGTACAACATGTCAAAAGGACAGTTTTTCCCTTGACACTGCTATTATTTCATACTTGACTACCTCAGCAAAGTTATTTACAAGGTTATAAAAATATGTGAACCAAGTACAATGTGATATTTATTATTTACCTTTTATAAAGATTTATTTACTATTATATAAAAAAATCTTTTTACTAACAAAAAAAAAAAAAAAAAAAAAAATTATCAAAATATGTAAACTGACTACAATGCAACATTTATTTTTTTTTATTAATAACTATGAAAACAATTTTTTTTTATTCATAATTTTGGAAAAATATCAAACTATAAAACAAATATGGGTAATTTGCAGTTTAAGTTCTGTGCTCAGTTTCTAATAAAAAATTACCTAATAGGTCCATTTAGGTGTAAACTTAAATGCTTAATTCGAAAATAAAGAAATTTTGCTAAAATCTACCATCTTGGAGTTATCAACAATAAAAGTTCAGACTCATTTGCATCGGGTCCATCTGCCATTAATGGCGTTGTTTTCATACGTCTGCCTCCAGTTGCTATGCATGGGAGGTTACTTTCTTTTACTGCCTTTTTACTCATCTTCTTACTAGTCTCGGTTACTGTGCAAAACCAAAAGAAGTCTTTAGATGCTCTTGAAAGTGAAGTTTGTATTGAATTTTTTTTGGATAAATTTGTTTAAGTTATTTAGAAAAGCAATGACAAGTGTTTTTTTTTTATAGTGAAGCTTTTTTGTGTTTTTTTATAATAAAGCTTTTTATAGTGAAGCTGTAATAATAATGAATTCTTTGTTAAGTAATAATAAAATAAATAATAAAACAAATAATTATCATGCTATTTTTAAATTTTGCGCAAAGTTTGTGCATTAATCAAGACAAGTGAAACTTTGGCACATGACTACAGGAGGCAAATGCATGTAAACAACGCCAGTAATGGCTGCCTTGATGTGAATGAGTTTGAACTTTTATTGTCGATAACTCCAAAATGGTAGATTTTAGCAAAATTCCATTGTTATTTTTGAATTAAGCATGTACGTTTACACCTAAATGGAACAATTTGGGAAATTTTTATTAGAATCCGAGTGCAGAGCTTAAAATGCAAATTACCTACAAATATTTATAAATTAATAAATGAAAAACAGTTATATTAGTTGGTTCACATTTTTAAAATGTTGTAAATATAAAATTCTTCTTGTAAATAAACAAACTAATAAATAGTGCTTAATATTTTTGTTGTAAATTTTCAAAAAGAAAATGTATAAATTTACTTTCATGTATTTGAGTTTTATTAAAATTCTAATCATTGCTTTTTAAAAACAACAAATATTGCCAAAAAAGCCGAGGTAGTTAAAAGAATAGCAGAGTAAAGGGAAAAACCCCCTTTTTGACACACTATTTTATTGCAGACACAAAGGTTAAAGATTGCCAAATTTGTTTACCCAAACCAGAAAATGTAAAGTTTTAAATATATTAGACTTTCACACATGAAAATTTTAAAGATAATTTTTTTGCCAATTATTAGTTTTCACTTTCACAGTCATTGTCATAAAAACACTGCGACTAACACTTACAGATACTACAGACTAAACTTATATTAATACACTTTGTATAAAATTTAGTTAAATATAAACTACATTTTCATCATAGATGTTGTATAGTAATCATTACTTGTAATGACAAGAATCTGGTTTAAAAAAAAAAAAAATGTGACCCTAAACTAACAATTTGCAAAAGCCCAAATCTCTTTGAAAAGTGTTTCCAGGCCATTTTGGGATTATTCATATATGTTATCATATATTTTATCATATATGCAAATGGTTCAATGTAAAAATTATTATCTACGATGATTTGTACACTATTTGGAATATCAAGTATTACCAAATTTGGCATAGTAATCAAAGACATTGTCAGAATAGTCAATAACAAGGTGACTTGCAAGTGAAACATTTTTCTTATAAATACATAGTCATACAATAAGAAATTATATTTCTATAAGCAAATGAAAATTTGCATATTTCTGACAACTAATCAAATTCAGTCTTTTTTATCTATATTTCTGAAATAAAGTACTGTAATTATTTACATTGTTCGGATTGTTGTCCTCATCTTTACTGTCATATTCACAATGTTTCAACCA
Source organism: Acanthosepion lycidas (assembly GCA_963932145.1). Lineage (NCBI taxonomy): Eukaryota > Metazoa > Mollusca > Cephalopoda > Sepiida > Sepiidae > Acanthosepion > Acanthosepion lycidas. The sequence goes on from OZ010605.1 coordinate 642,303, forward strand.
TTGTACAGTCTGGCCTTCTTCAGTTGATATATGTTGGAATTTCCAACTGAAGCCTTTATTCAGAAAACATATGGCACGTTTAACAAGAACAATCTACTCCAGTGGACAACAAAGGGTTCAGTTTAAAATTTTGACGTATATCACCTGAAGAAGGCCAGAATGTACAATGGCTGAAATGTGAATATTACAATAAAGATGAGGACATCAGTCTGAACAATGTAAATAGTGCAAATCAGTTTTTTTATCTTGTAGGTGCAGATGTGACAATTACATAACATGCTTGCTGTCACCAAGTTGTATAACACCCACATAGTGCATGCATACACATACAAAAAGATTCATTCTTATTTCTATTTTTTTTCTTCTTTTTGCTTTAATTTTCAGTTTAAATACAGTTCAATGCACTTCAAGAGGAAAAAAAGAAGAAGAAAAAAAAACAAAACACTTGTGTTGTTACATTGGTTAGTGAATGCTTTATGACATGGTAAAAAGAATTGTTGTTATTGTGGTATTTGGCTAAAGAAATAAGTCCAATTCACGCAGAAAAATTAAAGCAGCATCAGTATAAATGAAGTAGTAAAAGAAAGCGGAAATTAAATTTTGTCGAATAAGTTGGGAAAGAATTTTTAAAAGTCAGAAGTAGCAAAGTGTAGAAGATAAAAACCAAAAAAATTAACTGAATATGAATGTTGTTAATTTATGAAAATGTTAAAATGTTAATAGACTTAAAAAGAATGAGATTTCCAGCTGAGAAGTTTTCTTGACATGTTTGATATGATCACCCAAGGTCAAAGAAGACTGTTACCTCTTAATAAAGATTTATAGATTAGCAGAGTATAACAGTTTGTCTTCCTTCTTTCTTAGCCACTTTTTAAAAAAGTATTTACGGTTGAAAGTTCCATTAATCTAAGGGACGTTTCCAATGATCTGTCAAGGGTATTGGCTATTTCACATGATACAAAACTAAGGCAATTTTAGTTAAAAATTGGTCATTAATAAAAGCATGATAGAATTATGACAATTTTCAAGCATTTAGTCTAACTGATATTAGGTAGGTGCAAAAATAATGTCGTTTTCTCACATAGTAACATATGTGAGAAAACGACATTATTTTTGCACCAACCTAATACAAGAACATAAGAGCAATTTTCATTTTGGAATTCAGGACTAATGAGATTTAGCTTTAGCTCTTGTTGGCAAATATCCACACTCCTTAAAAATTTAAACTCTTATGTGATGCATTTTTATGGCTAATGGTATGAAAAATATTCTTCTATTTAACAAATCTTTTTGGCTAATACTGAACCTGCTACATTCAGATCCAGTCTTTTTTAAATATATATTCTTCAATATTGGATGTATAGTAACAAAAAAAAAAAAAAAAAAAAATTATTTTTTTTCTAAAAAGCCAGAAATAAGAACAGATTATTCTTTTTTTTCTTTTGCAAGGGTAAAATATACGATGAAAACATTTTTTTTATTGCTTAGTAAATAATTTGTTGCAAACTAATTTTTATTTGGGAAGAGAACTTCATAAACTAATACACCTTAAGAGAAGCCCAAATCACTTTTTTTTTTAAACCTGCTCCAGAATATCTACAAAATATTTTTTTGTTTCACAAAAGTCTGTTATCTATTTGAAAAAAAAAAAAAAAAAAAAAAAAAAAAAAAAAAAATGCATAGAAAATGGTGTTGGCCAGCTGAATGGTATGAAATCTTTTGATGGTATAAAGTTCATTTTGATGACAATGATGGTGGGATAATAGTGATGGTATGGATAATGAAATGGAAATGAATAAGAAAATGGTGGCAGAGAAGATATCAAAACTAAAAATAAATAAACAGAAATGTTGAGAATAAAGAATGAAAATGTCCTGGAAATGGGAGAATATCGAGTCAAGAATCAATGAGGTAACCAACCATGTGGATTTAACAAATATAGAACCAACTACTAATATAGAAAAGTTTCATTCATTTGCTTCTGAAAAAAAAAATAAAATAAAATAAAAAGAAACTATTTTCTCTGCTAAGCAAAGGACAACTACTGACTTTTTATTTTTCTTAGATTATATCTTCGTACTAAGAGAGATGGTTCAAATCATTTCACAATGTTCAAAAATGTACGTTGAATATAGCTCAAACACAAGCACAGAGGAATAACAAAATATTGAAATGCAAATGAATGAGTTGTTTTCTGTTTTTTAATAACGTTTTCTAAAAGTTAAAAAATATAAGATATATTTAATAGGGAGAAGAGTACAAAGTACTCTGATCACAACTGAAGGGATTTTAAAAAAAACAAAAACTAAGTACATATGGAAATTTAAATAAGGGAAAACAAGAAATGAAAAATGACAAATGAATAAATGAGGTCTTCATTAATGGATATAAAAAAAAAAAAAAAAAGAAAAAAAAAAGGGAATAATACTTCTTTAAAAATATAGTTTTAAAACTTTCTATATTCAACTACTACACTGGATATTTTGATGATGATAAAAAAAAAAAAAAAAAAAAAAGAAATGTGTTCCTTTTACCATTTTTAGTACACATAAAAGGGAAAAAAAAAAAAAAAAAAAAATATCAAATGAATTTAATCAAACCAGACTTTGATCATCATATTTGAAGTTATATTATCACTTGAAGAACAAGATTCTAAATACAGTAGATTTCCATTTTTTATTTATTATCAGGTCAGGCTTAAGTCTGCGACTGGTAACATGTAACCCAGTGTAACCTGCCACATGGACAAGTGGTTGGCACCTAAACTATTAGGTTGGTGCAAAAATAATGACATAATAATGTCGTTTTTTGACGTTAAATGTCAAAAAACGACATTATTACGTCATTATTTTTGCACCAACCTAATAGCTCCCTAACTAGCTTTTCTGCTAGTGAGGAGGATGGTATGTCACTCTACACATTGAAGAACAAGATCTGTCAAAGACATGTTTTGTTGTATAGTTCTGTCTACTTATTTTCAGTAACATCCTTCCATACTCGCAGATAGGCTTTTTGGTGTCATTATTGAAGGACAAGAGAAAATCGCCATGTTGATGCGTATATCTTATTTCCAAGTACTTCTGACAAACCATACTTAGTTACCTCCCTTTAAATGGTTTCAGCAGTCCTGCACTGACTCGGCATTCCTCAATCCATTTATAAGAAATTTAATTTTCAGATAACACAATTTGTTTCTGACAATGAATACTACAGTATTTATTTTTTAATAAACAGTACCCTGATGATGACATGGATATGTCGAAAGTACTTTGAAATAAGATATATTTATCAACATGGCAATTTTCTCTAATCCTTCAATAATGACACCAAAAAGCTTATACGCGAGTATGAAAGGATCTTATCGAAAATAAGTAGACAGAAAATGTCTAAACTATACAATGAAACATGCTGCCAATATATATATATATATATATATATATATATATATATATATATATAAGGCTGGGATGGGGTCACTAGCCTTGAATGGCAACCTTCCTAGAAATGGTGCTTCAATAAAAACTGTGTACTTTAACTACTGTGAATGTGAGAGTTCAGCATCAGGAAGAGCATCTGAAGTTTGTAAAACCTTGCCTCAAATCATTGAGAACTTCTTTGTCAGGCAGGATCCTCCTTGCTTTGTGCAAGATTAATCCCTACCACTGCCTCTACCAAAAGAGAAAAAACATGGCTATATATTTCCTTCTTTCTGAAAATTAAAACTAAGAACTGTGTCAGGTAGTAGATTTATCGACTCAATTATGTTTGATTATTAATCGACGAATTCATATTGGAATCAGGTTAACAATATAATTTTTATGGCTAAGTTTTAACATTGTCAATCAGTTATTGATGAATTTATATTGGCAAGGTATGCTAAGTAATATAATTTCATGTGTGGTTCCCACTGGCCTGCAGTCAATGATGATGACCAAATCAAAATGGTGGTTAAAAATAATACACGTCACATGACATCAGGAAGAAACTTCACTCTTTGTATGAGAATTGCGAGGTATTTGAAAAAAAAAAAACAAAAAAAAACTTGGATATGTGACTTCATATTTTGTTTAGATGCATCCTGATTTAGTGAAAAAAAAAATATTTAAATGTACCACATTTCCACCTGCAATTTTCTGCACAAATGCAACAAAAATGAGCCATCTTTGAAAATCAATTGTTAACAACAGATGTAAAAATAAACGTCTTGTGGAAATTAAAAACCAGTTTGCTGCCAAAGAAGGTGAAGCCATGTATCTGATAGGATTGGAAGAGCATCGTATGAATTACAAGCTCTTTCTGAAAAATCAGATAAAGTCAGCAGTTGATAAAAACAACCAGAATTGGCCAGTTGGAAGGGTGATGTCTTTCATTAGGACAATGCCAGACTTCATAGCTCTTTAGAGACCTGGCAAAAATTGGTACAGCTTGGCTGAAATATCCTACTCATCTGACCTTGCATCTCTGGAATTCCTACAAAATTTTCTTAATGTGAAGAACATCAATTCTCTGGAAGCCTATAAAAACCACTTAGACTATTCCATCACCCAGAAAGATAAGTTCTGAGAGGATGGTATCATGAAGTTGTCTCAAAGATGGTGAAATGTAGTGTAACTAAATGGCTGAATAAATCTATGTACAAACATCTTTAAAATTCACTTAAAAACACTATGAAGTTCAAAACTAATATTTTAATAACATGCTGAAAATATAAAAACTCAATAAGTAAATTTTCATTTTTTTTTTTTTTTTAATGTAGTCGTATGACAGCTACTGATAAGTTTTCTGGTCAATAACTTTTCAGTATGCCATTGTAAATAGGTAATTTGTTATAAAGAAAACATTCATGCTAAATCCCTATTTTAAATTGCCATTTCTTAACCTCCTTATCTATATATTAAATTAAAAAAATCCCCCCCCACCCCGCCAAAAAAAATGAATCCGAGATGAGGTATTGTAACTATTTACACTATTTTACATTGTTCAGACTGCTGTCTCATTTTTGTCACATTCACAATGTTTCCACTATTGTACATTCCGGCCTTCTTCAGGTGATATAGGTTGGAATTTTGAACTGGATGCTTTATTAAGTCCCCAAGGACACATGGCCCAGTGGATACGCGACCCAAGTGACTTGTGAGTTCAATACCTGACCACTGCAGAGGTGAACAATACTTGAGGAGATTTGGGGTTACTGAAGGGAATTAACTGAAACCGAGATAGCCAGAAGAGGCATGGCACGTGGAACTGCACATGTCAACTAAACAATGGGATTGGTTTGAAATTCCAACATATAATCACCTGAAAAAGCTTGGAGCATACCACAGTCAAAAATGTCACAAATATGACAATGAGGACAACAGTTCAAACAATATAAATAGTGTAAATGGATCATTGATATTCATTTAGGACTGTGGGAGAAAGAAAGCAATCCACAGATGATACTGTACTGGGAAGCGTGAGTGGGAAGAAAGAGATTGACAAGTGATATTATCCATAAATCTATTGAGAAATTAATTCTGTTTGAAGATTATGCACAGCCCAATTAGAATAGGCAAAAACCTTTGTCTTCACACACCTTTCTTCCCTTCATCTTGTTAATTCTGAGTAAGCAATTGCCACACCTGTAATGACCAGAACCACCATTTTTTTTATTTTTTTATTTCTGGTTCTGTTCAACTGCAGATTAAATTTCACTAAGATTCCTAATTGAAGTTGTTCAGAACATGTCAGATATAATCCACTGTAAATATTGCTAAATATATTTATCTGATATACATCAACATAGAAGTAATCATGTCCAGTATGGCTAATGAGGTGATTATATTTGGTTGTTTTTATGCTGCACAAGACAATGTACCTAGATGCCAGATTAAGCTAGCCATAGTCTCTCTTGAAAGTGTAGAGGGTACTGAATGTCTTCAGATTGATTAGATACTGGCAAATGGGTCAAACATCAGATTTTGGATGATAGGTGAGAAAAGGATAGTTCTTCTCGGTTGAATCAAGAACTTTTCAGCAGCTCTCTCACAAGTGAAGTGATATCCAAAAGTTCTAAGAAGCTTAATAATTCAAAATGAAGACAGGCCAAATTTTTTTTTTTTCTTAGTTCTCTGTAGAGGATCTTGGAAAAACTGCTGAGATACTCAAGGGGACCATTTCAAAACAGATGGTGAAAATGAGATGTAATTGAAAATTTTTCCAAGTTTTTTTAATGGTCAAATTCCTCAGATTTTTGGTAATGCTTTGTATATGAAGTAACATTTGAAAATAACCTTACTCTGCTACAATCAATATATGTAAAAACAAAAAAAATATTTTCTTTAACAATTTTCTTTTTGTCAAGAGTGTGTTGGGGGGGGAGGTCAATGTTAATATGATGTAACAAAATGCACAAATACTGTGAGTGGTATTAAATGAGATTACATACATCTTATTCAAAATACACAATTAAATCAATATATGTCATTCATCAAGTACACACACACACACAAATAAGTCAGGTGAGCACACATGCATTAGTAGTTCAGGTTAAAATAATATTGTCAAAATGGTTTTGATGATACAGGCCCGTAGCCAGGAAAAATATTGTTGAAATAAATTTGCTTTGGTATTAAAAAAAAAAAAAAAAAAAAAAAAAAAATTTCAAAAAACTTGTAGAGTTTGTAGAAAATTATTCAATTTCACTTAATCTAACCAAATTTTAAAATTTCCAGTAAAGACTTATGTTTATTCTTTTAATTTTACATAAAAACAGTACAAATTTAGAAGACATTTTTTTAGAACAATAGATTAAAATATACATGAAAGAAATGAGATTTTAAGTAAACTACAATACAGAAAGGAGAGAGAAAAAAAATGGTGAAAATGTATTAACCTTTCCAGAATAAAATAAATATTAAAATAAATATTAATTTATGATTGGTAAAACCAAATGATCACTAGTTTCTATTACTATGATCTTGTATCGTTAATGACTCAATCAAAAACTTAAAATACTTCATTCAGATAGAGAGAAAATTTGTAGCAGGATAATTAAAAGAAAGAAATAATGTCATCCTATAAAAAAAAGAATCTTGGGGTAAAAAAAAAAAAAAAAAAAAAAAAAAAAAAAATTTGCAGCATTTTTAACATCAGATACTTTACTACATAAAAAAAAACAAATGTATTTGATGTAATTTCAAATGAGTTCATACTGTGTAAAGTCAAATGTATCCATTTTTATTTTTGTAGAAACAAAATTGTGACCTTATAGATAAATTTTCATTATATAATTCTGTATAGGAAAAGATTTTGCAAATTAAGTGAATTTTCGAGTACTACTTTTTACGGTTTAAGTGTTTTAGCAACGGGCCTGTAATGAAAAGTCACTGTAAATAAAAGGTAAAAATTTATGTATAGCGATAAGTACGAGTCTAAGATGAGACCAAAAACAAAAATTAATGGCAATATTTTGTGAGTAACATGCAATTTGATTAACATAAAAAAAAGCAGTTTGTAAATATTAGTTGGGTGCTACAAGCAAGTACACAAAAAAAAATGAATAAAAGCCCAACTAATAAGCAAAATTATACATTTATATAAAAACATTTCAACAATGTCCACTTTTTGAAGAGTTTTATAATACACATAATGGATACCAATCCCTTTCATGATCAGTGTATAAAATAATTTGTATAGTTTAGTTCTTAATAAATGGCACTGGAATTAGAGCTCATGAAAACAATTTAATTTAATAATAACAATTATTTAACACATAATAGTAAGACTTTAGTGGCAATGGTGTTTTAATCTAGTTAATGTCTTCCCATTATTTGAGAAGTATATCTACTGCATTCTTTTGTTCTTATTAAGAAAAGAAAAGGAGGGAGGGTGGGAGAGAGAGATGAGAGAGAGAGATAAGAGAGAGAAAGAAGAAAAATTGGAATACAAATAAAACAATATAAAGAGCTTTAAATATATTTCTAAAATCAGAAATAATATTCTTGTAAATATATAAAAATTTATTTTTTGAAATACTATTTGATCATGAAAGGTTTTCTGAACAATCTGATAAAAATCAAACAATTTATAATTTATCAAGCCATTCCATAATTAATTGGTACAGACAAACTTTTAAACCAGACAAGAAAAATGTTATATCATACTGAAGTAAAATACTTCTAATTTTGTTATAAGCTAGCGCTATCAAAATGTAGGTTTATATGCTCAATACAAAAAATATTTATAGAATGGCAGGAACTGTAATTTAATGTAATATGTAAAACACAGAACTATTATGAGTGAGTGCTGAAAAGTTATCGGCTTGACTTACTTCTCTAAAATCTATCCAAATGACCAAGCCTGGGAATTTATCAGATTTTAGGAAGTGGGTAGAGTCAAGAACTTTTTAGCATCCCTGTATACATATACACATGACAAAAAAAACAAACAAAAAAAAAAAAAAAAAACATTGATTTTGTTTTTAAACACATACAAATCAAATTAAGCAAAAATTTCTTAAAATTAGGCTAAACTAAACTTCACATTATATGTTTTCAATATTTAGAAAATTATTTGAATAATAAAGTCTGAAGTGTATAATACTAAAATCAGTCTTTGAATTTCCCATTTTATCTATTTTTCTGTATATTTTTTAAATACCAAGTCATTTAGATTTGCTGAAGGCTAGCCAGACATAACAGTTGTAGAGAAAACAAGTGTTTTTTCAAAATTTTTTAATCAAGCCATTCAAACAATTTATTATTGCAAAGTGACTTGACTAAAAAAAAAAAAAAAAAAAAAAAAAAGTCAAGAAAATTCAAAAAATAATTTTAATAAACTTCATAAGAGAAGCTGATTACGATTACATAGTCAGAAAATAGAAGCTATTTTCTTCAAATAATCTGTAAATCCTTTCACAATTCTTACATGGGCACATTTACAGATTTTCTGTCAATTTATTTTTCATTTGAAAAAGAAAAAAGAAAATATCAATGATTCTGAAAAACAATTCTTAAAACTAAATTAAAATTACTCACCTTTTCTGGTTTTAAAACTGGCATGAAAGACATCTTGTTATCAATCCACTGTTCTTCAGATGGAGTGCCAGCATTTGCTATTCCTCCAGGATATACCTCACCATTATATCCAGGCTGTCCTCCAGCAGGGACTCCATAAACTCCAGCAGGGAGGCCTTCTTTTACCAAATCTTCTGTAGCCTGGACAGATAAAAATCAAACATTTAAATACATTTAAGAAAATAATAATGCAAGTATTATAAAATATAAATTGAAACTACTAAATTATTCAAAATAAGTAAGTAGTATAAAAATCTTAGATGTAAATAACTTTAAAAACGCCAAGCAAAAGGATTTATTTTCAAAGCACTGCATAAAATTTGAAGTTTTAATTGATTTATAATACAAAAATATTAAAATTAAAAAAATTACTGAGTTTATTAATCAGTACAAAATATAAATTAACTGAAAATATAAACATCAAATATGTTAAAAACAAAATTAAAATTTGACATAATAGGAAAAAAAGAAATTATACTCCACCAAACAAATATTTTAAGTTATTAATGAAATGCTGATAAAAGAAAAGATATCTTTACATCAGTAACATAATTTCAAGTATACCCTTTTGCTTTGATAGTTTACCAAATTTTTTTCATCTCTTAACAAGACTTTAAAAAGTCTTGTCCTGCCCTTAGTGCAAAAGAAGAAATTAGTTTACAAAATCTAAACTAAAAAAATTCTTGCTGAAAGCAAGACCAATTTTCTGATAACAGATTTAATTCATGGTAATAAAAAAAAAAAATTGAACAGGTAGTTTTTCTACAAATGTATTGAATAATAATAACAATATCTTTAAAAGCATTTAAAGTCCATATATACAATCTAAAAGATAGATGTAAAGGAAGCTGGTAGCTGAAGAACAATTTGTGATCATGGAATATGAATTTAAACTTTAATTTAAATACTTCAGTAGAAAACAGACTGAACCAAGCTAGATTTCGTGGACGCATCACAAGACTGTCCTTTTATTTATGATTTTGTGAGAAAGTAATGTAATATTTTCAAGTTATGAATGTAGAAAAGAGAATAAGAAAAGAGAAAGCTTAATATTTTATGTTATTAAGCAATAATGATCTTTTACCAAAGATCAATTGACAATTCAGAAGTCATAAATTTTGATTATCCAATAACAGATACAAAATATCTAATTAATCAAAAAAAAAAAAAAAAAAAAAAAAAAAAAAAAAAAAAAAATCACCCTAACAAGTTGAAATCATTTTTCCCATCACAGAGGCTGACACAAATGTTTGGGTATGGGGCAGGTAGAAAAAAAAGGTTAATTTTTAACTTTAAAGTTAATGTCATTTTTTATCACAATAACCAGAGTCACATATTTGAAATGGTAGAAACAGAACATGGTGATTGTTATTGCAAATAAAAAAAGTGTAAATAATTAAGATAAATGACTGAAGTTTTAAGCTAAGAATGGTTTATAAAATTTAACCACAAAAGAAAATATCAAATATAGAAAGCAAGTTGGCATGTTGCATAACTCTTGACAAAAACTGACTTTTTTTTTTTTTTTTTTAATTAATCAATAAGAACAATGTAAAACTAATGATTATCTAAAAGAAACCATTTTGATACATTAATCTGAAATATGTTCAAAAGATAGAAAATTAAGATGTTAATTTAACAAAAACAGTATATATAGTGTTTCTCTGAAAACATTATCAAAAAAAATTAAGGGAAATAACTTATTCCCACTTCATTAATTTTATGCTTTTCTTTTTTTTTTTTACTTTTATTTATTTATTTTATTTATTATTATTAATATTATTCAGTCTAAAAAATCCTTTTGTTCAAAGAAAAGAAATTACTTCAACTCAGAACAAAATTTTAATGAAAATCTTAATTAAATTTGCAAAAGGATGATTACATTAAAACCAACACAAATTAGCCACAGAAACAGAATATACCATTTTTTTTTTTTTTTTTTTTTTTTGCAATATCACTAATTTTAATAACTTACAATTTGTGTGGAGGGGAATAAACACTGCTTCACTAAATTAATTTAAACTACATGATTAACAGAGAGCAAAAAAAGTTATGGTAAACCAATCTGATTAAAAAAAAAAAAAAAAAAACTCTAGAAAGAGAATATTGCTTAAAACTGAAAATCTTTATACTTAATTATGGTAAGAGATATTTTGTATATGCCAACAACTAAAAGGGATTTACTGTACAAAGTAGTAGTGTACATTTCTTTCATATTTATTTTGAACATACTTAAGTTTTTCTTTTTTCTAGCTCACAACAAAATAAAAATGAAGCAACAGAAATAAAAGAAAGCTTGCGTGTTGCACATAAATCATGCAAATAATTACATTTTTAGAGATAAAACTTGAAAATGTTTATTTGCTCTCTTAAAGCAAATTGTCATTTGTACTAACACTTAAAATGCACTTCACCTGAACTGAAGTATTTACATTTACTTCTTTTTTAAATCAAGTAAAATTCTTTGGAGTACATTTGTGTTTTTGCATGTTAAGATGTTTCATTATCACCTTCAAGTTTCATAAGAAAAAAAAAAAAGAAGAAGAAAAAAAAGGTAATCATTTTCTTGAATAGGCTTAATTTTCACTTTATCAAAATTAAATCAATGGACAAAGATTTGAATTAGCAGTTTCACCAATCAACTTAGTATTAATTATAATAAACTAAAATTAATAAGAAAAAAATGTGTAGTTATGCAAAGGAAATTAAAACTAAACAACAAAAGCATAAATTACATGAAAATATGAAATTGCATGACATGCTGAGAACAAATGACTTTTGAATTGGAACATGTAACCAAAGACAAAAACAGGAAAATCAAATATTAATAATTGTATAAACAAGACAGAATAGAAAAAAAATATATATGTTTTCAAATCTAAAAACTAATTCTTGGAAATTTTTTTTTTTTTATTCCTTTTGAATTCAAATGCAATATTTAGAAAAAATAAACTATGAAATTAGTATACTTGAGAAAAAAAAAAAATTAATATCTATATTTGAGAATCTTACAGATATTTAAATATTTTTTTTTAAATAACTTGAAAATGGATTAGTATGAAAGTGAGAGAAAAACAAATCTAGATCTGTTTTCAAACAAGAACAAGATTAAGTTGAATTCAAAACAGAATTAAGCAGAGGAAACATATACTCGGAGAAGAGCAGTTGTCTCCCTTTGAGGCTGTAGCATTTTTAACAGAAATTTATAGAATGAAGATGGCATAAAAAAATTGGGGGATGAGAAGTAAATGAAAATAGATTTTAAAAAAATTTGCATTGATTGTAGAGTTACAAAAATAATTACAAATTTATTTTTTTAATTTAAAGAATGAAAACAAGTGTAAAATAAAAAAAAAATATCACAAAGCTACCATAAAAGTTTGAAATTATAAATGTCAAGATATTTAAGATGCAAAAAAAATAAAAAAAAATAACAGATCTTATTGAATTTTGAACAAGAAACAATTATGTTCAACAGAGTCTATTCTGTAATTTTTAATGAAATCATAATGCCTGTATAATAACCTGAGTTTTTTAGAAATAAAATAAATTTGATATTCTGCAACAAACTAATATATACCACAGATCAATGCAATTAAAAAAAAAAGATTGATTGGTGATACAAAGAAGTGAATGCTTTAAGTTTGTTAATTTTTTCTATCACAGTACAATTATCAGGGTCATGTGTCTAGTGTATGCTGATCCTGCTGTTTCTATCATCATGTCATACATTATCAAGCAAATTTCACTTCCATGAGTGACAGTCACCAAGTCACTAGACCAATCATCATCACACTTTGTAGTCACCAATCACAATCTCTGTTATAACCAACAATTTTCAAGGCAAATGTTGCAAGCAGCATAAGGCATGTTTTTTGTTTGTTTTTTTCCTCCTTTTTCAGTGGAGCAATGGTTACATGCTACAGGTAAAAGACAGGTGAAATAAGGCAAGAAACAAAAGCTAGAAATGGAGGAATTGCTAATGCAAGTTGCATGATTTTTTTTTAATCATGTTTTACAGAGCTGTCAACAATTGTTAATAAGATTCCTTTAAATTAAAATAAATGATGATTCCACATTTGCTTTTATAGAAGTAATGAATTAATAATTATACACAGAAATTTTTCAGAAATTCAATTCTTTTGTTAAATGTTTTTTTTTTTAAATTAAACTCACTTAGACTAATAAAATTGGAATTTTTATTCTGAATTAATGATAACCCACTGTACTTGAAAAACATAAATTATAATTTGTTGCTAATATAATAACTGGTTTGTTTTCGTTACAGCATAAAATAATGACAGATCTAAATCACCTGGACAAAAATTTAAATTTATTTTGACTATTTGCAAAAGAAAAACATTATTTATAAATCTAATAAAATTATGTCTGCTTGGGAAGATTGGCCATTTTGTTTCTAATAAAAAAATTTTAATATTTATCTTATTGAAACATTTATATATATATATATATATATATATATAAAAGAGAGAGAGAACTATATAAATAGGTTTCCATCAAGAAATTCAATGAAAGGCATTAAATTTTATTGATCAGCCATTTAAAAAAAAAAAAAAATACCTTTAATATAAATATCTTAGTAGTGACATTAGATTAAGACATTATGTTTCTGGTTAAAATTTACATTTCAAAACCTGATTTTGTATGAGAAATCTGGCAAATTTAAAAGTTACTTATAATGACTAAGTATACAGAAAAATATAAAAATATGAGAAGCAACTGATTATAGTTTTATCATCCAATTTCATTTTAATGTGTACTTTATTTGTTGTAAATTCAAATGTACATAAATTAACATTTTTTTCATTTTTTTTTTTTAGCATAAAAACTTTTTATGTAATTAAAAATCCTTGAAGCATTATACATCAAACAGTTGAAACCCAAAATCAATTATGGCATCTCTACAAATATTCTTAAATGTCTATAATTGGTAACAGAAGCCATTGGTTTATACCAACGGCTTTCCATATTTCACACTTCTACAATTCACTCTCGTGTGGTCATGTGTGATGTCATGAGATGCGGTGCGATTTTCGCTTCTAGCATCTTATATGCACGTGTTTATCGTTGCTTAGAAATCTTCTATGTAAACATTGACAGACTATCATCACTGTCTTGTCCGTATATTGTTTAATATGTTGTAATTGACATCTTTGATAATGGCTTAAGTAAGCCGAAAGGTTAGATTGTATTAGAAAAAAAAAAAAAAAAAATTATATATATATATATATATATATATATATATATATATATATATATATTACTTATCAATCTTAATCACAAGTTATATTGATAATATGCTAGAATCTTTCTTTCATTTATAATTCATACTTTAAATCATGCCTTAAAGACATTTATTACAGACATGTAGAAGTAATGACAAAATAACATTTTTTCTGCAGACATAATTATTAGTAAATAAAAAAAAAACAAGGAAAATTGGTTTTGAAAGATTTGACATTTCACAATTAAATTAACATTTCACATAAAAAAAATTTTTTTTTATAAAATTTCTTTAAGAGATTAAATTAAAAATCTGAAATTAAAAACAATTCCATTGTGATAGTGATGCATTTAAAATAGAATAAAAAAAAAAAAAAAATCTTTTCATATAGAAAAGGTGACAGCTCTGTTCATCTGCAAATATCTATAGGTGCATGTGCATATATATAAGTAAATCTATACATATATAAATGCACTTAGACAAAAGTATTAGTTAGAAAAGAATAGCAGGATCAAGTTTCAAGGAGGATTTGGGCCTCATTATTTTCAAACCTTCTCAAGTGGTTCATTTTCCTCAACTATATCTGGGGACAATGAAGGTTCACCCAAATTAGAAAGGGCTTCAGGTGTTGTTTCCTCGACAGGTTCATTTTCCTCAACTATTACTGGGGGTAAAGGATGTTCATCCAAATTATTCACAGGCCCCAAGGTTGTTCCCTCAACAGGTTCTGTTTCCTCACTAATAATAGATGTTAATGGTGTCTCATCAATGATGGCATCTTTTGCTTCTGTAGATGTCAGTTTATTATCCTGCCCCTCTATTCCTTCAGCAGTTGAGTCTGAAGAACTTGATGAAGATGATCCCTTTCGCTGTAAGGATGAAGGGAGGGTAATAATAACAGTTAGATCTGCATACAAGGTTCCATGCTAGAAACTGGTCAAAGGTAAGCTATGGTAGAAAAGGCCATGATTTGAAGAATGAGTTGTTTCAAGAAGTTAAGTTTTTCAAATGTGCGGTACAGAGCTGCCCATCTGCTAACAAAAAAAAAATCATTTTTGTCTTTGATCTGGACCATTAACTTCATTTTGAAATAAAAGGAATATATAAACAGTAATATGCTAAATATATTAGAGCGTTTAAAATTTTAAACTTATCAGGCAGAGCAGGTTATATATAGAAAATTCACAATTTATAGTTGAAATAGGCTTTTCACTAATGTGACAACCTCATAATAAATTTTAAAAAAATAAACATTCAGAGATGATATCCAGTATTTCAGTATAACAATGTTACACAATTACAAGTCAAATTGCTCGTCTTGAAACCAATCTTAAGTCATATTCAGACTGAGATAAGTGACATCTTGACAAATAAAGAGCAACATTCGTTCTTTCTCATCCATTCTGTTTACTGATAGCCACAGAATAAAGTTCTGAGTGGTTGCCATAAAAAGAAACTAAAATTAAGATGAAAAAAAAAAAAAAAAAAAAAAAAAAAAATGGTTTTGTTGAATTGGTCATATGTTGAAATAATCATCTTGTAAATTTTGAGGATGACTTAACTTTCTGTACAAGACACTTTTTATGGATGAAATTATAAAGCTTTCTTGTATTATTCTATAATTTAGACAAAACAGTTTCTTGTGAAGACTTTGTGATAAAAAAAAAAAAAAGTCTATTATGACCAGGACTAACTTTATAGAGTTACAGAGGAAAAAAGGTTGAGTTCAGAAGAATAATTTCAGTCCCGAATACATACTTAGCATTTTTAATTTAACAGGGAAAAAAAAAAAAAAAAAAATGTAGATCAGATATTTTTTAGTATCTGTCTATATTTCTGAGATAAGGTATTATATACACTCAAGGACATATGGCACAGTGGATAAAGGCATTGGTTAGATCCAGTGACAGGACCCAGGGAGTATGAGTTCAATACCTTGTTAAGGCAGTGGAGAACTTGGAGAGAGGAATTAACAGGAAATAACTGACATCCATTAAACATAGCATGTGGAGCTGGAATAGTCTACCCCAGTGAGAAAAATAAAGGGTTCAGTTTGACATTCCAATCACCTGAAGGAGGCCAGAGTGTACAGCCGAAACATAATAAATATGGCAACAAAGATGAGGACAATAGTCCGAATAATGTAAATTGTAGAAATTTTTCAATAGACACTGAAATGCTTGACTTCTAAAGGAACCACACAAAAACTAATCTGCTTCTCAAATTTACCTTTTTTTTTTAAGGCTTTTCAATGCCATAACAGTCGAGTTGTTCAAAATTCATTATTGATCAGAAATTATTTCATAAAGAAAAAAAATATCTAGATTTAATTATACAACTCTGATGTTTATAATTAATGATAAATACTAAAATAACAAAGACAATTGTCATTGTTCAAGAATAGGTTTGTGTATTTGAACCAGGATTTAATAAATATCTGCTATAAACAACAGGTATCATCTCAAACGAATGTTGATTGGTTCAGTTTATGAATCTAGAAAAATTTATTAATTCATTTATAATATTACCATAACAGTAACTGTTACAAAGTCAAGCTTAGCAAATACAAATACTAAATGCATTGCAACTACTCAGTGGTAATCCTTATTAATAGGTTACTTTTACTTATATATTAGGTTGGTGCAAAAATAATGATGTAATAATGTCGTTTTTTGACGTATTTTTTAACGTCAAAAAACAACATTATTACGTCATTATTTTTGCACCAACCTAATATATATATATATATATATATTTTATTTTTTCTTCAAGCAGGTTTCATTGAATAATATAGACACATGCCTATTTTTATAATAATCCTTTCCAGTTTTCTAATTAGCTTCTTGATGTTGAAATTCATCAAGGAAGGTGCTGTAGGTTTTGTTATACCAAGTACTTTTGATCCCCTCCAAGATCATCTTCAGGGGGGGTGAATTGTGAAGACAAACTTAATGTAACTGATTGTGATTTTTTTGTAAACACGCATGAATACACTGTTATAATTATTTTAAAATATAAATTTTATCCATTGTAACAACGTTTTTTTTTAAAAAAGTGTTCACAGTGCAAGGTATCTAACCAGAGATTGTAAAAATGTAACATGGCATTAAATATGTATTATTTATTTTACACACACAACTATAATTGTAGTAATTATCTACATTAATTACTACTTCTATACGAATATATGCATAGTTAAAATTTTCCTTTAAAAAAAAAAAAAAAAAAAAAAATAAATAAATAAATAAATAAATCTGGAGGTCAAAGGGAATTAAAAATTTTAATATACAGACAAAATTTCAATAATTTTTTTTCCCCAGATGACAGCTCTGTTTTTAACGCAAACAAATACCTCCATGTATATATAAACAAACATGTAGGTATGCATGTGTCTGCA
>OZ010605.1:665000-670000 GCA_963932145.1 Acanthosepion lycidas
TGTTTTATCTCTTTTGTAAAGAGGATGGAAGGGAAAAAATTCTTTCAAATTACTAAAAAAAAGAAAAAAAAAAAAAACAAGACGTTCAGAAAATCCTTAAATGTCTTCAAATTATTTCTATTTATGATCGGCTAGTGGGAAAATAGAAAAAAAATTGTTCGATATAAAAAATTTGAATTGGAAACTAAGTTTGATCATATTTTTTTCTTTCATAAAGAGAGAGTGTAGAGAAAAAAAGAAAATAACTGAGCTCCATCTTGTTTCTTCTGAGATATAAAAAAAAAAAAAAAAAAAGACCAGTCGAAGCCAAGATGCTCATGTGGCATGACAAGAAAAATAAACAAATTCAAATAATAAGTTTATACTTTAGAAATCATAGGCCAAAAGTAAAATGGCCATATTTTCATTAAAACCATGCTATTACATAAAAATGCAAAATACAAGCAAAAAATTGATGATTACAAAAGATATTAGTTAAATGATTGAACAAGATGACTCAAACGCAATTATTATGAAAGGAACAAGTCCAGACCTTAGGTGGCAGCAAATGACACATAATAAAATTCAAAGTACCCTGGTTGGTTGCTGCTGAACCACCTTTCGAGATGGATGGAAATATAGCAAATTTAGATCAAGCGCGTTAAAGCAGTCAGAAAATGGCAAAGCTTAATAGTACAACTTAAAACTTTTATGACATTTTTTTTTTTTTTTGCCACTTCTGGCAGAGATAATACTGGAATTACAAGCCGTTTCCACAGATGTCATCAGATGGATCTTTCTAATAGAACAGCTTCCTTCACTTTTATACTATGAAGATATCAATCAAGTGTGTGTTTCAGAGAAAACCCTTTGCAATCTCAGATTCATATACTGGTAGTAGCACCAAGATAAGTTAAAGACGAGGAAAAGGGAGACTTATTGCTCTGAGAACAATGAGAACGCCTAGATCTGAACAAATATGAAACATTTCACTTGGAAGAAAGATTAAATAGTATTGAGATATATCTCAAACAGTTGAGTTAGAAAGTTTATAAATGTCCAAATTTGTGCATCTATGACATCTTATGACGATGATTATTGATATGTTGTTACAGATTAGAAAAAAAAAAAGATTAAACAGTAAAAAAGAAAAGACTTATCTGTCTATATCTCCGAGATGATGCATTATGACTTACATTATTAGTTGTGAATATGGCAATAAAGAGGAAGATAACAGTCCAAATAATGTAAGTAAAAAGGACTTAGTTTTGTGTTTTATTATTATTTTAATCAGCTAAGAAACTTTAGATCTTTATTCCTCTTAAGATTTTTTCCAGAAAAAAAAAAAAAAAAAAAAACTGCAGAGGCATCTCTTGAAGTATTTCTTCTAAATATATGCCATTATAACTATTTAAAAGGTCTTTTTCTGTCTAGTTTTTTTTTTTTGTTTTTTTTTTGTTTGTTTTTTTTACAATAAAGGGCCTTTTCTGTGGGTGTTTTTGCTTCACTTTTTTTTTCTCATAATAAAAGGCCTTTTTTGTCATGGTCATAATTAAGTTTGTAAAATTTAAATAACTGATAAGTGTACTAAACATATCAGTTTGGCCTGCCATTTTCTTACAGCCATTTTTACTAAATAAAAGGGAAAAGGGGAAGAGGGATTCAGATACAAACTGATAAACAAGCAAAAATATAAGATTTTGTAATAAATAAAATATTTACAAATAACATGATCCAACACTGCCAACACAAAAGAAATAATAAAGGCAAGAACAAAACATAAGAGTAAAGGGCTTAGATGAAAGAATGACTTGCAAATTATTATTTGATTCAATATTTTAATGCTACCATATTGTAAAATATTTTAAAATGGCATGTGATTCCGTGAGATTATAAAATAAGAAATTTGTCAGCATAACTGAATGTTACAGTTTGATGCCGAGTTATGTGATCTGATTTCACCGATTCATTAGAATAAATATTGTGGCTTGATGGATCTTTTGCAGCTAATCCATCAAAAAGTAATGAAGTTAGTATATTTCATTAAGATGCATTAAACTCAAATAGTAGATTTGTTGTATTCAAATGTATTTTTCATGTGCTTTAAAAGTGACCCTCATTACTTCCAGGAATTAAGACATGTATGAAGTGGGGAAGAGGGATTTACAATATAAATATATACTAAACTTGACTCTTATGTGGTTTTTTTTTTCAGAAATCTTTCCCTCTACCATTAGTCTATAAAATTTCAAAAACGATGGGTGGAGAGGAGTTACTTTCTTTTTCTCTGCAACTAAGAACTCCATTTAAGGGGTTCGGTTTCACATCAAATATGTTATGTTAAAGTGAATATTCACTGCAATTGACACAAAGTATCTAATTTATAGAATATGTTAAAAATTGAACCCTTATTTTAGTCACGTCACTGGTTTTAAACATTAATTTTTCTCAAAAACAGAAGTGTCTGAAAGAAGTGAAGGTTATATTTGAACAAAGTAGACCAAACTATATATGAAAAATACATAGTCACAGAAAAGAAACACTGTTTCTACTTAACTCGTGTTCCTTGTAAATTTATACTGTAATATTCAATACCAACTTTTGGTCAAAATTTATATTATACAATTGTGAATTCAGGTTACAATATAATACAAGTAATGAATATATTAAACCATAGAGCAACATTATTTGACATTTTACTTTTAGTAACAACCTTTAGGGGATCTTTTAGAAAGATTGTACACAAACAATTTCTGGCAGGATTTGGATGCAGCAAGAACTTGTCTATGCTTGGAATCAATATTGGATTCAAATTCAAAATGCAGGCCTAATACATTGACCCGAGACATTTTCACATAAGTAAATGACAAGATAAATGCAACAATTTTTTTTTTTTTTTTTTTTACCTGATTTTTTTTCAAAATATTCAGCATTCATAGCTTCCCTTAAATAAAGCTATTTTGCAATATGGCAGTATTCAAATATTTCATAAACATCATTTTTAAAGCCTTTCTGCACTATCCAGGATTTAACTAGATCTGAGCGCTTTTAGCAAGCAGCAAAAGCAAGATAACTTGCAGCTGAGTCCTGTGTGGACAGAAAGAACTTGATAGAGAGGGGGGGTAACCATGCCAAAAGAAAGTATATTCTGCAAATAATGGGCAAACAATGAAAATGATATAGGTATTTTCAGATGTAAATAAAATAATATACTTAAGAAACTATAATATGTAAAAAAAAAAAAAAAAAAAAAAAAACCCCAATGATATTACTATTGTACATTCTTAATTATGTCTGAGAATTCATCTTTGCTTGTAACATGGCTATCTCAAGATGAGCATATATGTAAAAAACAAATACATATACCTATATGTTTTTATATAGACAGATATGAATTGGGATTAAGTACACATCAAATATGGATAGGAATCTGACAATGCAATAGGAAATAGAATCTGACAGAATAAATAGGAAATGTTTATAAATCAAACATTTTTTGCTTTTATTAAAGCTTCATCAGAGAATGAGATATGGAAAAAAAATTCTGGTATATTTATGTTTGATTTTCATTGGTTAAGCAAACTTTGCATGCATTTGACTTATCAAGCAATGTCCATGTGTATAATTTGTGTGTATCATAATTCTAGTTTGCCTATGTGGCGATACTTACATACATATATTATACTCATAGAGGGCACCTCAAGGTGGTGTAATGGTTAGCAAGCTTGTCTCGCTAAATCAATTTGTGATGACTTACCTCGAAGCTCGAAACGTGTGTGAACGTGTCTTGCTTGCATGATAAATCCGAGAGAAAATATGGCTGCTGTCGAAGACATGATTTATACGCGCCGGTTTCGGCCAAAACGAGATTGTACCAGTACACATGCAAATTTCAGCAGTGTCGGACTAGCATAAAAAAGGTGAGGTGCCAGCGGCACAACAGAAGTCAAGTCATTCGGCGGACTCCGTGAAAGAGTCGGACGTGCGAATAGACTGGCAGACCAAGAGGCGGTTGAAGTAGGTGCGTCTGATTTGGGTGTCCATTTCACGACTGCCCGGTGTAACGGCCGAAAAAAGGAGTCTCGCAATTCATTTCTTTGAGGCGACCAACAGCGAAAAAGAACAGCTGGTTTGTCAGCGAACCCTCTCGTCACTTTTTTGTTTTTTCTCTTTTTTCTACACAGTTATGACTGAATAGTGAGTTTGATCCTTACTAGGCGCCCCACACTTTCAGCCTTGTGCCACATCTAAGCTGTGCTTAGAAAATCACTATACTATACTCATAGAGGCTGCTTGACAAGTCAAATGCACATGAAGTTTGTTTAACCAATGAAAAACAAACACAAAAATAAAAAAAAAACCCAGAAAACTTGAAGTTTTAATAAAAGCAAAACGTTTTTAATTTGTACTTTATCCTAAGATCAATAGATATCTACCAAATTGTTATATTGACATATCTACTAAGTCCTTTTATTGATAAAGATCGACTTATAGACTTTATATACTATGTTTCTTTATTTTCGACAGACTGCTCTGTACTCAACTGATATCAAAACAACTTCAAGATTTAAATATTTACAGCTATGATACGATAAATTATTATACTGATGTATAGCTGGCCACTCATATTCAAAAATACCTGTCTACTAGGGCGGCTAGCCAATCCCTATTGCAGGCGCTTGCTCAGGCGCATTTGTGTTTATTCAACACCCACAGAGCCCATCTGTGGTTTATACTGCAAATCTGTTGAGCAGACCTTAGTTACAGTTTCTGGGAAAGAGTGTGTTATCTAGCATGACCAACAATTTGAACAAAGCCAGCACACTCAAGCCCTCTGCCACAATGACTTGTGACTTTGTGCTATCAATAGCACCCAAGGGTTCCATCTACCAAATTTCACTCACAAGGCTTGGGTCAACCTGTGCTACAGTTTTCTGGTACTTTCCAAAGGTGCCGCATGCTAGGATTGACCCTCCCTGTCTGCTAACATCAGGAAGTCTCCTTCAAACACAGGTCTCATG
>OZ010605.1:672500-795000 GCA_963932145.1 Acanthosepion lycidas
TAGCAAGTATGATGAATGATGAGGTTGAGGTTGTTAGCGATGAACCAGCATTTAGGCCGCTGAAGCAACAGCATCAGAGGCAGCAGCAACCATGCACAAAAAAAAAAAAAAAAAAAAAAATTTAATTAAACAAAAAGGTAACGTTGGCCATCACCTTATCAGGCTTCTTCTTAAATGGGTTTCGCATCGGACACAGAAGTCCTGATGATCTGTGACCACTTTTCTGGAAGACCAGTGATAAATTAGCACATAAAAACATCTAAGCAGACAACAATACAGATTTAAGCAAAGAGATTCAAAGTAGAAGCAAGATTTACAGAAAACGTTTTTCTTTTTTTTTAACACTAAATTATAGAAAGATCTTGTTAATGTTTTAAATTCCTAATTTTTTAAGGTCTCAGTATTTCAGATGGTCCATTCTTTAAGCTTTTTCAAGCTATTTAGACTTACAGGCAATATTTTCATATATAAATGTTCACTCTGGTGCTGAAGTGTGCATTAGCACTATATGTATGCTAGTTGCTCTTGCATAGGTTCTTGGAAGTATTATGTACCAAGAATTTCTTGAAGCTTTTATATCATTGATATGAGCAGAAATAAAACCAATAAATTCCCAGTGAATAATTCTAAAGAATGGACTGACTGAAATGTTATTAGATGGTGGATATCAGTATAATAGTAAAAGAGTTATACTTATTTTAAAATAAAATTTATATTTGTTATTTTGACATCTAGAGCAATGTATTAAAATAAGATTATTTTATTACAATCTGTAAGTGCACAGAATTTGTAAACAAAAAAAAAATAACTCATCACTTCAACCTCACTCCAAATGAAATTGGAATTTTATTAAATGATACTTTTGTTGTTAACTTTGCTCAAAAGTACTCTGCACTTTTAAAGCTACAAAAACAATGTAGCAATAATAATTCTTTATCAAGGTATATTTAAAGTATTTTTAAGAAAAATTATAAAATATGTAAGAGCTAAGGGGGATAAGTACAACATTTTTGTACAATGTTAAAACTGAAACCTTCTAAAAGTGTAGAAATGCAAACATTTTTAGAGTTATCAAAATTAACAAAGATATGATTTACAAGCAACCAAGTTTAAAGCAAAGCTTTTAATCTTGAAAAGAAAATAGGCACAAAATATTAAAAAAAAAAAAAAAAAAAAAAAAACATAGGTACATTTGCTAATTCTTTCACTTACGAATGGTTAGTTTTTATTAAAGTAATTTTATTTTTTTTTTAAATTGTTTAATATACAAAAGTCAATCAAAAAAATAATGCCTATTCTAATTTAATTCTAAAAGTATTATTTTGAATTTTGATATTTTTTTTAAATTATAAATAAGTGTCAAGAAGACTAGAGGAAAATTTTTTTATGGTTATTTTCTCTTTCTAAATGTCATCTTTTTTTTTTTCAAAAATGGGTGCTCCTTTCAACACACTTAGAAAGTAAAGAGATGTCATAAAATTTGTTAAGTGCTGCAAACATATACAGGTGATTGAGAAAGTCCGCATCTTGATCTAAGCACAGTAAAGATTAGAAGTCAGTAGAGTAAGGAGAAGCTGACTTCAGGGGCAGCTCGGATGCTTCTGTAAATGAAGATTAACACCAAACAAGTTGATGCACTCACATTAGATCTGACAGAATGAATCCCTTTAGCTGCTTCAAGCTTGGCCAAACTTTAAAATAGCTAAAGTGCCTTTGTAACATTTATATCTATGTCAGTTATTTTCAACAAACAGCTTAAAAACCAAGCAACCATAGTATATGATTGGACAATATTTTCCCATCTACCCTACAGTTTTGATGTCACTCTCAGACTTTCATCTGTTTGGGCTCCGAAGGAAGCCAATGATGAATAGTGAAATTGGTAACCAACTAAAAAGGAAACTAATTAAGAGATGGAAGGAAATTTATAATCCTGAGACTTTTATGCACTTCCATTAAAATTACTGTAATTTTTGTTTGACAATTGTGCTTAGATCAACTATATTTTAACCCAAAAGAAAAATATTTGAGAAATCAAAATTTCTATCAATTTTAAAATATATATTTACAGTTGTATCTAGAAAAAACAAAATTACTAATACTAAATAATTTAAACTGAAAAATATTGAAATTTCACATGGTTAATTAAAAAAAAAAAAAAAAAAAAAAAACTTTCATTATATAATTCATATTAGATATCTATATTATTTTGTTCAATATTATTAGCAGATTTTAAAATACAAGTACAGTAATAGTCATTAAATAATTATTGTCCTACACATCAAATAGAGCAATTACTACAAATAGAGCAAATTACTACCAATTATTATTTGAATTATCAATGTTACTTTTATTTTTAATCATACAATTTACAAGCTTAGTTTCCAAGTTTAATATACTCAGATATTTCAAATAAATTTTGACTATTTTAATTAATAAACAACAAATTTCAGACTTTATTTAAATAATTTTCCAAAACCTTAGACATTTTAATGAACAAAAATTTACATTTAAATTTATAAACGAAGCTAATACAAAAATTAGCAACAATTTTGCAAAAGTTTTAAGATTAAAAATCTACTGAAATCAATATATTTGTTAAATTTTTTATATTTTTCAGTATCAAAATAGTATATTCTATGTATTAAATAATTGCATGAATTTTTAGATTGAAAACAAATTGAATATGTTCTTGATAAATGCAGTTTTAAAGAGTAAAGCATTGTATAACATGCTATTGAAAAAAGCAGCAAGTGCTAAAAATTACGAAAAGAATATTCCAAGGACCCCAAAAAGAAAAATTAGCATCAATAATGAAGCCATAAAAAAAAAAACAAAGCATTCACAAAATAATTTGTATAAAAATCAGAATTAAAATGTATAAATCTTAATTATATAGTAAGTTTTGTAAAAATTTATATAAATTCTTTACTCATTTTGTTCATATAACTATAAAATGTACAAGATATGACAAACTTTGAAAATATATTAACGGAAGATGAGCTTTATATTTGGTAAATTATTTCATGGAATTAAAGAGAATGCAAAATACATTTCTATAATAAAAATTACCATTCTCTCAGAAATAATGTATAATTTTTCAGAAGAAAAACTTACAAAATTGATATGTATTAATTAAATCTATATAGTTAAGGAAAAAAAAATGAATGAATTATAAATTCAGAGCTTTAAAGATAAGAAAATGAAATCAGACACAAAAGCATTGATTCCATTCACATTGTCAAATTTAACAGCACAAAGAAAACCAATTGAATGTTAGCAAGGATTTTTATCAATGTTTTTCAACCTTTTTTTTTTATCTCACAGCACACTTTAATCTAGAGTTAAAGTTCCACAGCACATTGAAATTATGAACATAAAAAAAGTATGCTTTTTAGGATTTATTTTTTTAACAAAAACAAAACAATTTGTAATAAAATCATAATTAAAATTCTAAATAAAAATTATTTTTCTGTTTATTATAAATTGATATTTAATAAGATATTTGTGCTTGATGATTATTATTTTTTTTTTTTTTTTTAGAAAATCTTTGCAAGATCAAATTTGGGACAGGTTTACTCTTTAACCATCTCCCACGTTTTCTAGCTGTATAGATTTTTGTTTTTAATATTTTTTTATTGCAGAAAAGCTTGCTTCACACAAATGATGTTGAAATTTAAAAGCATTTTAATTTTGACATGTACTCTTATTGTGCTTTGGATTGCTTTTGAAAATACTTTAATTAATGACCTTTTAAAAATACTTTAATTAATGACCTTTAAAAATTTCTGTGGCACACCCTATAATCCTGCTGTGTCACTCTGGTTGAAAATCACCAATTTATATAATAAAAAAGTCAAAGGTTTTAGAGAAAGCTTTAATTCTTCACTTGGCCATAGAAATCATCTGGATATCAATCAAAAGAATTAAGATTACTTTAAAATGATTAATAATACCTTCAGCTTGTTATAAGCTGTTTTGCATAGAGATGGCAAGTTGAATAAGAAATGACCGATACAAGAAAATGTGTATAAATTGGCCAGAGAAGAAATAAAACTCAAAAGCTCTACCTTGAGTTTAAGACTTTGGGAGCAAGGATAATTATATTTTTTTTTCTTTTATGTTTCAACATGCAACAAACTAAGGTATCAAAATAAATAGATCAAGATACATTCACAGACAATGAGGAGATCATTAGGACAACGTATAGAATATTCTCTAAATTATATGAAGATAAAAAGTCATCAGTATTAATGCTTTGTTAAAGTAATTTTAGTAAAACACACACATGTGTATATATTATATATATATATATATATATATATATATATATATATATAATAGATCTCTCACCAGTAGTATGCACAATTCTGGCATTGTGCATGAAACAGTCATGTTATCAGTGAGGGGTAATATATATTTGTTAATATATATTTAATAGCTCTGTTGTATTACATCGAGCACTATTTTGTTAATACCAGCTCTATATGAGATTATATATATATAAATAAATGGCAACTCTAGGTGACCAATGTTTGTCAGGCTTATTACACTTCAACAAAAATATCCTATTGGTATAACTCAGATGTTAAAATGAGTCCTTTACTCGCACTAAAATATATTTTTTTAAAAATCTCTAGCCAGATTTTTTTTTTTTTTTAAAAACAACATACCTGTTAAATCTTTAGTCTGTATATATGTCTATGCATTAGTACATTCATGTACCCCTCTGAATTTTTAGCTTAATTTATTTTACGTTTTTGGGTCAGTAATTGTGGCTGTAGACTGATATTTCCTCAACACTTCCAGTCAAATCTTCACCCCCAACCCTCCAATTGATGTTTCGATTTTAGTTGGGCTAAATTTAATTTGCCTTTTTTCAGTTGATACATTAGGCTTAATAAAAAAAAAAAAAAAAAAAAAAAACACCTTATTCTGTATGGAATAAATAATTTATAATGGATATTTGAAAGCAATAAGTTGAAATAAAAATAATGTGTTTTTTGAAAAACAGGGCATACAACCCATTAGAGATTTTTGAAAGATTTTTATAGAAATACATTGCCTATTAAGATTCTGGCCAGCTCAGATAGGGCCAAGACCTACACAGCCTGACTGGCTTAATTTTATTTAATTCTTTGTTTTGTTGTTTTGTTTTTCTATTCTATTATGAACAATATCAACAAAATGTATTTCATTTGGTCAATATTTTGAATTTGGGATCCAACTGAAGACAAGAATGAAATAGATATACTTGAATGCTGACTCACTCAGACCGACCTGACAAGCCCGACTGCCAGAGCCCCCCACAGATTATATATATATATATATATATATATATATATATATATATATATATAATAAAGAGAAACCCGGATATAAGAGAGATTTTCTCTGGTCCCAAATTAGAGCCATACTTACCTAAACAAAATAGACCAAACCCGGATATAAGAGAAACACGGATATAAGAGACTTCTTCTCCGGTCCCGACAACTCTCTTATATCCGGGTTACACTGTGTGTGTGTGTGTGTATATATATATATATATATATATATATATATATTCCAGTTCTGAATATTATAGCAACTTAAGACCCATTGTGTAAAAACAAATGTAATATTTTTGCTCTTTTTATTGCAAATCTGTTTAAAACAGCTGGTAGATTGTTCTGTTTTAAAAACATATACTGTTGGCGATTTAATGCCCAAAAAAGATTTTTTTTTTTTTTTTTAATAAAATATATAGCTTGTAAACAATTCTTTCAATCATTGGTTTAATACCTCTCCAGTTATGTGCCTAGAATGGAGTTATTTAGTGCTATAGTTTGTGGCAGAGACCAACCCCCTTCCCCTTCAAGTAGGCCAGGATCATCTCTACATTTATCGTCTTGAAAATGTCCTCTCGACAAATCATGTCATAAAACCAATGATGTATAGATGATGTCACTACAAATGGTTAGAATATGTTTTACGGTATATGCTTATATACTATATACAATAGATTATATTTTTTTTTTTTAGAAATGAGTGATGTAGGTGTGTCCTATTCCAATCCTTGATAGGAAGATTTTACAAGAAGTTTCAGACCATGATGACAAGTGATTGCATACAAATACTTGTAAATACTCTGTAGTGCAAGAAAAAAATAGTGCTCAATGTTAAGTAACGGCTATTTAATAATAATCCTTAACCAGATGTGATGAGCAGAACAGATTGTGAGAATAGGAGATAACGGGATTCACAAACAACTTTCCACGGGGAACTGAAGACAAGAAAACATCCCTGACACAAGCCTCAAAAGAGGTTTAAAGGATAATCTGAATGCACTGCACAAAGCACATGGATGTGCAGCCTTGGAAAGAACCAACTTTAAATTATACAGAGTGGGGGGTACTTTATAAAGGAGGGAGGTAATGCCTTTGAGGATTAATGTTTCATCTCAAGAGACACTCAACTGATTTGCCAACTAATACGCAGTCTCGGAAATGTGGTTTGAGTGCAAGCTGTTGTTGAGGGCAGGTCATGTAAACCATCTAAAAAGGTTATAACATGAAAGGTCATAACAACCTAAATAGAAGCAAGCTAAATATGCCAACCTGCCTCAATGTCTTACCAACAATACCTGTGTTGTTAAACATTTATGGCATTACAAAAGGCTTGCAGGTCATCATCTGGGTCAAGAAGGCACATCATCATCATCTGGGCCAAGAAGGCACATGGTGGTACACAGAAGAGTTGTAGGGCATGCAAAATCAATCAAGGATACAGAGTTTATCTGTCATATATGCAAGACACCTATGGAAATCAAATGCTGAATCATCTTAGGGGCCATGGATGCCAAAACAAGGTGGAAGCCATTACAAGTGATGCAAGGGGTGAGGAGGTGGCTCTTATCTGACTAAGATGTGACAATCACCATATAATATTTATTATTATACTGTCCCATTTCAGTAACTTAAAAAAAAAAAAAAAAAAAAAAAAAAAGTTATTAACCATTATCACCAACTTTTTTTTTTTTTTTTTTTTACAGTTGTACTAATTTTACTAGCAGTCAATATCTAATATAAAAAAAAAAAAAAAATGGTTAAAAAATCAATAATGGTATTCATGAAATGAAATATATAAAGGAGAATCAATGTTAGCAACAAAATTTTTATCAAATGGTAAAGGTCTTACTTGGAGACTAAAATTATCTTATTCAGGAGACAGTCATTTTGGATGAATTTAATCTTGCTACAATCAAGATAACACTAAGTATAATACTTTTGTATTGGACAATATTAAGTAAATAAAGCTGTCCATTGATCAGTAATCAATTTACCCGCCAAGTAAATTTTTTTTTTTAAGGTTTTCATATTTAAAGAGACCTTTGTTTAAACACATTGATAAATAAACATTATTATCCCACAACATGTAATAACTATGAAGAAAAAGAAAATTATAGTTGCTAAATACAGGTTTTATTTTAGTCTCCAATGTTCAGAAAACTGATTTATTTACTTTTTCAAGCACATGTTATCATAAGACCTGATGTATACAATTTAAAGATATGAACTTGGTAATTTTTTTTTTTTTTTCTAAATTGTTAAACTTTTGTTGCATTACAGAGAATTTTTTTTGTTAGTTTTTAATGTAAGTTTCAATGAACAAACAAATCCATATATTTAAAATTTGTAGAACTTGTACATGCCAGGAACTAAGCACAAGAAAAAAATAGAATAGGTGACCTTTTTCTGGTCTTTCTTTGGGGTCTCGCTTTCCTTTATAACGACTTCAGTTGTCACAGTATCTTCTTTTTTCTCCTGTGAAAAACCGAGTCACAAGAAAATATTACCAAAAAGATTTCAATAAAATAAAAATTCCCCAGTTTTTGTTGTTTTCTACTGTGATGAGGAAAGAATTCCCCACTTCTGGAAATATGAAAAATTCAACATTAATAGAACCAGATTTTGTTTTCTAATACAAATAAAGTTTTCAAGGATATCAGACCAAATGCTTCATCTTAATGCACGTGTTACATAATATAGAATATCATTTTATGATCAAGTTTCATTTTTGGGGCTTTTACAGGTGAACAATTCATAAACACAGTTAAAACAGGTTTAAATCTACTTAAATTATTACAATATTGAATAAAATTATTTTAACCTGGAAATAACAGTTGACAAGTGTTTATTTATAGCAATCTTCTCAAGGCAACAGAAAGTGCCTAACAGCGTGCAAAGGGAGATAATTCTATGGCAACAATGTTTGCCTCCTGCTTGCTAAGGGTTAAATATGCAAGTCCTGTATTTTATTTTATTTAATTGCTGCTTTAATAAGTCTGACGTGTTTAATTCCTAATTACAACAAAAAAAAAAAAAAAAAAATTTTTTTAATCAATTTACACCAAGCAAGGCAACAATGCCACTAAGACACAAGGGATACTGGGAGTGAAAGAGAATGAAAAGATTTTAGAAGGAACCAGAAACCTAATCGTAAATAGGGAACAGGGGATAAAGCTACAGTCCTGTTCAAAAGTGAACTTATTGAAAACAGCTCATGGCTAGCTAAAATATTAAACTGCTAAAACTAAGGCAAATATTGGCTTAAAAGTTATTTAAAATGAAAGATAAAATAAAAAACTAATTGATAACTGGCATATAACCTTAAGAGTCATTAATATTGAATTTTTTTTCTTTTTAACAGAATTTAATTTTTTTGCTAGTGTCTGATTTTCTAAACAGATTTTCAGCAGCAAATAGATGATATTTGGTATTAAATTGGCAAGGAAGCGAATTATTATTCAATGGCGCTTAACACCCTACCCCCCTGCCGCCTTAAGAAAAAAAAAAAGAAAAAAAAAAAAAAAGAAAAAACAAATCTATGAATATAAATCTTTCCAAAAGTTAAAATCCTGGAAGAAAAATTTGTGAAAATACAGGTTTTGAATACTTATGTTAAACAAGTAACACGCATACACAAATGTTTCAGAAAAATAACAAGCTTAACAAAAAAAAAAGTTATAAAAACAAATTTATCCCCTAAAATGTTCTCGAACAATTTCAAAAATTTCTCATATTTAAAAAAAAAAATAAAAATCATAAAAGCATCCAAGCAATAGTCTGCTTAGCACAATGTAGCAGACCTAAGTGCAGAAATTTATAATAAATTGTGTGCAAAATGATAAAAGTTATATATATATATATATATATATATATATATATATATGGATGGATGGATGATCTTTCAACATTAGTAAAGTGCACCCCCCTCCCAAGCTAAAGCAAATAATCACAACATATAAGACAAGTGATTACCAAGAGTGAATAGATGGAGAAAAATGGTCAGTAAATAGAGGAAGTAGTAGCAGATTGAGCAAGCAGAAGAAAAGAATCCACTTTTTGTTGTTTCACGTTCAAAGGGAGATAACTTACGTAAAAATTCCAACGAGATTATTCATATATATATATATATATATATATATATATATATATATATATATATATATATATATATATGCATGAAAAATTATTTCTCCCCAATGTCTATTTGGTAAAACCTGCAAGTGTTTCTGAATTTGCAGACTGTTTCCATGTATTCCTTTTGCATAGACTATTTAAACCAGTTTAACAATTCTGTGTGTGTGTATATATATATATATATATATATATATATATATATATATAAAATAAACCCTGTACAAACAGTAACATGAATTCAGAAACATCTCACAATTAGCAACTTAAATAGAAATTTATTAAGAAAATGTCTCTTATTACAATTGATCTTGATGTCAAAACATTTAATCTGATATAAAGCAATAAATTTTCTAAGCTATTATAGACTTTTTAAAATTAATTCCACTTGGGATAAAATTAAAAAAAAAAAAAATAAATAAATAAAATAAAATAATTTGCTTATATCTTATAAAATTAAATTTCATAATTCCTTCCAAAACTTCAGAAATAGAAATGCTAAAAAGGATTTCACAAGCACATAAGCTAAATTAAAATTTTCAAAATCCATGAATTTAAATTTTTTTTTTTTAATAAAATTCCATTATTTACTTTTGAAAGATTTCCTCTATCAATCACAAAGCAACTTGCTTCATGTCAATAAAATAAAGAGGAAATTTGTGATAAAAAAAAAAAAAAAAAAAAAAAAATTGGAAAGGTAAACTTTTCAATCTAAAAAAAATTTGCAAGTGTTTTTGTTTCATTTTCTTTCTGACAAAAAAGAAAAAAGATGGTCAAATATTCAACGGTACATCATATATTTGCAAATTACAAATCGGGATCAGCAAATGAAGAAATGGGCCTAGTGAAAAAGAAAAAAAAAAATATGAAGAAATGGACCTAATGAAAGAGAGAGGGAGAGAGAAAAGAAAAATCAGGAAAATGGAGCAATTGAGACAAAAAAAAAAAAAGGGGGGGGGAGGTAAAGGAGGAAAAGAAAATAGAATCGAGCCAAATGAAAGAGAGTGAAGTTGGAGGGGGATGGAGGAATCAGGCCTAACGAAAAAGAATATAATATTAATAATGCAATGAGACTGTCAGATTAGGCGAACATAATCCAAAGGCAAACAATGGATGAAGTTAATGATTTCGAAATGAAATGATAGACTTTTTTCCCCAGTTTCTAAAATATTGGCTAAAGATCCATTTATCATTTCTTTTATACCTGTTTATACACTTGTTTAAGTATATCAAATTTTAAGTAACAGTAAATTTAATCTTTATAATAATAAAAAAAAAAAAAAAAAAAAAAAATCAAGGTTATGAAGAATTTTAATACAGGTTGACTTCTAGAATGAAAGTCCTACTTCATTTAAAATCATTTCAGATTGGCTTTGACAGTTCTATATTCTAAATTTAAGAATATGTTGTAGAAATATACTAAAACAAAAATTATTCAAATTTTTTTTTATTTCATAAGAAACCCGTTTTTTTTTGGTTTTTTTTTTTTTTTGCAACTAGCAATATAACTAAGAAATCATCTTTGTATGAAATTTTATCCCAGTTTCTATTGATAAACCAATCAAAACATTACTAATGCTTGTAAAAAGTTTAGACTTAAATTTTCAGTTAGTCTGAATTTTGGTTATGATTATTTCCTACATGAAATATTTTTCTTTTAAATAATAAAAAGACCTTTTGAAAATAAAGTAGAAACTGAAAAATAAAGTCAAAATATTGAATGAACTCATGCCAGTAAAAATGAGTTAGTTTAAAAAAAAAAAAAAAAAAAGTGTCAAGATGTTTCATACAAAACATAAGCAGATTAATTTGTTTTATCCTAAAAGCAATTGAAGATTAATGATGTAAGCATAACCACACATCAAACCAATGTTATGTTTAGTGAGTTTGTTAAGTTCTACAAACCAGGAGATACTTATGGGATTAGTATTAATGATAGTAATTAGTCTTAAATTTTATTTGACTCTTAACAGTTAAACTGTACACATTGGAATGTACATTTCACAATTGCAACTGCTCCTCATCCTCTTTAGTGTGATTTTGTGTAGTTTGTTGGCAGGAGGACAATATAGAAAAATACCCCCTTCAAAATACAGACTATACAAATATACCCCCCATCTCCCAACACAATGAAAAGTGAGTGGGTAAAAGTTTTGTTTCTTCAGGAAACAAAAACCAGATGTTTGTCAGATTTTTGGGGAAGTAGGTCAGCTCAAGAACTTTTCAATTTTTTGGTGATTGATCAATCTGTGGTTAGCAGAAGCTTTTTAGTTAACAGAACCTTAATACCAAACCACAAATTAATATACTAAGAAAAAAGAAAAGAAACACCATTAGAATGCTATAGGCATATCGTAAAATTAAGTGTCATTTATTTACTATGCAAAAACGTTTAATCGTATAAACAAAATTAGAGCTTTATCAAAATAATTGGATTTATAATAGTTTATTTTAACATTTTAGAATTAGTCCAGTAAGAATGTTGATATGAGATTTCAAAATCATTTTTCTTACATATTTTTTTTTTTTTTTTTTTTTTTTAACTAGAATGAAAGAAAATTATATCTCAAAGCATTTTTTATTCTAATTTTATAAAAATGAATAAATTATGTAAAAATATTATCACTATGAAATTAAAATAGTTTATTTAATGTCATTTTGTCATGCATTCTAACTCCCAAAGGCCAAATTTAGAACATTATCTAAATGCATGGTTCCCAAACTTTTTCTTTGGGCTGTAAAAAATAAAGAGAGGGTTAAAGTGAGATAACTGAATTTAAAGTCAGAACATTATCATTGATAACTCTCTCCTCTAATTTGCAGACCCTAGTTACTATGTTCTTAATACCTGATATAATGCAAATAATAAAATTGGTCAACAATTATTTAAAATTATTTATACTGGACTCATGCATTCAATTACAAGTAATCCATAAAATAAATTTTGAAATCATTTTTTGGCAGATTAATTTTTTGAAAATCTTTCTAAATCTTTGTCTTTCAATCATTCTGCCTCACCTATAAAGTGCGCTACACAATACATGCTTGGGTAATCATGTCTCTTTCAAATCGTGACTTATTATGCAGAATATTTTCCTGATTGTCGTTTCTTTCTGCAGTAGACTGGTTGCTAACTAAGGTTATAGGACCCAGTCTGTTCTGCTGTTTAACCCATAGCTGGAGCGAGAAAAGATGGATTCCAACTTTCCCCCAAAGGTATTCGTGTGTAAGTGAATGTAACAAAAATGACTGGAATTGGAATTCCTTCTCATTTCTAGAAGTTATTCATTACACCACTGCATAACCTTAAATCTGAAATTCTTCATATATTGGAATGTTTCAACTGCATATGATCACAATGTATTTTAGGAATTTCCAAAATTACTCAAATCCTAATTAAGTAAGAAAAGAAAAATGAAGTCATTATTCTTTAAGAAAATATTTAAGCCCATTTAAGTATATCTCCTGGTTTTGGAAAAAGTTGAGGAGAAAGAAGTTTTTGATGGCAGATGAAGAAAGAATTAGCAGGAAATAATGCAATATGGTAACAAAAAGAGAAACCTGAGTAATATCTGGCCCATTGGTAAAGGGTTCCGATTTGTTAGCCAGAGAGGCCTCATCGGGTACATTGTTAACTTTCACAGCTGGGACAACATTCCCAGCAGCCATATCCCGTTTGTCCTTTGAATCCTTAGGATGCTTCTTAAATTTGTTAAACAGACCACGTTTCTCTTTATCTTTTCCCTGGATTTATCATAGAAATGGAATGGAACAACACATGACAACGTATGGAACAAGACACAACGTTTATGTGAAAATAACTTCTTTTCAGCACGTTATCAAATTTTTTTTTCTGTGTATTTTTTTTTTTTTTTTTTTTTTAAAATGGCAAAACTATTTGATAAAAATCAAAATTAGGAAAATTTCAATTTTCAAATAGAAAAGTTTCAAAATATTTAATTTAATCAGTATAACTTTCCAAAAAACTTTAATTTTTTTTTTTTATTCTTCAGTTATAATTTTAGATGTTACTTCGAAAAATATTAATAAACTCAATCTTTTTCACGTTTGAAAAATTCAAAATACATAAATTTTCTGATGAGTGGAAAATATTAAAACAAATAACAAGCAATACATCGTTATCGATAGGCTTATATTAATGTATATATGAAAGTTTTATAGTTCATTTTATATAAATTCATTTGAAAACAAAGTCATATACTGACACACCAAAAGTCACATGATAAATACCTATCAAAGTGCAGCAATTCAAAGTGGCATCTTTGGAGAGTCGTTAAACCATGCCTTCTCAATAACTGTCAACAGCTCCGATATTTGCAGGTGCAAGATATTGCATGCTAACAGACCTCTCCAGAACATCCCATAAATGCTAAATTGGTCTCATGTTTGGTTAACATGGTGGTTACACCATGCATCAGAATATACCTCAAACCAATCATCTGCAACTTTGGCATGATGACACCATTTTAGAATAATCACAGTCCCTTGACTAGGGTTCATGGTCTCATGGCATCTGTGCCACATCCAAACATTACTATCAATCTGAAACGACTGGAATCATGACTCATCAGACCATGACACATGCTGCTAATCTTCTAAGGTTCAATTAGCAATACCATAAGATCAGATAAGGCATGATGTCCAGTGTAGTAGTGATGTTAACAGGAACACCCCCCTGGTGGGTTTTCTGTGCCTATATCCCATGGACGCTACTGAATATTGAACTGACTTTCTGGATAGGTATCTAGTATTACCTGTACTAAACATCAACTTGATTTTAGGTAGTGTCACCTCTCATAATGCAGACAGATACCCCAAGTCAGTCATTAAGGATCTTTTGTGGCTACTATAATGTCCATAGTGAAATGTAATACCTTTCATACAGTGTTTCCTGTACACACATAATAACCTTAGATTAAGAGATGTCAAATATCCCCTACCATTTCAGAGATGAAATGTCCAATTCAACTAGCACCCACTATTGTGTCCTATTCAAACTAATTATCATTACTTTGCCACAAACAGCTTAGCTGGCATTCACACTGATTCAAAAGATGATACAACTGATATAGGCTTAAGCATTTCTGTGACATTAGAGTATGGTGCATCATATACAACATCACTTGCCATTACTTAGAAATATGGTTATTCCATGATTTTTGGCATGTCAGTGTAATTACTATAATTTATCAAATATAAAGACATTCATAAAAATATTGAATTGTTATATTTTATGAGTTTTAAAGTCTTTTCCAAACATTCTGGACACATGTCAGTCCCACAAAATGAAAACAAGTTTATATGACCAAAGAGAAATTTTGAAGTTTTTCCTCTCATCATTATCAATGTTTACTTTGCAGGATCATGACTTTTTTTTTTTTTTTTTTGTCTTGAAAAAAAAAAAAAAAAAAAAAAAAGTTGCATAATTTCATGTTTTTAAATTTAATATTTTGTTTGGAATTTTCTTGTAATTCTAAGCATTTTAACATGCCCAAAAGAAATTAATGATTTAGACAATTAGTGAAACATAACATACATTTACATGACAGAATAGATGCATATAACAAGAAACTTTAACAAATTTAGTAAAATCGAAGGTGACTAACAAGCTTTTTTTATCTTGTCTGTAATATATTGTTATTTATATTTCTGTTAGCAATTACACACGTAACAAGCAAGATGGAAGCCAAATCTTTAAAAAGAAAAGAAAAAAAAAAAAAAAAAAAAAAAAAAAAATCAAAACAAAAAAATTTCATATTTTTCTTCTTTTTATATCATATTCAGACATTTTAAAAAATTTAATCAGCTGATTTTTCAGTAATACCATGCCAAATATGATTTACCCCCAATGCCAAAATATGATTTGTCATACTGAATTTAATGGAACCATGTTTCTTTTTTACTGAAACAATTTTTCACTTGTTGACAAGTGAAAAATTATAAAAAGATCAACTTCAATATAGAGAATAGCTTAAAAAAAAAAAAAAAAAAAAAAAAAAAAAAAAAGAGAGGAAGAAGAAGAATCAAAGTAATAGTGAATCTTTGAGGATGCATAACCATATTTTCTGGGATTTCAATATGCATCCAATATAAGACCAAACATCATTTCTTTCTCAAAAAAAAAAAAAAAAAAAAAAAAAAAAAAAAAATTTGAAAGACAGCAGGTTCGTGTTTTTAACATAAAAATATAATATATTAAAAATTATCAAAAGAATTTTCAAAATAATCGTTTTTAATATTTAGAGAGTTTAATATTAAATACATGAACAAAAGCAAATTTTTTAATAAAAGTAATGAAGCTCTGAAATAAAACAAGTTCTTACAGATTTGTTTATCCTTTAAAGGTTTATATAACACTGATCGTTAACAAAATAGAGAAACTCACTAAATTCATTAGATATCCATATGATGAATGATTAGCTTGCTTACTTGTAAGACAGCATAGCTTATTGATTTAAGAACAGCAAAAAAAAAATTAATATTTCTTAATATAAAATCTCCAATTTGTTGTCACATGTAATTCAAATGCAGAATTTCATAAAGAATTTTTCAGTAAGTTTAATAGGATTATTAATTTATGAATGTGAAAAATGTGCTTTTGCCAAGGATGCTTGTATGCAATACTAACAGAGATCTGAACAAATTATATTAGAAAATTATTAACATTATAGAAAAAAATTACAGATCATAATTTCTGTAAGTTTTATATCAGAATACATTTCATATACATATATTTGTATCCTTTTTTTAAATTAGGTGTATATTAAAAATAAATTCGGGGAGGTGGGGGGGGGGAATAAATTGCTTTTGAAATCAATTTTATATATCCCAATACAGATGCCAAGAGCTGCAAATAAAAATACATTAGCCAATTCAAACGATGAACAATTGAATCTGAAAAAAAAAAATTCTTGAAAATTTTACAACTCATAGCATTTATTTTATTCAGTTTAATAGAGCCCAAATTTTTAAAAACACTAACTCCAATCTTACACCATCATTTGAGCAAGATGCTTGCCATAAAATTTGAAATTCTAATTGTGGTCTTTTACTGGCAATGACAAACACTGATACCAGAAAGAGAAGTAATCTATTGTCTATATAATCATTAAAAAAAAAAAAAAAAAAAAAATAAAAATAAAAATAAATTAGGTTGGCTAACAAATTTCTTAACTATTTGTCGACTTTGTAATGGTCATAACTTTGAGTTTATAAATATAATTGATGTGTTTCTGTTCATTATACAGAATTAAAATAATTCTTTGAAACATTGTTTAAAAGATTCATTTTTAATTTTTTTTTTTCTTACATATAAGCATTTACAAGGATAGTGGGATGTAAAATATTTTTCTTTGGTTTTAATGTTTCAAGAATATAAAAATTATGGCTCTGGTAGAAACAAACCTATATAATGAACAAGACAATTTTTTTTTTCTTGTTGGCTATTAACAGAAAGAGCCATAAAACAATATCGTTCATCAAATTGCAACTATTACAGATCACTGAATTATAAAATAACATTAGATTCAAAAATTGGGAGTAATTCCTGAAATTTGCAACTCAAAATGGGAGGAAAAAAAATTTGCAATAATTTAAAAAGACATCTAAATGAAAAGCAAAACTTCTTGTAAAAGTGAGAGATGCTGAAGATGAAAGTAAGAGCAAAAATAAAAGACAAACTATATAAACCTTATGTTCTTTCTCAGCAGCAGCAAGTTCTTCTGGAGTTGGAGAGGAAGTACCATTCATATTAGCTTGTTCATCATTTAACTTCTTGCCAGGGGCTATTAACATATTCTGTGGAAAAAGGCAATTGATGACGGAATGAATGAATGACCAAAGAAATGACCTAATAATAGATTGAGGAAGAAAAAGAGGCTGGCTCAATTCAAGGGACAGTCGACTGAAGAGATGGAGAAAAAGGTTAAAAAACTTTCATTTATTTAAAAAAAAAAAAAAAAAAAAAAAAAAAAAAAAAAAAAAAAAAAAAAAAAAGAAAGAAAGGAAAAGTGGACAAGTCAGTACCAAGTGGCAAGTGTTTCATGTTCATGTGTGGTGTTTTGGCTCAACTATTTATATATGCTGGTCAAAGATTGTATTCAAGCATGAAAGACTGTCACTACTTGGTGTTGACCTCTGTCCACACACATTATATATATATATATATATATATATATATATATATATATATATATATTACACAAGATGTGGGATAAAGTAAGAAGAAGTACACCTAAAGGCATAGAAAATCTAAAAAGGTGATACAGAGCAAGGTCGTCAGATGGAGTTACTTTTGAAAGGTAGAGCTACTCATCTTTCAATTTTA
Source organism: Acanthosepion lycidas (assembly GCA_963932145.1). Lineage (NCBI taxonomy): Eukaryota > Metazoa > Mollusca > Cephalopoda > Sepiida > Sepiidae > Acanthosepion > Acanthosepion lycidas. The sequence continues at coordinate 690,306 of OZ010605.1, forward strand.
CAACATGCAAATTTTAGGATTACTTTTACCCTATAATTTCCTGGTGTCAGTTTAAACCAGTGATTCCCAAATGGTGTGGTACATGTCATGGGTACAGCAGATGATTTATTAGGTTGGTGCAAAAATAATGTCGGTTTTTGACGTTAAAAAATACGTCAAAAACAGACATTATTTTTGTACCAACCTAATAGAAACAGTTTTAAAAAATTCATATACCAAAAATAAATTATTTTAAAATTTAAAATATTATGAATTATTTGTAATTGCATACAGGAGTATAAATAGTTATGAATAATTATTGAAAGATTTTATAATTGTAATATTTTTCCATATCAACTATTAAGAATATAATAACTAGGCTCTGTAAATTGGAGGAGATAGTTATCAGTGATAATTTTCTGAATTCGAATCTGCGATTATCTCCCTTTAGCCCTCTCACAGTTTTTTTTTAATTTTTTTAAAATGTACTTTTTATCACATAAAATTTGGTGATGTGCAAGCAAATTTTAATTCCAAAAATGCGGCCCAGAGAAAAAATTTCGGGGAACCAGATTTAAAGGGACACTTTATTTCCCAACATATTTCAGTGTAATTTTCATTGTCTAAAATTATAATTCATAGTTAGATATTTTGAACAGAAGAAAAATCTTTGAGGTTCTTCCACTAATACTGGAGACAAGTATATTTAACATGAAATTCAAGGTTTGTAGGTACAGTCAGAGATATTTTTAATAATTTCACTGCCAATCAATTTGCTATTGAAAATATTTTTCACTGTATATAATTCATGAGTATATGAGAGATACAGTCAAGTATACTTTGTTAGAACTAAAATATATGCAATTCCATTAATATGAAAATAATTGAATCCCAAATACAAACCCAAATCATCTAACCCAAAAATCACAAAATCTAGATAATTTTCTAACTTGAAGCCATTGTTTTACCCAAATACATTAAATCTGTGTAATTAGTGTCTGTATACACAAGAGCTTAGCATGATGGCTATCAGCCAAGAAAATGCAATCTGTGTGCAGAGTTCAAATTCCAACAAAGTTTGTTGTGTTTACTTTTATACTAATACCCTTGAGAAAGGTATGAATCGATCTTCATAGTTCATCATTGGAAAAGAAAAAAAAAAAAAAAAAAAAAAAAAAAACTTATTTCCCAATTATGAATTATGTTAATGTATTCTATACAAATTAATTGTATATAGGAATGTAATACTTATTTTGTCTCCAGAAGTCATGATACTAGACAGGTAATTGTGGATAAAAAGTTGTTGGTAAAGACTTTAAAACAACATTTTTGGATTGTAAATAGTTGGAATGCACTAATATTCCTTATATATAAAAAGGAATGCGGAGAGTAAAATTCTTAAACTAAAATATAAAAGTTAATCTAAGTATGAAAATTATTAAGACCATCTCGGTGTAAAATATATAAGGTGATTTAATTGAAATGTTTAAATAAAAATAAAGCTGTGAATTTGTTTTTGTATTTTTTCAGTTTTAAATTTTTAATATTTTATCTTTTTTTTTAAAATTTATTTTTAAATATTCTATTGATGTTTTTATTATATGACTAATATCTTTCAATGATAAAAAGCTAAACATTTTTATTCTGGAACACTTCCAATTTTTTTTCAGGAATCTTTTTAAAGAGAAAAAATTATGAATAAATTTAGACCGGATCCCAAATTTGTCAATTTGTATCTTATGTAATGAACTGGATGTCAGACATTTACAAACTTTTTAGCTACCTTGGTCTACATTATTCTAAGTTTTACAAATTTTGATTTTTACAAAAAAAGTTTTTTTTTTTTGTTTTTTTTTAATAAAAAGGTCAACTTTCTAATTTCCATAATAGAGATATTGGAAAAAAAGACAATTTAAAGGGATACAAAATGTCTTTAAATGGAAAACAAAACCAATCAACTAGTCTTTTAGATGCATCAATTTAAAAAGAAACAGTTATGTTATGCAAAAAAAGTAAAAAGGTCACAGCCATGACCCTGTAGCTTGCAAACCAAAGGTCAAATAGCTCTAATATTTTTGGAATTTCAGTTTGGCATGTCTCTTTACTGTTGTGACATGTTTGAACAAAACTGAAAGGAGATGATGCAAAACGAGTCATTTTGTGGCTGTTGACATTTTCAGCCTATGTTAATAACTGTAAAAAAAACTACAATAGAGATAAAATGTGGGTTTTGCTTGAAATAAATCAAAATAATGTAAGAATATTTGTTCCTAAAAAGAAAAATGAAAAAATACTTACACCTTGAAGTTGAGCATCAGCTAATGGCTGAGTACCATCCAAGTTTAGTGCAGAATCATCATGTCCCTTTAGAAATAGAGGAGGAAATAAAAAAATAAAAACAGTAAGCAGAATAATCCAAGACTTGAAAAATATCAATGAAAGTAAATTTAGAAAAATACAAAAAACATGACTGCAATAGTCAAAAAAGAATAATTAGTGCAACCAAATAATAGACAAATAATATTAATCTTAATACAATTGAAACTGAAAATAATGAGGAAAACTCAAATATATTTATGTTGCTTGCAGATTCCATTGTCTTTAGGGTCTTCATTCATTTAATGAAAATTTCCTTTCAGTATCTTGATAAAACTTCACAAACTTATTTTGAACATTTCATCTCTCTTGATTTCATTATTATTTCAACAAGAGCTTTATTTCAATAACCCATTAGATTTTAATGGTTCATATATTCTCCCAAGAAAATTCCACTGAATAATCCCAACTGGGTAAGAACATTTTTGTAAGAAATCTCATTAGGATTTTTTTTTTTACATAAATTAGCAACTGGCATTATTAACAAGAGGTAACGCTTATTAGCAGACCCCAAAAAAGGAATCAGCCATCAGTGTTTAATTTCTGATAACCTGTTGTATTCATTTTAATCTAAAACCCTTGGGAAAGGTTGGAATGAATCTTTTTCTCCACCCTATCTATAGATTAAACAGCAAAACAGATTAGGTTCTTGAACAGTGTCAGCCAATGTAAGAAGAAAACTACTCCAGTATCTTTCATGGTATATTAAAGAGGAAGTTGTGAAGAGAAATGATCACCTAAATAGAAATACCATTAAAATGCATAGAAATTAACTGATAAGCAGGGTTGCTCCTTATCAAGTTGCTACACTACACCCATCCAGTGTTGCACACACAGCCTTGCCTGGGGTGTTATAGTTTCAAGGTTGTTAAGTGTGCATGAATCTTTAAGATTGGTGCAAACTAGAAGACGCTCCATAATTTGTGATTGCCTGCATTGGCAGTTGGGATCATCATTGGTGGCCTAACCCCATTTCTAAAGCTGTTCAGAGACAATTTAGGCGAGACTAGAAGAGCCAGACACTGACTAGGATCTCTTGTTCAATGATTTCACTGAATGTAAAAATCAGTGTCTTCACTTGAGCCTCTTTGCAATTGGTTCACAGTAGCCCTACTGTGAACTGAAGGTTACATAAAATAGTTATTAAAAATAGGAAAAAAAATCCTTGGAATTGATGGAGGTAAAACTTGTATTGCCTTAAAAGAATTTTTTTATTTTTTTATTTTTTTTTTTATTATTATTATGCTACAGTTTATTCGGATATGCTAATAAAAAAAAAATCTCCAAATACCAAACTGCACAAATATATACTAGATAAGTTCTAGAATTTGGGGCCCATTATCTTACAAAAAGCTACAAAATGTTTCAAGATTGCTACTCCAGTTATGTCAAGGTAACCAATTTATAGTGCCATAACAGAATGTTGTTTTAATTTGAAGCAGCTCTGAAAATAAAAAAATTCTCTAATTTACACAACAATTGTAAAATTTATTCTAATAATAAGCTTGAATTTCCAATTCTCATCAAAATTAATTTTATCTTAAAAAGGTCTATTAAATAAAGTCTTTGTCTATCCAAATTTGATTATGAAACTAAAAAATTGAACTTGATAGAATATTTATGAAGATAATAATTTTCATGAATTTTTAAAGAAAACAACTTCAAAATAAATTCTAATAAAATAAAAATTCTTTTCCCCATTTTGATAGTTTCTTGCTAATTTTGCTTTGCCAGGGTATTTTTAATCTTACCCCATCTTAGTGGAAGTGTAAAAAAAATATTGATCTGATTTTAAATGTTTAAAATCAGTGCAATATTTTCTACACTTCCACTAAGATGGAGTGAGATTACAAAAGATAAAATCCCATTAAATTATATAAATTATTAGATAATTTATCCAGTTCTGAGCATCAGAAATATCCACAGAAATATCTATACTTAAAACCTTCAACAATTCATTCAATCCTGTCTGTAAGGTGATCTGCATGGAAGTGTAAGCGATTAAGTGAATAATTCTGATTCTCTTTAGACTTATTGCAGTTTAATCTCATATATAGACAGAATTTTTCTTTTTTAAAGAACACAAAGTCAAATATGTTATTGGCCATAAAAGTATCCTAATATTAAAATAAGTAATTAATAAGGGTTCAGGTTGAAAATACAAAAAGGAAAATCTAGAAAACTAGAACTTATAGGTCATAACTTATAACTTTTTGATCAAATAAAAAATGTGTAAACAAAATAATTAGAAAAATTTTAAAATTTGACAAAAATTATGAATTTATAAATTATAAAGTCAGAGAGTATCAAAAATTCTTTAGCATACATTTAAATTTTTTTATAAAAACAAAAATGAAATGTTAAAATTAAAAGATGTATACTTCAAAAAAGAAAATGCAAAATTTATCTTCAATTTTACAAGATCAGAATAAAAATTTACTAAATTTTAAAAATTTTCAAACTGAAAAAAAAAAAAAAAAAAAGTTTTTAAAGTCACAAAACAAACAAGAATTTAAAATTTATAAGCAAGAAAATATCAGCAAGAAGCTGTGCAGTCAAAAAGGCAAGATTTTTGTTCTAGCAAAATGATCAGGTAAAGAAAAAAAAAAACTTTCAATTGCTTGCAGGATTTGAACATAAACATCATTTAAAATAAAAATTATCACAAGAAAATTTTAATTACTCCCAACAAAACCTTAAAACAAAAAAAAAAATTACTAATATCAATATAAAGTAAATTTTGAAAAGAATTAAAAAAAAAAAAAATGCAGTAAAAAGTATGAAAACAATACAAAACAAAAAAAATCTAATAAGAACAGTTAATATGCCAATTTAAATAAAGGTGTAAAAAATTGTTCATATTGAAATAGACATTATTACATTATGCTAAATATGTTAGAAGATGCAAATTGGTTTAGGTATATAATGACAGTACCAAAGTAAACAAGGCCTACACTTTGCTAGACATTTTTAACAGTTGAAGTATAAAATATAATTTAGCATGCATCACAATATTTAAAAGAAATACTTTTATAACTGATAAAAGTTTTCAAAGGACTCGTACGTAAAGCAAATCATTAAAGTTGATAATTTCTAAATATTTTTTAAGATAAAATAAATTTTGCAAAGTAAGTTTGGTCAGATATTTAAAATTTTGGTTGGCTATAAATTTATTAAAACATGAAAATTGATGAAAGGAAATTTTAATTTTATATATTACATCATAACAAAAATGTTTTCATACATTGGTTAAAAACATCAAATTTTTTTTCTCACTCCCTAAGGAGAAAGAACAACACCCACTCTGTCCACTCTGATAATGCTAAGGATATCTGGTTTTGATTAATTCTAGTGCCATTATCATTATACACTCTACTGAGTGGTCAAGCCGAGTATGTTCTTGCAATAGGGTTCAGCGTAAGATTTGTTTTCGGTTTATTTTTTTTAACAGTTTGAAGAGGTCCACTGCTGATTTTGAATGTAAAAATACATTTTAGCACAAAGATGACAATATAAGACTGCTCCAAATTAAAGAGATAGCAAAGAATAATAAGATTACAAAAATAAAGATTATCATTGTTTTTTTTTTTTTTTATCATATTGCAGAAAGGTTTTTGGAATATGGTAAAGTTTACAGATTCACTTCATCTTTGACTGAAAAGAATGAAAAAGACAAATGTATTTTACCATTTCTTTCTCAACTGATCAAATCAAATCATCAAGTCATTAAAATACAGAAAGACAATTTTATTGAACAAATGAAAACTGTAAAATATAATGATCACTGGTAAAAAATGTCCACAAATTAACATCAGGAGATAAAACTGAGAAGATATGTCTATTTTGCGGGTTGGAGAAAAATCTGTGTTTAAAAGGTACTATTCAACTTTGTTTGGCCATTGACACACTCCATAGCCAAGTTGTCAAAGCACATCAGATCTAATGACTGCTTCCCTTAGGAGAGCACATGTTTGAATCCTGATAGAGACTGTATATTTTTCTAATAAGATTTCTCAAATATTCAGGCCAGTAGATAAAAATAAATATATTGTTCAATAAATAAACAGAGCATCTACTGAAATACAAGCATACATTAAAAATAACTATATAAAAAACTGTTGGATAAATAAAAAAAAAATCCATCCCTTTCTTACATACACATTGTGTGTATGTGCACACATGCACACATTACTTCAAACATTAGTAGATACACATTTGAGCAGACATGCCTTTTATTTTGGAAAGTATATATTTTGTCTACTGGTTTACACTGTTGACAAAAAAAAAAAAAAAAAAAAAAAAAGTTCCTCCAGCAGGATTTGAACTTGCATCCCCCTTTCCAGAAGGGGCCACTGTCTGATCTAGTGCGCTTTTACCACATTACTACAAAAAGCATCACAATAAAGCAAAGTTTTATTTTGCCTTTAAATCACACTTATGCATTAATTTTTTTTAAAACTCAAAATGCACACACATACGTGTGTGTGTATATATATATATATATATATATATATATATATATATATATAGATATCTCTTCAGGATAAATAATATCTGTGCATTACTATGTTTTCCCACTATCTTCTTTGTTTTGATCTCAGAGTGTCTTGCTAGACTAATTACCAATTAAACCCAAGATAAATCTACCCATATTAAAAAAAAAAAAGCATTAATGTGAAGTGATGGCCTTTGAACTTTAATTTAGCTTATAATAAGACCAGACAGTGTTTTTTAACCACTGCCATAGCATACAATGTTCGATAATAAATATCAACAGGACAAAACATTTTGAACTATTACCACACATTACAGCCAGAAAGAATTATAGATAATTGATCAAATTGATCACTGAAAAAACTTGGTAAAATATAATAGAAAAATACCTGGTAAAAGTTTAAAAATCATAATACATTTCAAATGAATTGTGATATGATTTAAATATTTTAGCATAGACTATAATTTTAAAAATCTAAAACATATTAAGATTGTTAGAATATTAAAAATTAGAATTTCTTGGTATTAAGTAAAATAAACTTGAATTTATTCATGGCATTTACATTTAAAAATTAAATCTTTTCTGCAATATGATGAAGTTAGTAAAATAAACCAAATTAATAGAGGCAGAGACTAAACTAAAAAAGACAAAATGTACCATTTTATCAAGACGATCTTCAGAATTTTTAAGCTTGTCTTTGTCTTTAGCATCATCTTCATGCTTTCCTTTTGCCTTTTCTTTGGCCAATTCTTTCTCTCGTTTCTTCCTCTCCTTTTCTCGCTCTTTCTCTTCCTTTTCCCTCCTTTTTCTTTCTTCCTCCTCCTTCTTTTTCCTTTCCTTTTCCTTCTTTTTATCCTCTTTGTCAGAGACTGGCTTCTTTGCAGCAAAAGTAGCTGTTGGACTCTCAACGACTGTGGCATCATACTCTCCAGAAAACTCCAATGTCTTTACACTCTGAAAAGACAGATCCTACATCATGCTAAAAAACTTTATTATTTTCAGTGTTAGTTGGCTCTAGAGGTTTCAACAGTGAAGTGTGTGTGTGTGTGTGTATATATATATATATATATATATATATAAAAACACACACACACACCTGAGATTTTGTATATTTGGTTAACAGACAAAAGCAGTAATTGATTTAGCTTTATATATTAATAATTGGTCAAGAACCTTATATAAGAAAACAATAACCTTAAAAAGAAAAAAAAAAAAAAAAAGAAAAAAAATCAATTTTCTTCAACTAACCAAATAAAAATAAATTAAACTACTTCTGTAAGTTTTAAGTCTTAAATTTATATTTAAGGATTGATTTTCAAATTTTAACATTAAATTTTTCATATGTCTATATTCTTTCAAAAAGTCTTTGTCAAGAACAAAAACCTTAATTTTTCACTAATTTCACAAAACATTTACTACTAAATAAAAGGGTGAGTTCTGTAGGCAAGGAAACAGGAGGCTTCTATCAACAACTGCTTGGAACTTGGATTTTGACATTCATTTGAGGATTGTCAAACACTACTATTTCTTCTTTAATATCAGTAGCAGATAGCGCTAATTATCGGTTACTAATGGAATTTATTTTTATAGCCAACAATACAACGAAATAAGGATTGTTCTATAGGAAAGGCTATCTGATTACAATACTGTACATAATATCAAAGTGTTTCTTTGAGAAATGTATTTAGTTTTAATGGATTCATTGATGATTAAGCATAAACATTTATATTTTATGCAAAAAAAATCATTTTTCAAAAATTAAAATACTTTTTGCAAGAATGAAATAAAAAAATAAACAGATTATGGATCATTTATTTTTTGTAAAAGTATTATTAAAGTGTATTAAACAATTAATTTTTTTTTTTCTAAACAGTTTTATCTTATTTCCGACAGCCATATTTGAAAAGTAAAGCTGATCAAAGGCTCATAATAAATATTAGCAATAAAAAAAAATTTAATATTTGTTTAATAAATGATTACATCCAAGATAGCTTTAAACCTATTTTATCATAAAAAGCAACATGGCAAAGATTTATATGAAAATAAGATTTTTATATTCCCCATTGTCCTTTTCAGATCAAATTTATCATTTTTAAGGCACTTTCTCTAAAATTGCTTTTTGAGATATATATAATTATTTATTTAAAAATATGATTCCAACACTACATAAGAGTTCTCATGTTTCAAAACAAGAGCTGAAAACTTCAATATAATTATTTGAATTAAATTGAATTAAAAGTACTAAGCTCTGTTACATCTTTCCCCAAAAAAATTTTGCTTGAAGATGGAATTTTGTTTCCCAAAAAAAATTTTGCTTGAAAATGGAACAGAGCTTAGTACTTTAATTCAAATAATTATATTGAAGTTTTCGGCTCTTGTTTTGAAACATGGGAACTCTTATGTAGCATTGGAATCATATTTTTAAATAAATAATTATATTTATCCTCTACTTTTGTATTGAGCACTATTTTTTATTAAAAATAATAACAAAAATACTAAAGAACTTTGGATTATTTACCTAACGAGTTCTTTCCTATTTTCTATATATTTTTACTTACACACACATATATATATATATATATGGTATTGACTGTGATCCAGAGTGGTTAAACTCCACGATAACACATGAGGACTGTTGTTCAGTTTCTCTGGCAAGTCTTTTACGCCATTAATTTTTTTTTATCAACAGATCTAAAAAGTGTGGATGGTCCGACACAAGCCGTCACCACTCAAAACAAATCATTGTGCATTGTGTTAGTTTTCTGACAACTACATCTAATTAGTTCCACACATATCCGGCTACTGCAAAAAACTCGACAAAACAACCTCATCTAGGCACTTGGAATGTACAAACTCTCCAGGACCACAACTAGGCACCAGAAAGAAAAACAGCCATTTTTCTTTCTGGTGCTGGTGCATTGGAGCTAAAGAAGTACAACATTGATATAGCTGCACTGAGAAGCAGCCATCAGTCGACTACATGAAATGAGAAAGCAAAATAAGACATCCAACAGTGTTCCTGCTGCACTTGGATACAATACATTCTCCTGTACTGTTTGTGGTCTTTTGTGCATTTCTCAAGCCGGTCTCAAAAGCCATGCCTGTCATAGGCATGCAGATAATTAGTTTGTGGTCATTGGAACCTGATACGTTGAACTCGACAGGAAAGTCCATCATTCATATATATATATATATATATATATATATGCAGTTGCATGGATAATAGTTTGTAAACCCAGGTTTCATGCTTTTGTGATCTTCAGGCAAACTGGTTTATTTTTTCAAAAAAGTGGATCTATTTATGCTTCATTTGTGTTTGATTGTGTGTGATGAAGAGGAGAAAAGGTTTTGTTTTGCCTTTGTTTGGAATGACACTCACATATACACACATGCATACAGGCATGTGTGTGTATGCATGTACAAACTAACATGCACCTTTTCTGTGATAGGGCAATATGTATCTTAACAGCTTTGAAATGTTCAAAATAACTTAACTACTTTTCTATATACACAACTTTGTCATTAATAAGTTCCGTGATCATCTTTGATATCGATCACATTTACAAGCATGATTAGAAAATAGAATAATATACTATTTATAAAACGCCCAAAGATTGTGGTCATTTTCAAATTAAAAGGGAAATAAATTACTTACAAGTGCTCATTTATCTCCCCTGATATGTCGTAGATTTCCTTAGGATTTAGAAAAATAAATTATATATAACAAAATATGATTATTTATAGACCATGCAGTCTGATCTCGCTTATGTGTGTGTGTATATATAAACTCAACGCCAATAATCAAAGATTGGTTACCATAACAACGAGTTATCACATCAATAGTAAAAACAGATTACTAAAACATTGCCTTTTATTTTGTGGTATTTTTTTGTTATATTTTTACTGTTACTGATTAGAAGAAAAAAATTACTTCTTGGTAGTTGCTAATATGGAGACATTTATTAAGGAAGAAAAAAAATTTGTTTTATAAAAACAGAATTTATAAATGATTGAAATCTCTAAGATTAGACAAAAAGTATCACATTTTCCGTTGTAGGATACATTTGTCGCTTGGTTTGATGAGGTAAGTTGCCGTTTTCTTCGCCATACTTTCATTTAATAAATCAAAAGTTAGAGTGATTTAGTTGATTGACTAATTCAAGAGATGCTAATAATTTTAGTTTAAAGCACTTTTATGTCCTATAGACTCATAAAATTCATAGAAGACTAAACAGTTTTAAATAGTTTCTGTTTGCCTTTGCATAAAAGACAATTACTTTTCTTTTGAGCAGTATACCAAAGAGTAGTTTGAGTTAAAATCAATCAATGAATCCATTTTTTAACTGACATCATAATTAAATCAAATTTACAGAAGAAACTGATGGTATTTGAAGTACAGCCGTTTAGTTACTTTAAGAGATGTGACATTAATAATCTCTGATAAAAGCTGATATTGAAATTGCTCAATTGAAAAATATGCGAATCAAACAAACCTCAATAGCAATTTTTACACAGAAGTCATTAAATGAAATGGTGTTATTTTAAAAGCTGTATTGTGTAAAGTGAAGGAGAAATGGAGTGATTGGAATGTGGCTTACAAAAAACAAATTGAAATTTTTCTACACACAAAGTATTTGTGATTAAGTGAAAGTGGCATTAAATGATTGATTTTCAAAAAAGACACCATAGATGATGTTAAAAGTGCGAATGTATTTTAAGTCTCAATATGTGATGAGGAAACTACAAATGGTTAAGAAACTACAAAGGGATTGAGAAGGCTGCTGGTAAACATTTCACCTACCAACTTTTTCTTGTTCTTTGGTGTACTATACTCATTAACCTGATCAATACTTGTTAGTGAGGAATCCTGTTTCAATAAGAAAAATTTTGTTTTTGGTTGCCTTTTTTTTTTCTTTAATTTTTTAAGCCAAAAGCACTAGTAAACTTGTATAGAAACTTTATATTTCAGCAAGGCAAAGCTTACTTACCTAGAGAAAATCTTTATGAATGTAAGCAGATAACAAAAATGTGGGAAAATAGAAAAACCTCAAATAAAATTAAAATTTTTCAAGATATAAAACAAATATTAAACATTTGACATCAATAAAAAAATAAATTTCTTGCACTTATGAGGAAATTACGAAAATGTATATTCATATTAAGAGTTAAGAACATTTTGATTGATAGGATTGTAAATCTTTACATTTACTTTTAATGAAGATCTGTTTGTCGATGCGAGTTGTTTCCCTTAACTAGCCAGGTTAGCATTTTTGAGGGTTGGTGGCACTGGTAGCTAATTTGAATGGTAGTTATGGTGATGTGTGGTTGGCCAATCAGATCCAATCACATTATTTTAAATTGGTTACTTTATGTAGAACGTTACAAAAAACCTGATTGTATGCCAATCAATGAGGTTAGCATTAGTGATTTTGTTTTTGCTTACTCAACTTTACATTAAAAAAAAAAAAAAAAAAAAAAATAATTAACAATTAAAGACTTTCATTTTACTTAATCCATTACAACTTGAGAAATTGTTATAATGAAAAGAAACAAAGAAATTCTTTAGGATATGATCTGCTTGCATGAAAGAAATGTAGGTATATAAAATGCACTCCTATTTTAAGAGGTAGCATTCAGTACTAAGGATAAATAGCGTAATGAAGACTTATCTTCAAACTATAAAGATGATTTTTTTTCCAGTCTTCTCTAAAACACTTTTTGCCAATTAACAAGTAACACCAAAATTTCGATCTGAAACAAACCAGTTCAGATGCAAATTCTTAGTCAAGAGACTCATTTTTAATGTATTTTACATTACAAAGTTTTGTTTTGTTTTTTGTTTTTTTTTGGTAAAAGCATAAGTGACAATTCTAAATCTATTCTTTTTTAATTTCCCAAACTTCTTTCTACACTAAACAAACACCTCTACTTCTTTGCCTTTATTTGTATTTCATTTGAAAAAAATCTACAACTCAGTTTAAGACATCAAGTTATACGTGTATCCATCCATCCAGGTTGGCTACAGTCTGGATCATCAAGCCAATGCAAATGATCCTTTCTTTAGCTGTATAGTATGTGCTATACCAGGGCTACAGACAGTTTTTGAATTTAGAGTTACTTTCTCCTAGACTGGTTGCCACCCAAGGCTATAGAACCCAGTATGTCCTACTATTTTACCCATAAATTGGGGGAAGAAGAGGATTTATACCTTTCCCAAGGGTATTTAGCACATAAGTGAATATAATGGATGAGACTGGAATTCAAACCCAGCTCTGATTCCTCACCCAGAGCTGCTATCCATTACTCCCCCATGCCTCCTTATAAGTGTCATGCAAGTCATTTTCAGTCCAAAACATGGAATTCCCTAATTAATTTCTACTCAAAGTACATTCATTTTGTTGTTTAGAAGAGGAAAAAAAAAAAAAAAAAAAAAAGAAGAAAAAGAAAGGAGAATTGTGATACATGTACCTATAGTACCCAAAACTGGCTAGTGAAGATGTCAATGACAACATTCTGGGCAGAGACAAAAAATATCTTTAGAAATCTATACAAGGAAGAGACTAATTATAGAAAGTTAATATTGAAGCAAGAATCTTTATTCTTATCAAGCAACATTCTTGACTTTAATGTTGGGAAAGATTTATATGTACTCAATCCTAACAGAAAATTAAATGACATTTATGTATTTTCATATTTTTGGCTATAGATTGTTAGAACATAAAATAACAATTTACTTGTCAAAGTACATAATCTAACAAGCATAAAGATTTTACAAGTCAACACATATGTGGGAATTATGCAAATAGAAAGAATATTTATTATGGATTGATTATTTTTAATCTGCAAATTAAGTGAGAGAAAAAAAACAAATAAAAGATAACATTAAGCAAGAAATATTAAAATAAGTACAAATTAGATTTATCGTTATTGAAGTGTTATGACTATATTATAAAAATAGCAAATTTATTGGATTTAAAATACTTTTAAATGATGCTTTTGGGATGACTGATTTTGATAACAATATAAGATTGATAGCATCATTTGTGATGAGAATAAATGGCATCCTCTTCATCAATGTATTCTTTTAAGAATACATTTTTAAAATTTAAGTCTTACAAGAAGGATGCAATATTGATATAGTCATGTCAACAACATCCGTTACTTTCATCTGTGAGTTATAATTTCTAAAAGTCTTGAATTTATTAAAGAGAGAAACTTAGTTATGACAAGAAAGCTAGTGGATGCAAAAGTTTGAGAAAGCATTGCTCTATACAATCCCTGAAAGAAAAAAGATTTGCCTGGCAAATAAAGCTAATTAAGAAGCAATTAACAAATAACTTCTATAAATAAGCTAATAGACAAGTAAAAGCAAAACAACTTACATCTGGAGATCCTGTTCTCTCAAGTCGCTCAGCATCATTGACATTAGGAGCTGAAACCACCCGACCATCATCAGTATCACCATATCTGTTCTGCATACCCAGGTTAGCCAGAGGAGTTGGCACCCCTCGCATTTTGTCATGACGATCTTTTCCATCATGACGGGGTAGTGTTGCAATGGCTGGATAGCCCGCAGCAGATCCGAAAGAGTCGGTGCTGGGAAGACGGTCACGGTTATTGACTGGAAAATAAAAAAACAAATACAGATAAAATTGAACAAAATAAAATAAAAATATTGTGTGAATAAGATTTTATGATATATAAATGCATATACTACTCAAAAGCTTGTGTTTGCAGTCTTATAAGTAGAGTTAAACAGAATCGGGTCCCATTTTGTTTTTGGCATCAATCTTTTTCAAGACATCCCATAAAATAAAGAATATATTTTTTAGCATATTAATATTTAATAAACAATGAATTATGGGGAAAAAAAAAAAAAAAATTTTTCCTCCTCCTAACATTGTTATATTAAACTTACATAATTATTATATGTTGAAAGCATATACTGTATATACTTGCAGATAGGTTTGGGGTTTTCAATGTGGGTATTTGCGGTTGACTTACAGGTAAGTTGCACTATAATCTGGGGGTATTACATGGCTGTTTTTTAAATTAATATTTGTTAAATATTTCTGAAACTCCAAATACTCATTCTGCAGATCTGTTTCTATGTTCTGAAATAATCCATCACTTTCAACTTAAAACCTACTTCATAACTTTCTCTTACTTATGATTAGGGTTTTCCAATTAGTAAAATTGGTAAACTACCAGTACCAGTAAAAATCATGGTTAATCAAGATTTTGTATATTGGTAAATGACTACTCTGCACTAAATAACTAACTGAAATTCTGATAGATTGTAATTGCATGGTATTTACTTATCAAGTGCAGGACTGCTCCGTTTAGACAAAAATTTGGATACCATAATCATCAGTTTTTAAATCACTTGAAAAGGATAGTCTTTTGTCATAAATAAATGGCAAATATGAGCATCCTTAGTTTTAATTGAATTTTTGGTGAAAATTTTTTTTTACCTATTTGAGTATATACGGTAATTCTGAGGAGCAAGTATTAATATTTTCTTGAAAAATAAAGAAAGCCGCATGAATCGAATTTATACTTCCAAATGAGAAAAAAAAAAAAAAAAAAAAAAAAAATTAATTTTGACTAATGTAAATAAAAATTTAAATTATATAAATTACAGACAAAAATTAAGATTTCCTCCAAAGGAAATGCTGAAGATCTCAGCCCAAACCAAACCACAAAAAAAAAAAAAAAAAAAAAACTACTGTTGAAATTGAAATACACATTTTGTGAAGTAGGTCAGTTTGAAAACTTTTCAGTACCTCCTTGTAATAATAAATGTCTAAAGCAATAAGATTTTATACATAATTATAACAAGTAAACCCTTTCTGGTTGATGAGAGATCTCACCTGGTTTCATGAATGTAGCCGATTGTCTTATCTATGTTTTAGATTACTAAATAATAAAAATAAATGTTTTAATTTTTTTCTTTTTTTTTTTTAAAAAAAAAAGCTGTGTTCTCATATTTGTAACATTGATTAAAAGGACATTGCTATTGATAAACCAGTATAGAAATTAAGGTAATAATTTTAAGTAGTAAATAAAAATACTGTTACCCCACAATACAGAATAAAGTTGACAAAGTCTTACTGTAAATAAAACAAAGATATAACTTTAATAATTAATAGAACATTTTTAAATAATAAATGCAAGAATTTTAAGCTCATGTCTACCTGAAAAAGTATAATTTTATTCAAACTTGTCTAGTTTTCCAGCAGTACTTATAGAAGATAAACATAAAATTACTGGCATGTTAAAATTGTTTGACAGTTTTGCCTTAAAAATAAGGAGCAGATCAATTATAAGCCATTGATTTTAATGAATTTTTTTTTTTTTTTTTTAATAACAATTTACAAATGTAAAAGAAAATCAAAGATGATTATGTTAACTTAGTTATAAGATTTTACACTTACAGGCTGGTATTAACAAAATAAAATTTAAATATTTATAGAAAGAAAAAAGATTTTTTTTTTTTTTTTTTTTAACAGGCATTTTGTTGCCAAAAGAGTACTGTTGTTTTTAAATGTATTTAAATTTAAAAACTAAAAAATATGATTCAAAATGTAAATTCAAACTTCCACTTTTTTTTAAAGATGTATTTACGTTTCTTTAAATGAGTTTATTAAAATGCTTAAAAGAAGTAACAATTACTGAAAATATCATTAATGTTCCTGAAATAAAAGAAATTCTGAGATTATCTAGAATTATATAAGAAATATATTTCTTTTGTACAGACTTAGCCCTGTGTCACCTTAGATTTCCAAAAATGGAAGACACAGTGACATCTGCCACCAATGACACCCAAGAAACAACTGCGTCATGCAGTGTGCAACATGCCCTTACTGAGTCAGGACAGAGTAGTGGGAGGGAGAAAAAGAAACAATTTGCCAACTAGTAATTACAATTATTTCTGAGATGAGGTATTGTAATTATTTACAATGTTCAAACTGTAGTCTTCATCTTTGTTGTCATATTCACAACGTTTCAGCTGTTGTATGCTCCATTCTTCTTCAGGCGATTTGAGTTAAAGGGAAATAACTGAAACTGATATCTGGAAGAGGCATGGCACATGGAAGTAGAACAATCTACGCCAGTGGGCAAAATAAAGGGTTCTGTTCCAATTTCCAATCACCTGAAGAAGGCTGGATTGTATAACGGCCGAAACATTGTAAATATGACAACAAAAATGAGTACAACAGTTCGAACATTGTAAATATGTAAATAGGAATTAAAAGTACTTAAAAAAAATTCTGGGGTAACAAAACACCCCACGTGATTAACACAGGGTTAAGAATGCTATAATACTGATTATTACATCTATAAGATTATTTATATACAAGTGTTCAAAGGACTAAATTCAAGAGAAAAACGAAATTATTCAATAAATTAAATTTTAGTATCAAATGTATTAACAAAAAATGATTTCAATAAATTAAAAAAGAACTTCAAAATAAAACTGTCAGCAAAAGAAATTTAACAAGATTTTTTTTTAATTTTAAGAAAAAGTAAAACTTTCAATATAACACACACACACAAATATAAAAGTGTTTTTTTTTGTTTTTGTTTTTTTTTTTTTTAAAGCCAAGCATCTCTTAATTCTATGAAAGCACCAAAATGCCTTGAGAGATGAAGACATGATATGCACAGCAATCATCAATCTGTTGACATCAGTCACAAGTCATCCAATTAGCCTTTTTCTTTTTTTTAATAAATATGCTTAGTGCTCTAACATGGCCAATAAAAATCCACTCGAGTCCTGGAAAGGCCACAAATATCACTCAAGTGATTAAAAAAGGAATACGTCAGCAATGTAAAGGTTGGAAGGAAAGACATTCAATGCTTAAATTATTCAACATTAATTTTTATGATTTTTATAAAATACCTAGAGATTTTTTTATTGACTTTGCAAAATTTAGTGAAAATCTTCTGCATATTTCAAAAGCCTTATCACTTTTCTATATTCCAATATAAAAATAAAGTAAAAGTGAGGTCAAATAATTGCACAATCTACAAATTAATGGCAAAATTAAGTTTTAAACTTTTACAAATAAAATGTTATTTTTTAAATTCTAATTCATAGAAATCAATTGAGCTCAATATTTTAAGGTTTATTATAAATTTTCTTTTACAATTAAAACATTTTTAAAAGTTTTTATTTAAGGGGAGTTTTTTTTTTTTTTTTCTTTCTTCAATATAGAATTACATGAACATTGGCAACAATTCTCTTGTATCAGCAAATTATTATTTTCAAACATGACATATACCCACACACTATCACTTTTAAAACACTATATAGTTAAAGTATTTATGCATTTAAAGTTTTGCCAGATAATAGCACAAATGATGATATGGTCTGATATTACTGCCTTATAGCCAGATAAGACTTTTTATCACACACAAAAATGTAGTAGGCATCTACTTCTATTTTCATGCTTTTTAGGTTTCATTTCTACAATGAGCAGTTCAGTCCAGGCAGAAAACCAACCTCTTCACAAGAAGGAATATGGTGGGTTAATAATTTTTTTTTTCTCTTAAAGTAGCAGCAGCATGCATAAATTATCAACTATCCAATCACAAACCATAATAGGTGATATTGCTTCAGCCATAGTAATCAAAAGCAATGATGTGCAGTAAATCACTCTACATGCCTTATTCATGTAGGATATAGTGAATTATGTTAAGACAAAGGACTACTATAATCATAATAGTTCTTAATATTGGATTCTTTACATGAAGTCAAAGGAAACACACTAAATTTAGTTTAAAGTGTGGAAACATTCTAGAAGTTATTTTTGTATAAATTTAAAATACCAAAAAATACAAAATTGTATCTTAAACGGTTTTAAGAATCAGAAATAAAAGATTTATCAAATGTATATTGTCTTGCTACACAAATATCAAACCAGAAGATGGTAGAATATTTTGTTTTGAGAATTTGTATTTTCAGATGTTTTAATTTAGATCATCTGCATATATTTTTTAGCACCTATTTAATTAGAAAAACAATAAAAATCTTTCACTGTCTTTTATTGCTCACACAAAAATTATATTTTTATTCAAGCCTTTTCAGTTTAATTTACAAAACTCAAGTTTATCAAGTTTGGTTCTTAAGATAGTAGTATAGGGTGAGGGTGTTGAAAAATCCCAGGCCTGGTCCAGAATTTTGGGGAAAAGGTAGGGAACTAAATTTTACAATTCCACCATATATATATATATCTTTTTTATTGATTTGTTTTCTATGACAGGTTATTTAAAGCCAGAAAATATTTTTAGATTTTAAAAATTTTAAATTTTTTTGGAGATGATGATTTAGTGAAACAAGTCTTACTCATTAACCTATAACTGAGGGGAGATGAGATGGGTTCATACCTTTCTTTAGAGTATTTGCACTTAAATGAAAATAACTCAACAGGAATTGGAATTCAGCTTTCCAATTAATAATTCAAAGCTATTATCCATTATACTACACATGCATCCAAGCTTACACCACAAGTGGTCACCCATCTAGATACTGACCAGGCTTAACGTTGCTCGAGTTCAGTGATCATACAGAAACTTGTGTTTCAATGTGATGTGGCAGTAGCCCATATACATTGGTTTAAAAAGTTTTAAAAATCAATTTTGCTAACTTCTTAATAAGTTAAAATGATGTTGATTTGCATAAGTTGGGTTTCAAATTCTTTTAATTTTTGACTTTATTATTTAGCTAAAACTCACAACCAAATACTAAAGGAAACTTCCTAAGGACTGTTCATAAGACAGAAAAAGACAACTAAATATTAGTCGGTCAAATGTTGGATGACAATGAGCATTTAGACAATCTTTTCAGATTATTTCCTTAGAACTTATCTAAACCAAACATTCATACAAGACAATTTGTGTATATGTAATTTGCATGGCAAATTTGGAAGGTATCAGATGAAAAACCAGGGAGTTATAGCCGAAAAACTAACTTTTGGAATAGTTTTTTTGTGGTTTTTCGTTATATGCAGGGAAGAGAGCTGGACTAAAACCAAACTATCTTATTACTTGCATGATGGCAAATTTTTTGCGACATGTTTGAAGAAAATCGAGTAAATAATGAGGAAGTTATTCAAGATTTTATTTTAAGTACAGTGTAACCCGGATATAAGAGAGTTGTCGGGACTGGAGAAGAAGTCTCTTATATCTGGGTTTCCCTTATATGCGGGTTTGGTCTATTTTGTTCAGGTAAGTATGGCTCTAATTTGGGACCAGAGAAAATCTCTTATATCCTGGTTTCTCTTATATCCGGGTTACACTGTAGTATGAAAAATCCAATTTTTTTTGTGTGAGGCCAATGTCGCAGGAAAACTATCAAGCACTCTACATAAACCTCATAACATGAGCTTTGTTTTGCATTAAGTGTAAAGAACATCAAGGTAATCCATGTGACCTCACAATAAAAAATGTCATTTTGAAATTAAGGAAAAAAATATCTTAAACTCATTTTTGTTTTAAAGATGAAGTAGTAAAGAAATATTAAATAAACCTAAAAAGAACAAGTATCAGAAACATAATGATGCTTTAAATTCAGGCTTTTTCTTGTATGAAAATGTTTAAATGGATAGATCATCTTAATTCATTTAATCCTCAACGATTTTATTTAGAAACTTATTGCATATATTTTATTAGTTTAGAAAGTGCAAAGATTAAACAAAATACTCATAGGCTCAACTTCATAAATGATGATGAAGTTTCCATGACTGTTACAGGCTGTCCAATGTCTTGCAAGCAGGAGACAATAGCTCCTAGGCCAACTTGACATTTTAAGGTATAGAGTGGCATGTGCAATTCCACCTTTTAAGCCAGCAGTTTAGATGCTGTTGCCCAGCTAGGTGAGACATTGACAGTAAGGCGACATGGTTATAGGTTTTCTACTGGGGTTTTATTCCCCTAGGCATATAGCAAAGCTAGGGAAGTTTGATACCTCCCCAAAGGTTAATTCCAGCAGCAAATAATAATAATAATAATAATAATAATAAAGAGAAGCATCAATTAAAGCAGGATAATTAATTTGAAGTAATCAACCAAATTTCCCACCTATTTGCATTTGTAACACGTGCAAATTAGCTATGATTAAAATGTACATTTGCATTATCCCAACCAATAACCACAGGTTAGGACTAAACAATTTCGATTTAAACTTCATCTCATCCTGTCAATTACCATCCAAATAAAATAATTACATGAAAAAGATAGCACATAATAAACCCCAACCTCTTAAGGATGGGGGGAGGCACAATACAAAAAATATATTTATAAGATATTGAGTAAAGGGTTATTATGTAAATTACATGAAAAGGAGGCCTTCCAATTTACATTACAAAAAAAAAAAAAAAAAAAAAAAAAAAAAACTCATTTTTTGCTTTTGTTTACTTCCTAAGAGCATCATTAAAATTGCTGAGTTTATTATTGCATATCTGAAGGGATGAGACTTTAAAAATTTGTTAGAAATAAATCTTTCAAATATGAATTTTTTTTTTTTTTTTTTTTTTTTTTTTTTTTTTTTTTTAACCGAGTGACTGTCAAATTGACCAGAAAATAATTTTTAAGAATGACAGAAAAAAAATGATTTATCAGCTTATTTTTCTTTTTAGATTGACCGATTATATGGAGATTAGAGTCGGTGTTGATAATCAGTTACTAAGTGTTGAAAGGGAGGGAGAAAGTCAGGTAGTCGGCAGGAAACTTGTGCAGATGTCTGGAATTAGTCAAGTGTAGTGTCAAGGCATTTCGGCTCGACTCATGCACCTTTTTTAATTATTTTTTTTTATTTTTTTATTTTTTTTATTTTTTACCTTCAGCAGGACCAACATTTGCAGAGGCATTTCCTGAAATGTCAGCATAAGATAAGCAAATGCGACCATTAACAAAATCAGGAGAGTGACTAATTTAGAAGAGAAACTTTATGGAAAGAATTTAAGACAGAATAATGACTGAGGCATGCAGATTAACAGACATGTTGGAGAGTACAGAAAATCTTAATATATTTATCTAAAAATAAAATCAAATTTTATCAAAGAAATATTCTTAAGAGCATTCTACTGAAAAGCAAAAACATTTTTAAAGTTATTTTTACCACTGACAAAAAGATCAATATTGAAATATCTCTTGTTTTCATTTATTTTATTGTTTTTTTTTGTTTTTTTTTTGTTTTTTTAAATACATGCCATATCCCCCCTCAGGGCATAGGTGATGGTGGCTCTCCACAAACTCCCTTTCTTTATTATCTGTCAATTGCCATACTTTTTTTTGGGGGGGGGGGCAAAGACAGCAAAATGGGTTCCTGTTGCCTTCTTCAGTTTGCAATTCAGAGTTATCTTTCTTTTAGACTGATTGCCATCCAAGGCTAGAGATCCAGTCTACTTTATTATTTTATCTGTAGCTGGAGAGGCAGTTCAGCTATTTATTAGCATATAAAATGCATGCTTTCACATTATTTTTGACAAATGCATTTTATGTTCCCTCCCACATCATCCAGTCACTCTCTTTACACTCTTCAGTATTAGCCATTTCTCCATAATACATTAGAAACATAAAAAAAGAAAAAAGTCTGCAAAACTGGCAAATATTTATTTCACATTTTTCTATATGTATATAAAATAATATAAAAAAAATAATTTATATCCACTCTTTATGATTATATTTTTAACTAAAAGTTCAGAAATTAAAAATATCTATTGTCATAAATAATATTTAAATTTTTAAATTAAAATTTTTCATTATACAAAAGCATTCTGCAATTTTGATCTTTATTTTTATTTTTTTTTTATTTATTTATTTTTTTTTTTTATAAAAATGCACCTAAAAGGAAAACTTATTACCATGGTATAGGTTAATTTTCAAGTTCCTAGAAAATATCAATCAATCTGACAAAATTAAATTAAATTCATAATTTTAAAATGTGTTGTCACAACAGGAATAAAATAAATTTGCCATTATGAAAAACTCATAACTAAAGCTAAGATGGCCAAGATGACTGGCAATAGGACCAAGCACAGAGGATTCAACTCTGGAAACATTTTGTGCTCAGTTTCAATGTTACCCATTTTTACAGTTTTGTAAATAAAATGCTTTTCCTCTTAGAATATAATAAGAGAGAATGAATTAGTAAATACACAGACAATTCTCTCTCTCTCATTCTCTCTCTGTAAGGTTTTTTTGCATCAAGCTGTCATAAACTCAAACAAATGAAAGCAAATTCATTTTATTTTATTTTTTTTTTTTAAAGAGAAGCAAAAAATAGTTATCTCTAAGGTAATAGAAAATAGATTGACAATCAGATCTTGCTGGAATACTTTAAATTAAATTTTCCTGTCAATTTAATATAAATTCTTTGCCTCCATATAGAAATTTCTTTTTAAATAACTGTCAGGAAAGGCATTTCAGACTGCAGAAGAGAATTAGATCGATAGGAAAAAGTATGTATTTGGTCCAATATACAGCATTTTTATAGAGCACAGCATAATTTAAAAATACTAATTCCCAGGCAGACATTTTTTATTTAATAGCATCGATTAGATTACACTACAGATTTTGATTCTAACAGTCAAGTGCAAATATTAGGCAATTTTTATCTATTCCTTTGTATAAATCCACTTTATACGAGAAATATTGAAATAAGGATGATACACATCATACAAAGTTAAATTCTGAATAAACTGTAAGTTTGTATGTCTATTTCTGAGATGAGGTATTGTAATTATTTACACTATTTACATTGTTCGGACTGTTGTCCTCATCTTTATTGCCATATCCACAACATTTCAGCCATAATTTACACTTACATCCTTCAGACTTTTGTCCGAATTTTTGTTGCCATATTCACAATGTTTTGGATGTTGTGCGCTCCAGCCTTCTTCCTCAAGGACACATGAAAGCGCTGGTTGAATCCAGTGACTTGACCCAAAAATTTTTGAGTGTAATACCTGGCTACAGCTGAGGTGAACAAAAAAGAAAAAAAAAAAAAATTTGGAGAGTTGAGTTAAAGGGAGTTAACTGATACCGAGTCATCTGGAAGAGGCATGGGATGTGGAACTAGAACAAGTTATCCCGGTTGACAAAATAAAAGGTTCAGTTCGAAATCTGTGCAACAGCTGAAATGTTGTGAATATGGCAACAAAGACGAGGACAATGATAACAATGAAAATAGTATAATTAACTGTAAATTTGTATTCTATTACTAAAATTGCAAAATACTAGCAAAAATATTTTACTGTAAATAGTTTGTATTTTTTTAAATTTTAAGGTGAAAATATTCAATTTAAGAAAATATTTTACTATTAAAATAAATAAATTTATTGCTACTGGGAATTTACAGGAAGCTTCATTTTAAAATATTTAATAAAAAGTGTACATGGATTAAACTGGAATTATTACGTCATCTCAATAGAAAAATTCTATTTAAGAGGAAGCAAGCAGTGTTTTCAAATTATTCTTTATTCAGATATCATAATGGGTAAGAACAAATAACATGAAATATTTTTATATATTTGAATAATACTTCTATGCCTAATGCAAAACTTCTGTTGTCATTCACAAACCTGCTAGCTAGACTTAGCAATGTGTAAGCATTTCAGTTCTTGGGGAGGTAATTTAAAAAAAAAAAAAAAAAATAAAAATAAAAAATAAAATAAAACTCTTATACAAGGTAAATATCCCAAGTAATTATCGCTAATTAGTTACCAGTTAACTTGGGCTTTTTACTTTTGGATATATATATATATATTTACGAGAAAGGAACAAAATGGAAAAAAAGATAAGAGTAAAAATAACTCACCATCATCCATACTACGTGACCTATCATAGCTATAAGCTGACTGGCTATATTTTCCAGCTCTGGCAAAATGTGGATTTTGTCGATCTATCGTATTCTGACGAGTTTGGTATTGTGTGCGTCCAGAATAACGGAATCTGGAACCAAATCTTGGGAATACATGGGCAGTTTTGGAGGCATCAGGTTCCTTTAGTCTGAAAACAAAAAAAGTTTAAATATTGCTATTTCTTTTTATCATTTAATGGAAGTAATTTAAAAACAGATGATGACTATACAATTATTTGCACATCAGGACATGACAGTTTATTTAAACTAACAGCCTTATCTTTGTTTTACCATACTGATGAAGGTTCAAGGCTTTGAACATCTAGAGGATCTCGATCAATTCATTCCTACAGCTTAACCCTTTGCAAGTTATTTAGAGCCAGAAAATATTTTTAGATCGTAAGAATTTTTTTTTTTTTCATCTTTGGAGATAACAATTTAGTAATACAAGTCTTACTAATTAACCCATAGCTGGAGGAGAGAATAGGTGGATTCATACTTTTCCCAAGGATATTTGCACATAAAAAATATAATGAACCTGATGGGAAAAGAAAATTTGCCTCCCCGATTTCTAATTCCAGAGCATTATCCATTACACGACCTGGTATACCCAAAGGGATCACCAATCTATGTACAGTCCAGACTCAACATTGCTTAACTTTGATGATCATATGAGAACCAGTGTTTCAGCGTGATGTGGCTGTAAGCTAGTGGATTTCAAGTTCACTCCAGATGTCAGTGGAAAATATATATATATATATATATATATATATTTTATATATATATATATATATATTTTATATTAGTCGGGTGAATAAACTATTAAGATTTTAAATATTTCTTTATGTCCTAGATAAATATGTTTATTACAATAATAGTTATATTTAGTCCTGAAACTATTTACTTAAAAAATTAAACATTTAAGTTAATAACAAAATTTTTTTCAGACATCGAATTTTCTATCAAACACTGTAAACTATCTTTTACATAATTTTGTTAAAACAAAATTATAACAACTCCATCTCTCTTTCCCCCTCCCCCCTATCTCTCTCTTTACCATAAGACTCACTTGTATACATTTTCTACAATTCATTTCCGTTTTATTAACCATCTAAAGAGGTCAAGTTTCTGTCACTCCTCCTACTCCAATATAAAACATACTTAAGAGAGATATAAAATTAACCCCTCCCTATACTTTATATTGTCTGGTTAACTACCACTCTCAACCCCCTCTATTAAATTACAAAAATTACACTACCCACCAATTTCTAATCCCATTTTTTTTCTCAATTCGTTGTTGGAAGATTTACCTGATGATCCTGAATCCTTAAAAAAGGATTTAGGTGAAATAAATTATCGTAATGGTACATTAAAGTGGTTTGTTTTTCATTACACATATATATATATATATATATATATATATATATATATATATATATATATATATATATATATATGTGTGTATTATATAAACCTAGTGAGCCAGACAAACCTAAAAAAGATTTATTCAACACCTAAGGGGGGGGGGTGATTAAAAGGGGAGGGGATATTAAAATACGAACATAAAGATGGAATGGCAAAATAAACAGGGAAATTCGTCTTAATTCAGTAACCAAGATTTTTTATGCCTACATATGTTAAGAATTTCGGTTTTGGAGTTTAATAGCTGGTTAGGTTGATTATATGAAGCTATGGATAATTTCTCCTTTATACATAGTTTACAAAATTTTTGGCCTGCTTTATATTTGGGGCATATTTTTAATATTTCCCATTTAAGGACAGAGTCTTTATCGTTTTCTTGTCTAGTTTTCCATACATAGGTGGATAGCCTGGCACTACATTTAAATTTTTCGTTTTTAAAAACTACTCGTGTGGTTATAGTATCTTTTTTTAAAATTATCCTGAGTAGCACCTATGTATATTTTAGGGTTTGTATCCTCCATATCCTTATAAATTTTCACCTGGTAAACCACGCATTCTTGCTGACCTTTTCCCTGTAATGGGCAGATATTTTTGTTCCTACAATTACAACTGGGAGGGCTACTGTGTGGATTATCCATAGTTTTTTTTCTTATTCAATCCACTAATTAAACAGTAACTAAATTTTACATTATTTTTATTGAATATTTTATGTAACTCAGTTTTGGGGGGAAATTTTGCTCTAATCGGCTATAAATATGCGTTTCACTTTTGCCTCTTTAGCCAGCTTTCCCTGACGATCAGCTTAGGTGAAACCTGGGTAGGTTTGTCTGGCTCACTAGGTTTATCTAGGTCTGTGCTACAGTTGTATCGAGCTCTGTTGTTAGTTGTTTACTCGTGTCAGGGTTTTTTTCTTTGGGCTCCAAACATGTATCTGTGCGATTTTTTTCGACAGACTTTCATGTTTCTAGCTCTTTCTTTTTTTAAAACCTCCCCCCCCCACTACTCGAGATTGATTTGATTATTGGCAAATCAAAAATTCTTAGGTTTTTCAAAACGAGTATAGTTACCTATATATATATTATATTATATATATATATATATATATATATATATATCACTTAGCTGATTGATGTTACCTTCAGCATCCTGACTCCAGAGCTTTGGAGGCAGACATGTCTGTCCACTCTTCAAGGTATCAGCAAATTATTGCTTATATTTTTTTGATTTTTCCCTTTTTATATACATTTAACATTAGTGTAAGTTTTTTCCTCGTGTGTGTGTGCGCGCACACACATGCAGCCATGTGCCTATCTGTGTAGATGTGTAGGGTGTCGTAATCATTTGTCCTTTTCTTCATTGTATCAGTAGATACACAGAAGATAAAAAGGTGAGAAAAAAAAAATATATATATTTAAAGAAAAGAGGAATATTTGTTTTATATTTTCTCATCTTTTACCTTCTACATCTATCTACACTTTTTGCAGGAGAGTCTTTTTAAAATTTTATAAATAAAACTTTTGAATTTCATCTAACTGCACAGCATTCACCAACAATTAAAAAAGGAGACTGTCCAGAAAAGTTGCAGGAGATTCTGAAGTCATCTGGTGTCTGTGGTTGAAGCCAATGGCGATTTTATTGAACATATTTACTCTTTAGTATTTCAACATACTTTTGAGTAATTTTGGTAAATATATCTGATAAAATGAGATGTCAGTGTTATTTTCATGCTTGCATACTTTAGACAAAAGTTTATCCATTGCATCATACATTTTATTTATATATATATATATATATATATATATATATATATATATATATAATGAACACCCCTCCCCGACCCGATTCTTAATATGCTGAACAAATATTCACTCCATCTTTATCACTTCAGGAAGTATCTGAATTTCTGGCATGCTTTATCTTTCCAAGTGTCATATTCCAAAAATTAAATATTGCTGCCACATCTGGAGTGGAGCTGCTCAATCCTCACTTTCCAGCCTTAATAGAGTTCAAAATTATTTATACAGACCTGTAGGGAGGGAGGGAGGGAGGGAGAAAGAACTAGTTTCCACTCTGCTGCCTCTTTCCCACAGGTGCAATGACACAAGGCTTGCTCTATCCATGGAAAATGTTCACATGAATTCCAGTCATTAACCGCACATGTTCAGACCTTTACAACATGTCACACTACTTGTGCCCTTATTTTCGCCATATTCCAAATGTAAAGAGAAAGTTTAATTCAGACATCCCTGCCCAAGAACTGCTATTTTGTGGAAACAAAATCTGAAATAGATGCTTTCCTGAATAATTCAAGCGTCACCTCTTTAAGTTAGGGTCCATTATCTCATCTTCATTTCCTACATTTTCTTTCATTCATAAAACATTTTAACAGTAGGCCTCTACCTCAAGTGTCTCTCTGGCTTTGTATTGGGTGCTTTAGTAATAAAAATCATATATATATATATATATATATATATATAAAATGGCTGCTGGTTAATTCTTGAACCTCTTAAAATGAATAGTCAGTGTTTAATTTCAGAATTTAGACAATTGTTGAGCTTGTTATTTACAACAAAACAATGACTTCTTATTCAGCTTGGCATAAAATCTGCCATATAGTTTAAGAACTTGAAAAATAGTTAGGCTAAAAGCAAAAATTCCAAGCAAATCAACTAATTAGGTTTTAAATCAATTATTACAGTACTTATTTTCGCCTCCACATATGACCACTTAAATGTCTTTGTATATCCATTTTGTCTTTTATAAACATTAAGTGGGTAAATCTTCTCTTTCGTAAAATTAAAGTCTGTCTGGGAAGTATCCAAACTGGTTGTGTGGCCTTGAAACATGACATCCAATCAGTTGACAAAAGATGTGAAATTGGTGCATTCAAAATGGTTGGATATTTCTAATAGTTTCCAGAACAATTTTGAAACAATGATAGCAAAGATTTATTTGCACTTCACTCATTCAGATATTTCCAAAGGCTACCTTAATTGTTCAGATAGTTTCTACAGACAAATGTCCAAGTTTCAAACAAGCTCACTTACCAAAGTTTCTGTGGTTGTAAAGAAAAGAAAAGACTGTCAACTTATGGTAGTGACAAACGTCTGGAATCGATTTCTTCTGTCTCTCGACTGTAACACTTGTAGCCAAATCACAGTTCAAACGAGAGCCCATCGTAACAGTCCTCCAACAAGCAGCGTAGAAACAACAAAATGGGGTCACACGTCCAAACTTCACTTCTCACCAGCAAACTTGATCAAATTCTGCACTAAAGTCAGGTTCAGTCTTGACTGTGGCACATGTTGAGATCTTTGCCTAGGTTATGTAGACTCCACCTAAATTCATAATAATGTCCATCCCCAAGATCAGGTTGAGTTCCAATAATTTACTGTTCACAACTAGGACTTTGATTGGATTCATATTGTTCCCTTTAATCTGAATATGGTACGAATTCCTCGACTCTAGAGGATGTGTCCATCAACTGTTAATATGCTATAGGAGTAGTGTTTTACTCCTTGTTTCCGGTTTAGGATTGGGTTTCCAGTTCTTTTTAAAGTCTACTTCAATTCTATACTTCTAACATCTCCACCTAAACTCTGAAATTTATACTATTATTGCATCTCCAGTTACTTCTAAAATCTTTTCCTTCTCTTCCAGTAGCCCCTTGGTGGCAATATCACCTTGCTTAGGTGATTTGAAAAAAAAAAAAAAAAAAAAAAAAAAAGCTAACATCTTGTTTGCTTCAGGCATAACAACCTGAATCCACCAATGCTATACATCTCTTCCCATCCAAATATACTTTGATGAAAGGAAGCATTTCATTTATCTTTCTGTGTGAAGAAGACTGGCACTATTGTCATGTCCCCAAACTCATTACCCTTACACTCCAAAGCAAAATGACAACCCCTGGCATTAAAAGAAATGTAATTCTTTTATTAGTAAATAAGAAAATGGATCTTACCTGAAAAATGTATGATGTTCTACACAAGTCTTCCATAGTCGCTTGGCAAAATTATGGTGTTGCAGCTTAAACGATATTATGTTCTCATATCTTTCAAACTGAAATATTATCAAAGACAAAATACCTTAAGTACAAGCAACACAACAGCCAATTGTAAATTATCCAAATTTTAAAACCAAAACATTTATCAAAGTACAAATAAACCTCTCATCTACAGATCCCTAATCAACAGACTTTGGATGCAACGTATAAAAACTGCAGGCAAAATAAATAAAAAAAACCTCCAGGAAAAAAAAGCTTCCAAATAGTTAGCGATGTATTTCAAAATTTGAGGGTTTAGCAGAATGATTGGTATTAGCTCTCAAAGTGACCACTTCTCAGTGGTGGCAGGCCTTTCAATTGTAAATAAAGGAGAGAAAGCACAATACACTAGTGTGTGCGTGAGAAATCTATTTTTGTTATTTTGATTAATATATCTATATTAAGATGCCATATATACATGTTTATAGTATTTACATTATGATCATAACTACTGGTAGTTACTATAGTGGTCTTATAACTCAAAAATAATCACTTCTCATCTACGGACAATTGGCTTTAATGACCTCCCACCCCAAAAAAAAATTAGTCCGTTGATGAGAGGTTTGTCTATAACAATATTAGCACACAAAATGAAATTGGCAAACCAAGTTTTATTCATTTTACCACATATATTAACCAAAATTACATAAAAATATCTTAAATACTAACTAGTAAATTTATTTAATAAAATCACCATTGGCTTCAACCACAGACTCCAGACAACATTGGAATCTCCTGCAACTCTTCTGGACAGTCTCCTTGTATAAGTTGGTGAATGCTGACAATCCTTGTCTTCAGTTCATCATTGGTGTTACAAGAAGTTTTGTTGGTCTCTCACTCAACCACACTCCACACATAATAATCAAGGGGATTATAGTCTGGGGAGTTAGGTGACTAGATGTAAGGAGTGATGTGGTTGCCGAAATTGTCTGACAGCCATGATTGGGTTCTTCTGCTTCTGTGGTATGGTGCAGAGTCTGGTTGCCAGATATTGGTCTTCCAGCAGCAATCCTTTTGACTCTGGGCAGCATTAACTCATCAAGGCACTTGATGCAGGCCTCTGTGTCGAGTCCAAGGCTCTCACCAACAAATTTTAGAGTTCTTTTCTTATCAGAATGATTAGTGTGAGTTTTCCAATACCTGGCTACTGCAGTGGTGAACAAAACCTCGGAGACTGACAATATATACTGGGTAATCAATCAAGTAAGACAGGTTAATTTAAGTTATTCATTCATTGTCACACTTTAACAGGTTCAAGTATACAATGAGTAAATATAGATACTTACCTCACCAGGTCGAATTCTGATTCGAAAAACTTTGCCTTTGTATGAAATATTCAATATCTTTGGCCAAGAGAAACGATTAATGCGAAGTTTATCTTTGTAAACCAAAAGACCACTGGCACACACACCAAGCAATATGTCCACATGGTTGGAATCCTGAAAAGAAAATAAGACACTTAGCAATAAAACAAATAATTTATTTATATTATTAGATTGATTCGTTTTTCTACAGCCTATCAACCCTCTGCAGCTTATTTAAAGGCAGAAAATTTTTAAATTTGAAGAATTTTTTTTTTGGAAGATAATGATTTAGTGATACAATTAAATACATAGCTGAAGGCAGGGTGGGGGGGGGGAGGAGAAAAGGCGGATTCTTAACATTCCCAAAGGTATTTGATGGTAAGTGAATATAATGAACACAACTGGAATTGGAGCATGGCTCTCCAATTAACAATTCTGAGGCATTACCAATGACACCACCCATACACCCAAGCTTACAGCACCTGAACTCCAAAGTTGTCACCCACATAGGTACTAACCTGACTCGACATTGCTCAACTTCAACTGTATAGCAATTGGCGTTTCATTGCGATATGGCAGTAAGCCTATATTATTAACTATTTAGTTATTTAAGTTATATACAATTTATATTTCATATATTTTGTTTTTAAAATGACGTTCATCCTGTATAAAGCCCAAGAGCCAGGTTGAGGGTTACAGAGTAAGAGGCCCAGTTTATGGGGATATGTGCAAAGATAATGGTAACCATTGGCTTGGACATGTTAAGATTGTAATGACTGAGGAAGCATCCTCTTGGGAGTCAGTTACACAAATCAGCAGTTTATGAGAAGTACCTCCTAATGAAACATGAAGGAAATGAAGGTGGTTCACTACAATGTGAAAATCATGCATAGAGATCAGAAAATTCATCTGTGGTGTTAAATGGGAAGCTTCCAATTTAAAGAATTTTATTTACTTTTCCCCAAGTCTTTTGGACAGGGGTAGAGGTTTATCCCTTGTTTCCTGTTTAAGACTGGGTTTCTGGCTCCTTCTAAACTCAACTTCAATGCTATACTTCTAATGTCTCCACCTAAACTCTGAAATGTTATTCACTAAATAGATCTTGACATCTTCAAGTCTAGAATTAGTTGTTATCTCCTGTATAGCCACAATAACTTCACTTCCTATCCTTTATTATGCTAATGCAACACTATACAGTAACCCTCTACCTTGAGTGACTTTTGGGCCTTATATTGAATGAATATTAGTAATAAAAAACAAATATTCTGAAAGAAGAAACCTGAATAAATGTTATAAAAATTCTAAGACATCAGATCACATTGGTGATATTCTGGTTAAAATTTTCAGACCATAGTTATTCCTTTTACTCATTTTCATGGATGTGTAATGCATTTTAAAAATAAAAAAAAAATTAGAGAATAAATTCTGTGAGAATTGGATGTGTGTGTGGTATAATGAATATTATCTCAGAATGATGAATCTGATAGTTGAGTTCAAGTTCCAATCAGGTTTGTTACATTTACTTATATGTAAATACCTTATGAATATATCTCTTCTACCACCTTTGGGTTGAATAGCAGGGCAGATTGGGTCCTCTAGCCTTTGCTGGCAACTAGCCTACCACAGAAAGAAATGGTAGCCCACTGTATGGAAAATCTTCTGCTTTGTCAGTCATGAATCAAAAGAGACATGATCATCCAAATGTGTATCATGTACAGCACTTAACTGATAGATTGACTGGGAGGTGAAAGTAAATATACAAGCAAAAGATTAAACAGAGAGTTGATGGTTTGAATCCATCACCAATTTCCTATAAATTCTAAGATGGCCAAATAGAGTTCAAGTTTGATTCACAGCTAACATTTCTATTATTAATAAATTTGACACAAACAGATTTATTCAGAAAGCAGTCTTTATAAAGAAAATCTGCATAAAGGTTAAGTTAATTTTTTGTTTAATATAACATGACCTTACCATAGCTTCATGCAAATCAACGCCATACATTGCCAGTTTCTTCGCATTTTCAAGGAAATGCAGCTCTGCCTCTTCAGGAGTCTGACCTCTGCAAGTAAATAAAAGGCAAATAAATAACTAAATAATATTTTATAATTTTATCAATTGCACTGTGTACTTTTTTCTTTCTTTACTTAACCCCATCATATATCATCATTATGCCTCTTTGTAGAGTGTGTGCCTTTGTCTTTATCATCAGTTGTTAACTTATCAAATTCAGAATTATGGTGTGGCAGGAGGACATGGATTTACATGGGTTATACCAAGTCTGCCAAATCTAATTTCAAATGGTAGCTGTTGGTAGTAATAAAAAAAACAATACAGGAAATTTCTTGTATAGAAGAAAAATAATTTTATTCATGACTGCAACAGAATATTCTGCCAAACAATTTGAGAGAGAACGAGCATGAGGAGAAAAGAGAGAGAGAGAGAGAGAACGAGCATGAGGAGAAAAGAGAGAGAGAGAGAGAGAACGAGCATGAGGAGAAAAGAGAGAGAGAGAGAGAACGAGCATGAGGAGAAAAGAGAGAGAGAGAGAGAACGAGCATGAGGAGAAAAGAGAGAGAGAGAGAGAACGAGCATGAGGAGAAAAGAGAGAGAGAGAGAACGAGCATGAGGAGAAAAGAGAGAGAGAGAGAACGAGCATGAGGAGAAAAGAGAGAGAGAGAACGAGCATGAGGAGAAAAGAGAGAGAGAGAACGAGCATGAGGAGAAAAGAGAGAGAGAGAACGAGCATGAGGAGAAAAGAGAGAGAGAGAACGAGCATGAGGAGAAAAGAGAGAGAGAGAACGAGCATGAGGAGAAAAGAGAGAGAGAGAACGAGCATGAGGAGAAAAGAGAGAGAGAGAACGAGCATGAGGAGAAAAGAGAGAGAGAGAACGAGCATGAGGAGAAAAGAGAGAGAGAGAACGAGCATGAGGAGAAAAGAGAGAGAGAGAACGAGCATGAGGAGAAAAGAGAGAGAGAGAACGAGCATGAGGAGAAAAGAGAGAGAGAGAACGAGCATGAGGAGAAAAGAGAGAGAGAGAACGAGCATGAGGAGAAAAGAGAGAGAGAGAACGAGCATGAGGAGAAAAGAGAGAGAGAGAACGAGCATGAGGAGAAAAGAGAGAGAGAGAACGAGCATGAGGAGAAAAGAGAGAGAGAGAACGAGCATGAGGAGAAAAGAGAGAGAGAGAACGAGCATGAGGAGAAAAGAGAGAGAGAGAACGAGCATGAGGAGAAAAGAGAGAGAGAGAACGAGCATGAGGAGAAAAGAGAGAGAGAGAACGAGCATGAGGAGAAAAGAGAGAGAGAGAACGAGCATGAGGAGAAAAGAGAGAGAGAGAACGAGCATGAGGAGAAAAGAGAGAGAGAGAACGAGCATGAGGAGAAAAGAGAGAGAGAGAACGAGCATGAGGAGAAAAGAGAGAGAGAGAACGAGCATGAGGAGAAAAGAGAGAGAGAGAACGAGCATGAGGAGAAAAGAGAGAGAGAGAACGAGCATGAGGAGAAAAGAGAGAGAGAGAACGAGCATGAGGAGAAAAGAGAGAGAGAGAACGAGCATGAGGAGAAAAGAGAGAGAGAGAACGAGCATGAGGAGAAAAGAGAGAGAGAGAACGAGCATGAGGAGAAAAGAGAGAGAGAGAACGAGCATGAGGAGAAAAGAGAGAGAGAGAACGAGCATGAGGAGAAAAGAGAGAGAGAGAACGAGCATGAGGAGAAAAGAGAGAGAGAGAACGAGCATGAGGAGAAAAGAGAGAGAGAGAACGAGCATGAGGAGAAAAGAGAGAGAGAGAACGAGCATGAGGAGAAAAGAGAGAGAGAGAACGAGCATGAGGAGAAAAGAGAGAGAGAGAACGAGCATGAGGAGAAAAGAGAGAGAGAGAACGAGCATGAGGAGAAAAGAGAGAGAGAGAACGAGCATGAGGAGAAAAGAGAGAGAGAGAACGAGCATGAGGAGAAAAGAGAGAGAGAGAACGAGCATGAGGAGAAAAGAGAGAGAGAGAACGAGCATGAGGAGAAAAGAGAGAGAGAGAACGAGCATGAGGAGAAAAGAGAGAGAGAGAACGAGCATGAGGAGAAAAGAGAGAGAGAGAACGAGCATGAGGAGAAAAGAGAGAGAGAGAACGAGCATGAGGAGAAAAGAGAGAGAGAGAACGAGCATGAGGAGAAAAGAGAGAGAGAGAACGAGCATGAGGAGAAAAGAGAGAGAGAGAACGAGCATGAGGAGAAAAGAGAGAGAGAGAACGAGCATGAGGAGAAAAGAGAGAGAGAGAACGAGCATGAGGAGAAAAGAGAGAGAGAGAACGAGCATGAGGAGAAAAGAGAGAGAGAGAACGAGCATGAGGAGAAAAGAGAGAGAGAGAACGAGCATGAGGAGAAAAGAGAGAGAGAGAACGAGCATGAGGAGAAAAGAGAGAGAGAGAACGAGCATGAGGAGAAAAGAGAGAGAGAGAACGAGCATGAGGAGAAAAGAGAGAGAGAGAACGAGCATGAGGAGAAAAGAGAGAGAGAGAACGAGCATGAGGAGAAAAGAGAGAGAGAGAACGAGCATGAGGAGAAAAGAGAGAGAGAGAACGAGCATGAGGAGAAAAGAGAGAGAGAGAACGAGCATGAGGAGAAAAGAGAGAGAGAACGAGCATGAGGAGAAAAGAGAGAGAGAACGAGCATGAGGAGAAAAGAGAGAGAGAACGAGCATGAGGAGAAAAGAGAGAGAGAACGAGCATGAGGAGAAAAGAGAGAGAGAACGAGCATGAGGAGAAAAGAGAGAGAGAACGAGCATGAGGAGAAAAGAGAGAGAGAACGAGCATGAGGAGAAAAGAGAGAGAGAACGAGCATGAGGAGAAAAGAGAGAGAGAACGAGCATGAGGAGAAAAGAGAGAGAGAACGAGCATGAGGAGAAAAGAGAGAGAGAACGAGCATGAGGAGAAAAGAGAGAGAGAACGAGCATGAGGAGAAAAGAGAGAGAGAACGAGCATGAGGAGAAAAGAGAGAGAGAACGAGCATGAGGAGAAAAGAGAGAGAGAACGAGCATGAGGAGAAAAGAGAGAGAGAACGAGCATGAGGAGAAAAGAGAGAGAGAACGAGCATGAGGAGAAAAGAGAGAGAGAACGAGCATGAGGAGAAAAGAGAGAGAGAACGAGCATGAGGAGAAAAGAGAGAGAGAGAGAGAACGAGCATGAGGAGAAAAGAGAGAGAGAGAGAGAACGAGCATGAGGAGAAAAGAGAGAGAGAGAGAGAACGAGCATGAGGAGAAAAGAGAGAGAGAGAGAGAACGAGCATGAGGAGAAAAGAGAGAGAGAGAGAGAACGAGCATGAGGAGAAAAGAGAGAGAGAGAGAGAACGAGCATGAGGAGAAAAGAGAGAGAGAGAGAGAACGAGCATGAGGAGAAAAGAGAGAGAGAGAGAGAACGAGCATGAGGAGAAAAGAGAGAGAGAGAGAGAACGAGCATGAGGAGAAAAGAGAGAGAGAGAGAGAACGAGCATGAGGAGAAAAGAGAGAGAGAGAGAGAACGAGCATGAGGAGAAAAGAGAGAGAGAGAGAGAACGAGCATGAGGAGAAAAGAGAGAGAGAGAGAGAACGAGCATGAGGAGAAAAGAGAGAGAGAGAGAGAACGAGCATGAGGAGAAAAGAGAGAGAGAGAGAGAACGAGCATGAGGAGAAAAGAGAGAGAGAGAGAGAACGAGCATGAGGAGAAAAGAGAGAGAGAGAGAGAACGAGCATGAGGAGAAAGAGAGAGAGAGAGAACGAGCATGAGGAGAAAAGAGAGAGAGAGAGAGAACGAGCATGAGGAGAAAAGAGAGAGAGAGAGAGAACGAGCATGAGGAGAAAAGAGAGAGAGAGAGACGAGCATGAGGAGAAAAGAGAGAGAGAGAGAGAACGAGCATGAGGAGAAAAGAGAGAGAGAGAGAGAACGAGCATGAGGAGAAAAGAGAGAGAGAGAGAGAACGAGCATGAGGAGAAAAGAGAGAGAGAGAGAGAACGAGCATGAGGAGAAAAGAGAGAGAGAGAGAGAACGAGCATGAGGAGAAAAGAGAGAGAGAGAGAGAACGAGCATGAGGAGAAAAGAGAGAGAGAGAGAGAACGAGCATGAGGAGAAAAGAGAGAGAGAGAGAGAGAACGAGCATGAGGAGAAAAGAGAGAGAGAGAGAGAGAACGAGCATGAGGAGAAAAGAGAGAGAGAGAGAGAGAACGAGCATGAGGAGAAAAGAGAGAGAGAGAGAGAGAACGAGCATGAGGAGAAAAGAGAGAGAGAGAGAGAGAACGAGCATGAGGAGAAAAGAGAGAGAGAGAGAGAGAACGAGCATGAGGAGAAAAGAGAGAGAGAGAGAGAGAACGAGCATGAGGAGAAAAGAGAGAGAGAGAGAGAGAACGAGCATGAGGAGAAAAGAGAGAGAGAGAGAGAGAACGAGCATGAGGAGAAAAGAGAGAGAGAGAGAGAGAACGAGCATGAGGAGAAAAGAGAGAGAGAGAGAGAGAACGAGCATGAGGAGAAAAGAGAGAGAGAGAGAGAGAACGAGCATGAGGAGAAAAGAGAGAGAGAGAGAGAGAACGAGCATGAGGAGAAAAGAGAGAGAGAGAGAGAGAACGAGCATGAGGAGAAAAGAGAGAGAGAGAGAGAGAACGAGCATGAGGAGAAAAGAGAGAGAGAGAGAGAGAACGAGCATGAGGAGAAAAGAGAGAGAGAGAGAGAGAACGAGCATGAGGAGAAAAGAGAGAGAGAGAGAGAGAACGAGCATGAGGAGAAAAGAGAGAGAGAGAGAGAGAACGAGCATGAGGAGAAAAGAGAGAGAGAGAGAGAGAACGAGCATGAGGAGAAAAGAGAGAGAGAGAGAGAACGAGCATGAGGAGAAAAGAGAGAGAGAGAGAGAACGAGCATGAGGAGAAAAGAGAGAGAGAGAGAACGAGCATGAGGAGAAAAGAGAGAGAGAGAGAGAACGAGCATGAGGAGAAAAGAGAGAGAGAGAGAGAACGAGCATGAGGAGAAAAGAGAGAGAGAGAGAACGAGCATGAGGAGAAAAGAGAGAGAGAGAGAACGAGCATGAGGAGAAAAGAGAGAGAGAGAGAACGAGCATGAGGAGAAAAGAGAGAGAGAGAGAACGAGCATGAGGAGAAAAGAGAGAGAGAGAGAACGAGCATGAGGAGAAAAGAGAGAGAGAACGAGCAAGAGGAGAAAAGAGAGAGAGAACGAGCAAGAGGAGAAAAGAGACAGAACGAGCAAGCGAAAAGCAAGAGTCAGCGAATTGGTGATTTCTAAAGTATTATTCAAAACAACAGTCTTTGGCCCAAAATTCAAAATATTGATACTCAATGCAGCTGCCTCAACACAGAATCATTTCTACATTGGCTGGGACCTTCTGTTAATCTAATTGAAGGGACATCAGATAGCCAAACCAAGTGGTCCAGCTTAAATGTTTAAATCTTATTGAGAAATAGAGTAATTATTTGCCTACACCTTACAGCAATGATCAGTAAAAAAATTTTGCCATGTCTTCATAATGAATTTTCAGGGATACTGTTACCCTGAAATGCTACATATATTCATATAACACTACCTGAAATAGATTATAATTTATATAGATTTAAAAATATGAATAGAAACATCAGAAACACATTATTTTCTGCAGAAGTCAACTTTTCATTGTGAGACAAGCAAATCAGAAAGACAAACAAAAACAGAAAGAGTGAAAAATATGAAGAAAAATAAATCAGATTGGTTGCACAGCAATTGTGCACTTTAAACTAGATTTGTTCAGGCAAAATCTGGTTATCATTCTCCCCAGAAATTCCTATTTCATGGTTATTTATACATTTTTGCCCTCTGCTGCCTTGGAGCTTCTGGGCAATTTTTTTTTTTTTTTTTTTACCATTTTAACAATCCTAGCATCAAATAATGAATTGATACTTTCCAGAAAATATCTAAAGTCCTCTGTAAATGTCACAGCAATGCAGAAGATAAACAACAATGTTCTCCCGAGCAGACCCACTAGAGAGAAAGTTTCATTTTACTTTTAATGCTTTTGTTTTTACTCCTGGCTTAAATATAAATTCTTCAATTTCTGTTAAAGACTGAAAGCAAAAACAATTTCCAAAACTTATTAACAATAAGAAATTTTAATCTGTCCATAAAATTTTAAATTCTGCAAAACCAATATATATATATATATATATATATATATATATATAAAATGCTGAAGAAATTTCCATTTGAACTCCTTAATAAATGGGAGTAGATTTCATTTGGTTTATTTTGTTTTACACAATATCAACAACTCAATTGTTTATTTAATGCCAACAAGATTTTTAGGATATGTCCGTATGAATAGAATATATATTCTTTGTAAGAAATCTGGTCTACAAACTGTAGATCAGGTTTCACCGATATATTTTGTGAAGAGCATTGGGGTAGATTCTGCTGTCCATGAGATATCCCCAAACAGAGAGTGGAATGAAAATCTACTCCCGTGGATTAAATAAAGGGTTCAGTTTGAAAGAGTATTTGTAATAGATACCTACTAAGAAGGTCAGAGGGAACAATAGTCCAACTGTAAATAACCCTTCATCCCAAAAACTGACAAATTATCCAAATTTTTTATTTCTGAAAAAAAAAAAAAAAAAAAAAAAATACAATTCCATTATGTAGCTAACTTTAAAAGTCAATAGATGAACACAGACTGCGCTTATTTAAGTAGTTTTGTATGCAAAAAGTTAGTTAAAAATGTGGAGGTGCTTTTAAATGCTGTTCTAAGTGCAATTTCAGATGAAACAGTCAATGACATAACATTCAAATACTGTTCACTTTAAAAGCATTCATCATATTAACAAACAAAAATATCCACTCAGACAAAATGCAAAAACTATTAACTCCATTATCAACAATTACTAGCTTCTAGATTATTTCAACATTACCCCCAAATGCCCAGGTTTCATTTTATGTATGATCTGAGGGCGTTCACAACGATTAGGACCAAAGAAACAAAACTGTGGGATGACACATTTTTCTTAAAATTCATGGCCTGTTATTTTCCTATTGGCTAAAATCTAAGTTCAACAAGGCAGCATAACAAATTACTTGGGTGTGTGCATGAAAAACCACACACTATATATATATATATATATATATATATATATATATATATATATATAACTGATTTGTGTAAAGTTGGGCTAAGATTACTTGAAAGCTCAAAAGAGTGAGTTATTTCATAGGCAATAAATTCAAGCAATTCTTTAAGGAACAACATTATTGCCAACAAACTTAAAACATTATACATGCAAAACATATTTTTTTATATATATATATATATATATTCAAACATATATTGTAAAATATAGCAGACAATGAATATCTTAGGTTTAATCATGAACCATTTTAAGCTCCATATGATGGGTTTAGTTTTGGGATAAAATAAAGACAAAAACTGTCCAACATTTGGATATTTTTTTTTTTTTTTTTTACCATGCTGTTCCTCAATCTAAGCTTTTGGCTCACATGACCCATCATTAGAATGATTATATGGACAAAAGCCACTATACGAAACTTAGAATGGCACATGATCAAACAGACATTTGTTGACTGTTATATTTAACAATATATGTTTGAATAATGATCTGCTGCCCCAACACACACAAGAGAGAGGGATAGGACTTACCAAATTATAAAATATTTTAATTTGGATTTCAAATAACTTAAATTTTACAATATTACATGACTATTTTTGAAACTAAACTAAAATTCATTAATCAAATTAAAAGAAATTGTTCCATAAGGTGGCACCAGAGGAAGAGGACAGCCCAAGATGACCTGGGATGATGTTATTTTTTGGAAAGACATGGAAAAATTGGGCCTAGAACTAGTTTATAGTGACAGACACGTGGAGAGCTAAGCCAAGATCCACTGTCAGGCAGGAGCCACCTTACTTTGTGCAAAATTAATCCCAGTCCTACTTCAACAAAAAGAAATACTTCATAGGTCACATGATTATATATATATATATATATATATATATATATATATATATATATAAATAAGTGAACATAGAAGCCAACACTTAGAGGAGACAGTGTTTCATGCTAAATGCAATCGTCAGGCCACAAGTGGGGTTATTTTTCTTGGCTATATATATATATATATATATATATACATACACACAGGTCAGTGGTGCATTGTGGGTAGTCTATTTTAGCAGTTATTTTACCGGAAGTTGTTTATTTTTTTTTTATTTATTTGGGTTAAATTATTTTGCTTGATTTTATTTTTATTTTTTATTTCTTATCTTATATATTTATTTATTTTTATTTTAATCAGTGATTTTATTAATGAAGTAAAAGTTTGTTTATATCGCTTATTTAATAGTTTTGTTTTGGTTTGGGAAGATAATTATTCCATTTTGGGGTTGATTGTTCTAGTTTATTCTAACTATTATTTTGGCGGGAATAGTTTTTAATTTGTTTATTATTTCATGTATTTATTTGGATTGATTATCTTTATTTGTTAGTTTATCAGGATCAGTTTATTTATTTATGTTTCTTGGTTATATGTGTCTATCCACTCATCGGAACAGCTATTCCGACAAGTGGTGAGACACGTATAACTACATAACTCCGAAGTAAACATGAGGTAAGCGGAGAAAAATATATATAAAGCGTCTGTTTTTCTCCACTTACCTCATGTTTACTTCGGAGTTATGTAGTTATACGTGTCTCACCACTTGTCGGAATAGCTGTTCCGATAAGTGGTTAGACACATATAACCAAGAAAAACCAAAACAAACAGGAGTTAAGAAAAAAAAAAAAAAAAAACGTTTCCATATTAATTCTATTAATACACTATCCCTACTTTTGATATTGAGCACACTATAACAAAGCTTGCTTGCCTCAAACGCCTCTTTATCAGGAAACAAATGAAAAACCAGCAATTTTGGCTTTAATTTCAAATTAACATGCACTGTATGTATGTATGTATGTATGTATGTATGTATGTGCAATCTGTTGAAAATCTCAAATGTACAAAACTTGTCCACACATCTTGTTTGTCTATTGCTGAGCTAATAGCAAATATGAAGAAACCCCTCTCTCTCTCTCTCTCTCTCTCTCTCTCTCATATAACTGATATACAAACAAACCTAAAGTAGTCCTCTTTAAAACGTTTCCCCAGAATAAAAAGAAATAACACTTAACATATTATCTATGTTTCCCAGAAAACTACATTGTTGGTGCATGGACAAAAAAAAAAAAAAGTCAGCATTTTAAAATGTTTAACATTACTGAATACTATATTCTCTTTCACTGTGCTCTGTTTATCCCAAAGTTGACTCATTGTCATGAGATTCAACTCATTAGGATCATAATGGCATCGCATGTACTGCAGCCATAGCAATAGGGGTGTGTCTTGGGCAAGATAACCCAACTCTCTTAAGGTTGGTTCAGAAATTCTTTCATCTAGAATGGTTGCCACCGGAAGGCATGAGAGCCCATTTGCCCTTCTACTATTTAACCAATATCTAGAGGAAGACATCTTTTTTTCAAGGACATTAGGTCAAAGTGAACAAAACAAAACGAGAACTGAACACTGCATGCCAAACTGTTTCCGCATCAGTAAACATAACTCCATTTGTTTCTCCGCTACATATTGCGTACTCGCTTGTAAATATTCAAAAAGGCCATGCATCTAGCACTTAACTTATTGGCTATAACATTTTCCACTTTGAAGCTGCTATATTAATAACACTTCCCTTTGCTGAAATAAAACTGGGACTCAATTTGTTAGAGTGGCATAAAACAATACTTCACAGCCTCTTTGCTTTAGTCGACAAAAGGATTAAAAAAATATTTGGCAATGAGGAAATGTCTTTAGCTTCACAGAGAGAGAGAGAGAGAGAGAGAGAGAGAGAGAGAGAGAGAGAGAGACAGAAAATGTGTTTGAATTATAATTATTGGCAAATTTAGTTTGGCCCAAATCCAAAATATGTCTTTCATTGCAATAAAGGCAAAGAGAAGAAATAGTCTCAAGGGAATAGAAAAAAAAATACAAATAAACAATGGTGTCCGCAGGTTCATCTGTAAATATAATGTTGGTTGATTAGACGTTTGATTAATTAGTTGATGGCTTTAAAAAATTAATACAGGAATCCCTCAATTA
This sequence comes from Acanthosepion lycidas, assembly GCA_963932145.1. Taxonomy (NCBI): domain Eukaryota; kingdom Metazoa; phylum Mollusca; class Cephalopoda; order Sepiida; family Sepiidae; genus Acanthosepion; species Acanthosepion lycidas. The sequence continues at coordinate 733,930 of OZ010605.1, forward strand.
GTACGTTAAATTTCTTATACCAAAATTCAATTAGTGCATACACTTGATTAGTGTGGTAAAATATTCTTCAGTTTAACCATAGTCATCGAAAATTGTTTTTTTTTTTTTTTTTATAGTCACCAATTAAAAAAAAAAAAAAAAAAAAAAAAAATGGGTAACTATTTTGTCTGTCAAGTATTATGTTATCTAAGTAATTACAGTTAAAAAAAAAAAAAAAAAAAGGACTGTTATAATTAGATCAATTTTCTAATATAAGCCAATAATAAAATACATATTTGAATATTTGTCTATTAAAATTTTTTGAATATTTTGACTTATGTTTATTTTTAAGGTCTTTAAAGGAAATTTCTGATTTTTTTGTAAAAAAATGATTTAGTTAGATATAGGAATATACATTTATGAAAAAAAATTTTAAAAATATAAAAGATGTATGTATTTTCTATGGAAAGATTATAAATAACATTTTCAGGTTAAAATACTAACAATTATGATATTTGGAAAATTTCCAAAAATAGAATACATAACATAGTTGTGTACTTATTAGACTAACTACTCAAGCCATGTGTGCATTTTTTAACTAATTTTTTGATTTTTTTTTTTTTTTACTACTTTAAATATTTAGCATGCTCGAGGGAGGTGGAGAGCCATGATCGCTTACATCCTGAAAGGACATGACACATAGAAAGATCCTTTTCTAAACATGAGAAGATAAAAGTTAAACTGGACAAAAATCAAGAAAAGTTATTTCTTTAGAAGGAAAATTAGAAAGAGTGAAGATGGAGTGTCGAAAGTAAAAATAGGCTTAGAGCACAAACAAGGCAAGTAAATAGTAGCAGTTATTTTTCAGGGTCATTCAAGAATCTAAAGGAAAAATGTTTAGAAACAGAACCTGATGAAGACAGAAGCTGACAAATTTGCAGAAAAATTTAAGGAACAATTTCTCAGTTATATGAAGAAAAGAATACCATGCAGCAAACCACTCTAAAGAAGTTTTTCAGGAAAAAAAAAAAAAAAAAAAAATATCAAACAATTTTTATTGTATCTTATATGTATCTATATTTTAATTAAAAAGTACACAAATTAGAAATTGATTGTGAATGAGACTAAATTTGAGGTACAAATTAGATCATTTAAGTTATTATATTGGATTCGATATTAATATACAGATTAGCTGCACTAAACAAGGTATTCCTGTATGTCAATAGATCCTGTTATGTCACTTAGCAAATAAATTTAGTATTTAAAGACAATTGCAATTTATGGTTTGTTCAAGAAATTGTGCAATACGAAAGAAGAGATAAGAAAGAAAAAAATTCTTATTTTTAAATTTTCTCAGATTTTGTAAAAAGTTAAGTATAGTCATTTATTTGTTTTGTTTTATTTTTGGCTTCGGATCTTCTGTAGCTTTATTTATTTTGTCTTTGATACAATGAAGTAAGAAATAAGGTTAAACATATACTAACAAAAACCCAAGCTAAATAATTTTAGGTTTTAATAGTTAAAATATTTATTCAGTCAAAATTACACCTTAAGACACAATGTATAGAGAGCTTTAGTCATTTTTTGTTAAATTTATTTCTCCAATATTAAATGCCTAATTTCAAAAGAATATTTGACATGTGCTCATTGAAAACTGATTTTTTTTTTTATAGTTAAAAAAGGTCTGAGAGAGAAAGAGATGTATTCGTCTTTCATCTATTTCTTACTGCAAATAGTTCCCAGTTTTTCAAGGCTGTTTCAGCTGTCAATACTAAATTGTACTCAATAAATGAATATGCATCAATATGGTAACTTTCTTCCTTCTTTCAATAATACTAAGAAGCTTGTCTGTGAATACGAGAGGATCATATTAAAAATAAGTAGAGAAAATTTGTCTAAATTATTTAAGGAGACATGTCTTAATGAAAACATGCTGCCAATATATATATATATATATATATATATATTATATAAATCATTTAAAAAAAGAAATATGATTCTTTCGTTACATAAGATTTCTCATGTTTCAAAAACGAGAGCCGAAAACCTCAATATAATTATTAAAATTAAATCAAGTTAAAGTATCAAGCTCTGTTTCGTCCTCAAGCAAAAATGTAGGAAGAAATATGCTGTTTAAATTTGTAAATTTTCACTTGAGGATGAAACAGGGCTTGATACTTTAACTCAATTTAATTTTAAGAATTATATTGAGGTTTTCGGTTCTCGTTTTTGCAACATGAGAACTCTTATGTAGCGAAGGAATCTTTTTTTTTTTAAAAATAATTAAACTTTAAGCTCTACTTCTGTATGGAGCACTGTTTTTTTAAAAATAAAAACAAAAATACTAAAGAACTCTGGATTATTTACCTAACGTGTTCTTTCCTATTTTTCTCCATATCTGCACACACACACACACACATCTACAGATATATATATATATATATATATATATATATATATGAATGAATATTAAAATGTTAAATTTAGCAGATGCCCGTGTTTAAGTAGATACTTTTTTTTTTTTTTTTTTTTTTTTAAACTATAATTCAATGTCCAATGGCGTTGGTCATTCAAGAGACTTAAAAGAAAATGTGTCTTTTGAATGCCCAGGCTGGTAAACATTTAATTACACCATTTTAAAAAGAGGGATGTAAGCCAAATGATTAGATTGAATTTAAACCATGTATCAATATGGTGTTTTCCTTTCATCTTTCAACAATAATGTGATTAAGCTTATCAGACAATATGAAAGGAACTTACTTAAAATAAATCGACAAAACTTGTCTATATTCTTTAATGAAACATGCATTAATGAAAAATTGCTGCTTAAATATACACAATATATATATATATATATATTTTTTTTTTTTAAAGAAACTTATATAAGCTTAATACTGCCTGTCAAAAGTGTAAATTTCATTTTCGTTTCACCTTTTGAAAGTGATGTCTGAAGATCAAGGGAAAGTTAAAAGTCTCTGGTGAAATAAACTATTACAATGGAGCCTTAAAGTGGTCTGTTTTTCTTTAAATTATTAGCTCTGAATTTACATTGTGCTCTCAGGATTTCATCCTCCTTGGGATTATCCATACAGATATATATATATATATATATATATATATATATATATATATATATAATAATTATTTATAAAAAAAAAAATTGTTTAAAAGCTGTAAAAGAGAGTTTAGAAAGAAAATAGAAATAATTGGTGTCAGAGTGAAAATGCAACTTACTTGTGCTGCCTGTGTAAAGTTGCAATATTCTGTAACAATTCTGCATCTTGGTTGGGCGCAAACTTGAAGTCTTTAATGTAGTCAATACCCTGGCCATGTTCTGTAGGGTCATAATCACCAAGTTCTGACTGAACTGTGTAGGAACCCAGCAACGCATGGGTTACGAATGAACAGGGAAGTCTGTTTGTAAAAAGAAAAATATTTTTAAATAAAAAAAGCTCATCGCAAATTACTTTTGAAGACATTTATAACAACTCAGTTTCAATTGTTTCGGCATTTGATAAATCTTGACATTATACTGGTTTCAATGTGGCTCTGATTGTGGCTGCATCAAGTCCTGTCATATGTTTTTCTAGGTAAGTTTCTTTTATGTCTAGTAACAAGAATAATTAAATTCTGCATATCTGTAAGTCACTTGTTAACTTTGCTAAACGAGTCTCTTCCTTAAAAAAAAGAAGTATAAAAAAAAAACAAACAAAAAAAAAACGTGTATGTAGATGTAAAAGAAAGAAAAAAAAGAAAGCTTAATACAGTAGAACAGGGGTTGGCAACCTATGGCACACATGCCATATGAAGCAATTTCCAATGGCATGCAGCTGCAAATGATATCACAAAGTCCAAACCAATAACTACTACAACACAAAGAACATATTTAGCCGTTTTAATTTTAATATATACTAAAGTATATTATCTACATTGTCGCCATATTTGTCACAATTTGTACGCTCCGGCCTTCTTCAGGTGGTTGGAATTTCGAACTGAACCCTTTATTTCGATCACTGGGGTAGACTGTTCAAGTTCCACGTGCCATGTTTGATGGATGTCAGTTATCAGTTATCTCCTGCTAATTTTCCCTCTGAGCGTTCTCCACTGCCTTAACCGGGTATTGAACTCACACTCTTTGGGTCTGTCACTGGATCTAACCAACGCCTTTATCCACTGTGCCATGTGCCCTTGAGGACACATGGCACAGAAATATACAGACACTAAAGTATATATATATATATATATATATATATATATATATATATATATAACTATATAAAATATATTGTAGAACAGGTATATTGACCTTGACTTGTATAAAAATACGTATGTCGTTACAGTTAGCAAAAGGTTGCCGACCCCTGCAGCAGAGTATCTTTTAATGAAATGATTATGTATCCAAGAAGCCTAACATTACCATCAGAAAACAGAGATACTAAAACTATGGCTTCATAGACTTATTTCTTATCAAAGACTCTAAAGTAGGGGTTCTCAATGGGGGGGGGATTTGCCCTCAGGAGGAATTTCAGGAGGGGGGGGCATATTTTTTTTTTTTTTTTTTTTTTTTTTTTTTTTTACAGAATTTAGCATTCATCAGAATACTGATTTAAATAACCTAACCTCTTAATTTATTGAAGCATGCTTCAATTTATTTAATAATTAGTTATGAATTAAACAATGTATTCAAGTTATTAGGTCGGTGCAAAAATAATGACGTAATAATGTCGTTTTTTGACGTTAAAAAATACGTCAAAAAACGACATTATTATGTCATTATTTTTGCACCAACCTAATAAAAAAAATATCCGTTAATATTTTCTATTACTACTAAATTTGTAAAACTCCTCTATAAAAATCTGTATAAATGTATATGTATTAATATGGAAAAGAATGAAGTTTTTCACTAATATATGCATATTATTTGGAATGCACCTTTGGAGTTGGACAATCTTGGAAAGGGGGTGAATGACATCCTAATATATGGTGAAAAGGGCACATTGGGTAAAAAAAAAAAAAAAAAAAAAAAGGGGTCTGGAACCATTGCTTTAAAGAAACTTGATATAATCTAAGATATTTTTCTTTTTATATACAGACATTTCAATAACTAAAACAGTAAGGTTTCATTGCCATACAATCAAAATGTTTTGTTGCCAATATTCTACATTAGGCTAATTTTAGCTACATTATGTGAATACTTTAGAAATGGCTGCATCATCAGTGACTACTATGAAAGTGTAGACATTTACTAAACTCAGTTTGGTCTGGCATGAAGCTAAAAGATGTATAAAGATTGTGGTTGCACTAATCAGACAATAAAAAAAATTCTTACCGCCTCAAAAAAAAAAAAAAAAAAAAAAAAAAAAAAAATCAGTATTCAAAATTGAGGAGTTGGGGGTCTAACGTCAACTATTATATTAAGTATAAAATAATAGAAATGATTGTTATCAAGCAGAAAAACTATTATAAAAAGTTTTGGATAGTTAATTTAAAGGCTACTAACTGATTATTTATTCTCATTTTTTATATTTAGGATAGTTGATAAGAAACAGGTTTAAAGCTATTTAAAAATAGGATTAATGTTTTAAAATTGAAATTGTCTTACTTTTCATTCAGAATGTCAATCCTGATTTGAAGGCACAACATATATCTGCAACGAGAAAGAAAAATAAGTTATAAGACATTAATAAGATAATAACATGAAAACTATCAAACAATTATGTGTTGAGCATTTTATATATATAAAAAAAAAAAAATAAAATAAAATAATTTCATTTTTTTTTTTTTTTTTTTTTTTAATAAATTTGAATTCTTGAGGATGGATTTGAAATCAGAGGGAAATTTATAAAAAGTTTATGGAACTGCACAGGAAGTTGTTAATTGCATGTGGCTGAAAAATGTAATTTCAAATTTCAAATTACCGTGTAAGATCTTCCTGGAGTTGAGCAGGATCTGGAGGATAGAATTTCACTTGAAAGGAGAATTCCCAAGGAAGGTCTGTAACAGAACAAAAAGAAAAATCAATGAACAACATATTTAAAATATAAAGAAAATTACAAGCTAATTCACAGCAATGTAGGTAAACAAAAACAAAAACTTTCTACTAATCTGGTGCAGCCAATGAATATTTCACAGTCAAGAATATAAAGTGCGTGGATTTCTACAGGGTTGATAAAATGACACAAACTCTACTTTTTGAAATGAAACAATTTTTATCAAGTTTATAAATATCACAGATGAGTTTATATATATATATATATATATATATATATATATATATATATATCTCCAAGTACAGAGTTGGTACACATGGAATAAAATTCCAATGGCCAAAAACACTATTCTTAAAAGAGTGCTCAATACCAAGTAGAGCTAATAATATTTATTCAAATTTATAACATACATATTAAGATCACTACAAAACTTGTAATTTTGTTTTGACACTTCTGCTTGTCTTATCAAGTGACCTTGAGAAGATACCAGAAGTATCAAAACAAAAATGCAACTTTTGTAGTGATCTGATAACAAGCATATCTCCAACAGATCTTACCGCTTTAAGTTTTATTTTTAGTTGATATCAATATTTGAGTAGATGCTACGTTTATTTATTAAACATTATATCTATTTTCATCTACCGGCCTGAATATTCAAGAAATCCTATTAAAAAAGATGCGCCCTCTTTTTAATAGGGATTTCTTGAATATTCAGGTCGGTAGATGAAAATAAATATACTGCTTAATAAATAAACAGAGTGTCTACTTAAATATGGCAAACCACTAAAAATAACGTTTAAAGTGATAAACACACAGTGTCACAAAAGTTCCATTACCGTTGAAAAACTTTGTAAATGTTACATTTATTTACCAAATTAAATAGTATTTATGACAATATATTACTGGGAAATAATATTGATCTAATTATAGATTACTTCATGTAAACTTCCTCTGGTTGCTATCTCACAAGTGTATGTTTTTTCCAATTGTAGTGTGACGTTTGAGACACCCTGTATATGCTAGGGAAGACAGTTATTAAAATTCTGATCTTAAATTTTCCCCGTATAATGCTCAGTTGATGTGATCCACCACAGAATTGAGTGCATTGACAAAGAGAAAATGTTGAATATATCTTGTGTAAAATAAGTGCATTTTTTTTTTCATATTAAGCTATGAATTTACTAACATGTGTTTTAGACTCGCATACATTTTGTCATGTATTTTAAGCTCATATTTATCACTATTGACCTTCTCTGTAAAATGATAACATTTGAAAAATAATATAAAACAAAGCAGTGACACAAAATCTGAACATTTTATGCTAAAATGTATCGAGTCAATGTTCAAATGTTATCTTATAAAATAGCTTAAAAACAAATATAAAATAAACTAACCAAAATTCTATAAAATAAATCTTCAAGTCTTGCAATTTGGTTTTATAACATTTAATACAAATTACAACTTATGATCCTATTGCAATTAGTGATACTAGCAGCATTATCCTTATTTTCTATTAGATGAACCATTATAAAATATTTGTATTCATTTTGACTGTTTACGGACATCTTAATTTATGATGAATAACAAAATAAAAGCAAATTAATAATTACTTTGCACTGATGAATGAAAAAGTATGCTAAAATGTAAATTTTATAATTACTTTAAATTTTGGTCAATATTATTTCACATTTGTTTTGAATAATGTTAAAAAGCTCAAAGAAAGCGCGTTTCGTTTTCAACAAATACTGAAACACTAACAAACACACGAGACAGGTGTTGATGCAATGTGCAGTGACGTTTTTCTGTTACCTCTCTCAAAATTTGAGGTCACATCCCAGATAGATGGAAAAAAATGAGAAAACAAAGATTCTGAAAAAACAATTTAAATGTCCATTTTGAAAATGGAAAAAATAATATAAAAACAAAAATAAACATTAAAATAAAGAAACTAAGAATTGGATACAGTGTATGCAAAAAAAGATCAAAAGGTAACATTAAAAATTTTTTTAGTTAAAATGGTTCAACCATGTGGCAAAAGTTAAAAGAGAATAAATAAAATGGGCATATAATATAATAAGCTTTCCCAGTAAGGAGAGGGGGGAAAAAAAAAAAAAAAAAAAAAAAAAATTCTGTAATATTTTTCTCCCTAAATTAAAACCAGATTTACATATGAAAAAGTTGCTGTTACAGAAAAAATATTCTAATCAAAAAAAGGAAGGAGTTAATTTGACAGGACATCTGAGTACCAATACAAAATGGTCAGTTGAGGATCCAAAACTAAACCTCCAACAGAGGTGGCCATGGAGAAGTCAAGTTGAGGTCAGTTATCTTTAAGCATTGTCCTTATGACATGTTGAAAGTCATGGCAAAGTTGAAACTGCCAAAAAAACTACATTCAAAATTTCTGGAGATGCTGGGAATATATTCTCCTTTTTGCTTATACCATTTAGTTACTTTGAGAGTTACTATACAAGAGAAGCTGCTAGTCAAGTTTCATTGTACAATTTTGGAGGATCATGGTTTCTCAGAGGTTTGATGAGCATCTCTTCAACATAATTGAAGGGATGTGGAGGAACACCAGGTAGATCAAGGTGTTAAAGAATTCAAACAGGCTCTGAACAGTCGCAAAAGTGTCCTGAACTGTGCCTAATAACTTGTGCAGTGGACCTCACCAAAAATATGCTGTAACAGCTTTTAGCATTTAAATTGAATACTTTTGGGGGGGGGGGAAAGAGAGAGAGAGGAGCAAAAAAATAAATAATAAAAACAAAAAAATAAATAATAAAAACGAAAAAAAATAAATAAAATATAAAATAATAAAGTAAAAACACCTTTTTTTTTACATTTAAAAACAGTTTTAGAGTAGTGGGAATAATAATATAGTCTACTCTTGAATATTTTAGAATTGTCTAAAAACATTTTCAAGTTTGTTTTAAGAGAAATGTACACAGACACAGATATTTTAATCCAAAAATTGTGGTTAGTGCTATCCTTTCTGCTCAAGTTAACCACCACCCCAACATTCCAATTTATCTCCAAGAATATAATCATTTAGCTGCAATAAAAGGCCAGACTAATTATACCTCCAATGGCCCAAAACACCGAATTTGACCTTATCTACCCAACATTTGAGATAAAAAAAAAAAAAAAAAAAAAAAAAAAACATTGTTTTATACAAGCAAACTGAGTATCTCAGTCCAGTTGGCAAGACATTGTAACCTCAAAATCTCCCCCTCACAAGGCCAACCCCATATAGCTTACATTATAGGAGGATGCTGCATTAGCTTTCATGCCAAAAATTGCCTTTAAGTGTTATTGCAGCAGAGACAGATATACTCAGGAAAAGACTGGACCCCAATAACTGAGTCAACAGAATTAATAATTTTTTTTTTTTTTTTTTTTTTTTTTTTTTTTAAATATTCTCCAACTTATTGTAAAGTAAAACTGAATTCCCCTCCAGCCACCCACAAAAAGTTATGAGAGAAAACACTGTGTGCAAAAGGTTCCATCCAAAAAGATGCTTGTAATTTGCAAATCTAAAAGGAACCAACAAAATGCCATCAGGAACTTTTGACCAGAAAATCCCTGGTCTCCAAGTTTCAAGAATAGGTTTCTACATTTTATGCAAAAAAGAGACCGCTTAGAAATTTTGTACACACCTCGTAATTGAGAAAATTAAGATAATGATGTTAAAGTAAAAAAAAAAAAAAAAAAAAAAAAAGAAAAGAAAAGGCGTGGTTGATCTAAGGGAGGTAAATTAGTCCAGCTTAAAAAAAAAAAAAAAATCTTAGTCGGAAAATTAACTGATTGACATTTGTTTCAACAAGACTATCCCAAGTAAAGACCCAGTCATACTGCAGCTTGTGTCATTGACTGATTATTAGTATGCTAGTTCCAAATTATTACTAACCTACAGTTAATGAGAAAGTTTTTAGCAAGGGACTTGTAGAGGGACTTATTTTCCGTGAAGACAGAAAAACGGAATGGCCTACTTGAAACGGAAATCATGATTTTGAATTGGAAATTCTTTTTTTTTTTTTTTTTTTTTTTCTAGCAATCAGATTTCAATTGCCATTTTAATTTGTTACCATGTTTGCCTTTCATACTGCACTCTTAATCTTGTCTGACAGACATCAAAGGATAAAGTCAGTAATGTTTTAAGTACATTACCACTGTACTTACTGTCTCCCTAAGAAACAAGTTTTTGGGCTTGATTTAAGAGTCGGGGGGAGGAGTCTTTTTGTTTTATCCTTTCTTTTTCCTATCACACATGGTGACGAAGACGGGGACATTTTGTCATTTAAGAAAGCCAAATTTTAGGAATTAGGCTTTCAAAAATGTTATTTAATAATTTCAATAAAGTGACCAAACGATAATGTAGTTTTTTTTTTGTCTCTAGATGACATTGTGGTGCTACTTTTCTGTAGGTTTTGACACTTCCATTTAATAATTCTTATTTAGGATTGTAAAATTCTTTGCAAGAGTTGCCCCAGAAAGACGTCAAGTTCAATTAAGAGCTGAAGTACGAAAGCCTATCAAGCTGGAGCAACTTATCCAATTGGTGGATATTCCAGCAAGTAAAATTTTCCATTTCTCTTATTTTCTTGTTTTAATAACATTTATTGTTACACTTTCTCACTAATGAAACAAAAACAGAAATCTATGCCAAAAACCGGAAGAAAAAAAAAAATGAAATTTTCAAAAACCTGAAACAGAATTAAAAATTTGAAACAGAAAATTGGTTCTCTAAAAGAAACTTTTTAGCGATATCCAACAATTAGCTATATTTCAAAGTTTTCAAAGTTTTTACCATTTTTTATTAGTCTTAACTTTCACACATTCAATTTTTAGAAAACAGCTGGTTTTAAAATTTTAGAACAGCAATGTATTTACTTAATATTAGCAAAATAGTTTCTCCAATTCATCTTCTTGTGACCAAAATATTTGTATGCTTCATTGATGAGCAATTCTGTAAAATTTGAAATCACCGATTTAATCACACATTCTCTGCTTTCTGATCAAGAAATAATAACCGATTGCTAATATTTGAGTAGAGTCATAAGGTGCTAATTATTGGATATCACAAACAAACCTCTTGCTAAATATTTTCTCATTAGGTTAGTAATAATTTAGAACTAGCATACATATTTTAGTCAAGAATACAAGCTGTGTAGTTGCTAGGGTTTTACTCAGTTTGAAAACAATTCATTTATCTTTAAATGGTAACAAAATAATATTAGCCAATTCCCTACAAGGAAATATTTTGCATTCGTTGACTGAGCAGCCAATACTATTTTCAGTTGAATTTTATAAAATCCTTAAGACACTTTAGGAAAACAAGTTTCGTAAGTATGGTAGCTGTTATTGTCCTTTGCAGTATTGATGGGGTTTCCTCCTGAACCTTCTATTTGAAGTGGTGTGGAAGGTTAACATCTTGATTGTTATTACTATCTCTTTGAGTAGCATGTGCTATCCAATTTAGTTGTTACAACTGTTGGTAGTCCGCAAGTGATAGAGTTTCCATTATTTGGTATAGTCCTTTACTTGTGATTCTGTAGTGCCAGTCCACAAGGATCAGAGAAGGATGATCTTTGGGCAAAAAAACTTTGGCACAGTTTATTCTATGTCCAGTTTCTTTTTCTCTTATACTTAATTTGATCCAAGCATCAAAACTACTGATAAAAGAAATTCAGTGAACCAATATGCTGAGAAAAGACCTATAGACCAAGAATTAAGACCATAACTCGGTGTTTGGCAAATAGGGATAAAAGTCTTAATTTCTGAGAGTAATAAAAGGGGTAAACTAAATTTTTCCAGAACAAATTGAGGAGAGGGTGTGTCTACTGCCCAACCAAGCTGAAAGTAATAAGTTTATTTTAGTTTTTGAGAAGGAAAGTGGCACAGATGAATCAAATAGTGTTTGCTTTCTTGAAATTCTTCATATTGCTACTTGCCTTGATCATTTTTCTATGCTGAAGAGTGTGCATCTGTACATAAAGTGTCATAATACAATTCAGATCCAAAAGTTTCTATCTGTAATTTAAAAGTTATATAAATGATAATCTATTTCAGGTTTTGTTATACATATATTTAAATAAAGTTTCTGGGTTAATGTCAAAATGTATTTGACTTCTGCTTTAACTGAATACTTTAAAATATTTAATCCTATCTCTGACCAACTGAGAAAATAAGCAAGTGATATTTTTTTTTAGTTTTTTATTTTATGGCTAAAAAAAGAAAAAAATTGTAAAGCACAATTAAACTGTTTTTAAACTGTGATGAAAATTATAACTATCTTTGTAATTCAGTGAATCGTGCATAATAAAGAGAAAAAATGAAACTAAACCCAGTTGCTAAATCTATTTCATCACAAATAGAAGAACCACAGAAAAAAAAAAAAAAAAAAAAAACCTGTAAAAAATTGTATTCTATTTTAATACAAACACTCACAGGAATAAATATATAGAAATTGAAATTACTCCACTTATAATTTTATTAAAATTTTGATTTTAATTTACAAACGCCAAGGTCTTTACATCGATCAGAAATACTACTAATTTAGTAGTGGCAGCTAAACTAGTTCTTTCCACTTTCAGAATTTTTATGTACCCAATACAAAATGCCTCATTTCAAGGAAGACAAAAACTGGCTGCTAAACCAAACAATTCAAAGCCTACAATACAGAATTATTCAATCTTATGAGAGATTGAATTGGTGTATTTTATTACTATAGAATTAAGGATTAAATAAGAAGGCCTTTGAACAACAGGTACCATTACATAGTTCTGCTAAAAATTCATTTCCTACTTGTAGCAACAGAGAAAAGAACAGTCAATCTAATGACGATTCTGATTATTATAAGTAGCTAGGCAAGTACTAACCAATCAACGTGTTTATCTCGATAGTCAGCAGTGTGGGTTGCATATTGAGTTTTATTGATCAGTAAACAATCCAGTTATAAAAGGAAATGAAAAGCAAAGTGGAACCCTGGGAAGGGTCTTTTTCTTTATTGCATGCGGAGCATGGAAAAGCAATTTCAGTGCCATATATTGAATAGATGTACAATGAATGGCTTTATTAATAAAGGAATTATTTACACTGTTGATTCAAGGCAATATGTATTTGCTTAAACATCAACAGAAAGAAAGATATTTAGGCAGACACTACCAAAGATTATCTTACCTCCCACCATGTCCCCTAACAAATCAAATGCAATTTCCATTGCAGCACCCCCCCACATCACACAGACTAGCACTACCTCACTGTACCTGATTAACTTGACAGCAAAATTAGAGAGCACTAAAACAGTACTATATATATATATATATATATATATATATATATATATATATATAAAAACATGTAGAATTATTTTGTTTGTTTCACTAAGCTTGTCACATATTTCAGTTTAGTATCTGTATCTTTCTGTGATGAGGTATTATGTACACTAATTACATTGCTCGAAGTATCATCTTCATCTTTGTTGCTATATTTATCACAATGTTTCAGCAGAAACATTGTGATAAATATGGCAGCAAAGATGAGGATGATAGTCTGAGTAATGTAATTAGTGTATTTCAGTTTAGATCTACTACAAACTTTTAGTGAAAATGTGAACGAATAGGACACTTATACACATCAGAAACAGTTGAAATTTCTAGGACACATAAGGAAAGAGGGCTTAGAAAATTAGATACTCACAGGACCTACTGAAGGCAAAAGGGACAGGGAAAAGCAGTGCATAACCCCTGCCTAATGAGCTTGTATAAATGATTGACAGAACAGGGGTTAATAAAAATATATACGAGTAAATGTACATTTAATCATTACTCCACAAATTACCTGATTATATTAAACTCTAGGTTTACACAATCAATATCTGACTAACTTAGAATAATACAAGTGAGAAGTGCAACAGCTTCTTTTCTCGCACTTCTTGCTTGTGAAACTCACTTCCAGCTTCTTACTTTCCAGTCAAATTTGATCTTCAAAAATTTAAATGTAATGTCAATCATTATCTTTCATCATAATTCATTGTCCTTGCTCCTTAATAAGGGGTCTTTCCCTCATTCATATTCTCAAACTCAGTAACCCCATGCGCCTTAGTGCTTGAGTGTGAAATGATTTGATAAAAAAAAAAAAAAAAAAAAAAAAAAATCAATGAAAAGTTAATTATATATATATATATTGATCGTAGCAGTTAAGTGGGAGTGTTTTTTTGTTTTTTGTTTTTTTGCTAGGCATGAGTCAAATACAGCAGTGAAAGAAGTTGTTTCTACAAGTTTTATTAGGCTGGAATTTATCTTTTTTTTTTCTGATACCATTTAAAAATGGTTTCAAACCAAACACACAACACAATATTCAGTGATGAGGTGGGTGGTCAAAAAGGCCTGGTTTTTAGGGTAAGGAACAAGTGGTGGAAACAAAAAGTGTTGATTGCATTGAATGAGCACTGGAAATTAATGTGGAAAATGAATAAAAAAAATTAATAATTAAGGTAATTAATTTTGAGAAATCAGATTGGTTGAGGTGTTCTTAAGGAATCAAACTTGGAGATGAATTACTTTATATTAAACATTCTTGAAACTCTTGAGATTAAGTTGTTTATAAAAGACTTATTTACCTATCAATATGGTCTGGTTTCTCAAGTAGAATAATTTTGGAGAACATGCTTTCTGAAAATGTGCCAAGCCGACCAAGCAGTTAGATGTTTGTTTACATATTTGCTGGGAGTTTCACAAGAAGTGTGTTTTTTTGGGGGGGGTGGGGGGGAATCAGGTTATGACATTGTCAAGTGGTGGATTGTCCATGTACTTTCGTACTTTTGCATGGAGGGAGATACAAAAGAAACTCTCAGGGCAAAGTGCATCAATACATCATTGATGACAAGCTCTCAAACTGAGTCATATATATATATATATATATATATATATATATAGATGTGTGTGTGTGTGTGTGTGTGTGTGTGTATATATATATATATATATATATATATATATATATATACACACATACATACATACACAAGTAGGTGGTGCGTTCCACAGAGGGTGGTAGAGAAGAGACATGGGAGATGTGGGGGAGATGCAGGAAAGCCAGATTATAACAGACACAAATGAACAGAGTATCAGATTATCGTCCAAACCTCTGAAAAATGGACAATGAGCAAACAGACACATTTGACAGGTTCATCATCATAGTTGGAAATGGACAATTTGGATTTCAGACTACTGCATACGAGCATCAAGCATTCAAATTTCCAAAAAGGAGTTTATAATACCGTATATAACCAATTAACTAAAATTAACTAAATTTTAAAATTCTCTTATGGTATTTCAGGGTTTTTTTTTGGGGGGGGTCTTTATTTTAAGGCTTTGATCAATTCTAAGACTCAGTCAAGTTTTGTGTGATAGCTATGTCTTCAGATCTAAAAACAATGTGGGTAGGAAAGACTCAAGTCCAAGACAGTGACTGGGTTAACTGATTGATACTCCTGAGCATAGAGCTGTAACTCTTTTAGAGTTTACGAATAAATATATATATATATATATATATATATATATATATGTGTGTGTGTGTAAGTTAAATATCAAATGCAGATCAAATATGGATTGGAATCCAACAGGATGATAAAAGAACAAATAGGAAACAAATCAATCTAACATGTTTCACTTTTATTAAAGCTTCAGAGATTGAGAGAAAACAGACAAAAAGACAAACTCTGGTATTTTCAATTATGTTTGGGGCAGTTCTCATTTGTCAGACACATGTTACATGTATTAAAACCGTGGATAATTCTATGTGTATGTAGTTTTGGGAAGATTCTTGTATGACTAAGTGGGCATCAGAAGGTAATGTGTATGTGTGTATTTGATCATCAAATATCTTTAAGGAAACTACTATTAAAAACAGACAATTCCCACATTAATTAATTTTAATGATGGAATTTTCTCTTTTGGAAAAGACTATCAAGAATTGTCCAAAGTTGATTTCAGAAGAAAAAAATGAAAGTAATATAGTCCAAGCTTTCTACTTGAGACATCATCAGGGTAGATACAGACATTTTTCCAAGTTTAAAATAAAATTTTAGAAATGGTGTGATAATGAAATTTAAAAAAAAATAATGTGTTAATGGTGAAATATTAGATTAGGTGTGTGTGTGTATATATATATATATATATATATATATATATATTACTTCAAATATTATTACAGGGGATACTTGTATTTTAAATAGATATCACATTTTTATTTTGTGTATTATGGCTATCAGCCTACACACTCATATACCATATCATTTCAAGACATGCCAATCATGACTCCACACATTCCTCCCCCACCCACTGTGAATTGACATGGCTTCTTTGGAAAAATGCTGAATTGGTTTTCCAATGCATTTTTTTTTTTTTTTTTTTTTTTAAATTATAATTCAGAGATGTCTTTGCTCAAGGCTATTTGCTATCCAAGGTTAGAAAACCCAGTCTACCCTGCTATTTAACTCCTAGCTTGAGAGAGAAGTGTATTCATACCTTTCCCAAGGGCATAAAGTGTAAAGTGAACATAACAGACACTGATGAAATACAAACTGTTTTCACAGATTCCACTTACTGCACCGAGAACCATTATCTGCACATACCAGGATGATTATTCTTCTACCAAGTGTCTATATGCGCTATGAGAAGGATTACACACACACACACAATACATTTAACTACCTATCTGTTCATTTCCACCTGGTAACAAAAAGGGGGTGGGAGAAAAGTATGAAGAAATGGAAAACTAAGATTGAGTAAGAAGGCTAGTGAAAAATGAAAAGAAATACGAGTGAAAGGAAAAGAGGGAGAGATGGGTGGAGCAAGGGAGGTTTATTGTCTTCAGGGTTGTTCTTTACTCTTTTAAATCAAGTTAAGCTTCAATATTTTCTTCATTTTGATATAGACATTACATAGGAACGTAGGTAGATACTATGCTGCTAATATGGAAACTGTTCATTAGGATATCCAAAGTTTCTGCTTATATTTTCTCAATCCTGTAAAATGACTTATGAGAATCTAAATGAATCACTGTATTATGTCAAACTTTATATAGTTGACATTTGATCAAAATATTATCCAAAGCAACATTAAATAAATCTTATTACAAATATAAATCATAATATCAGTTGTAATGGTGTGTTTGTTAATTTCAGTTTCCTTTTTTAAAAAGAAATTGCAAAATAACACCAGTTTTTTTTTTTTTATTAACTTTTATTGAACAAAAATAAACTACAATAGTTTAAGATGGATTAAGATTAACTAAGGCTTAACCATTTGAAAATAGTTAAATTTTAATTTCTAGCAGAAGTGGATAGTATGACAGAGCAATTGAGTGGCCGTCACCAGACTTAACGCCAGACATTTTCTTGTGGGGTAGGGACTGAAAGATCTTGCTTACAGGCTCCCCCCAAAAGAAATTGCTAAATTAAAATACAAAAATTGCTGATAAATCTTCTGAAATTAATGTAGAAATGTATCAAATGGTTTATAGAAGTGTTGCTGATAGAGTTTGGGAATGTACTGAACATGAAGAGGAGCATTTTGAATATGTTAAATAACTTTTTAACCATAACAAATGAGGTTTTGATGCAACAATACTTAAGTTTTCTAAAACTATTGTAATTTATTTTTGTTCAATAAAAAATAAAAACCTGTATTGCATTTGTAGAGCAAAGAAGAATTTTGGTTAGAATTTAAAAATTTTTTTTTCCCATCATTTCACTCCCAGACAAGGCAATAAAGCCACTAAGTCACAAGAGCTTATAGAATGTGAAAGAATGAGAAAAAGAAAAACATTATCAATGAGAGAGAACAGGAATCAGGAAGACAAAACAACAATTGACATTGCATTTAAAATTTTGAAGATTATAGTTGACTGGAAACTAAGTGGCCAGAAGAGTTCTACAAGCAATAAGTGCAAAAGAAGGAACTATCACCATAGAACTTACAGTTGCATCTAGCTTTATTTCAGAAATATGTGGAATGTTTTTTTTTGTGTTTGTTTTTTTTTTTAAGAACTCGTTTTTAAATTACCATCAATTTACTCCGTAAGTTATGTATGGGGTAAGTTAATCCCCAAATACATAGAATATCTCAAAACTGGAGATTTATATGCAAAATATACAGGAGTTTATGCCATTAATTTATCATTCATTTGGAAACTGATTTTCAAAAGCATAGAACAAATTTTGGCCATCTTTAGTTTTATTGGAAATGCTAACCAACTAAAGATAGTTGACATTATTAAAAAAAAAAAAATAAAATAAAATAAAAAAAATTTAAAAAAATTGTAATTTTGAAAGAAAATTCAAGCTATAATGAAGATTTTTTTTTGTTTTTTTTTATTGGTACTGAAATTTCCCAATATTTTATTTGTTTTATTCATTATTTATTTAACTGTGCGCTCAATTCCACAAGAGCACCTCTCTGCGACTGCTTGGTCTCACACTTGTCATTAAATTGCAACAAAAGAAAACTCGTTAAAAAAATTACTAAGAAATTTAAAAATAAAACACCAAGTTTGGTTTCAAGAAACATTATAGTTCAGTGAAAATCCCTTTTAGCATTTCTTTATTCTGTTGCTAATATCAGAGTACAGTAACTCTTTACTGACTGAAGCACTTTCTCAAGAAAATTACAGAGAAAAAAATTCTTACAGCTAAACAGCATTAATAGCATACGCCTTCAAGAGTAGAATTAAAAGTTTATGAAATAGTACCAAATTTGAAATATGTGTTGAAGTTTGTTTTTGTTTTTTTTTTAATATGCACACACACTATATGCCAAATTTTTAACATGTTATTTTTTTATTTTTCTATTTTTGAAGAGTAAATTCCAACAGTAATTTTTTTCAATTCTAGAATTATTTTTTTAGAGTTAAGTCTATATTTTTATATGAAGTTAACTGTTTAAAAAATTAAAAATGGTAAAATAATTCTCACACAGCAAATGCATTTGCAAAACTTATTTTCATAACATTACAAGCAAAAACATGAATAAAAAAAAAAAAAAAAAAAAAAAAAAAAGTGTACACCCACACACAAGCCTGCAGAAAGACACTAAGCAACTAAGTATATCATTAGTCAATTTAAACACTTAACATTTAGAAGCCGGCTTGGAAGGGGAAACAAATTGCCAGCAGGCACTTTTCAGTAAGGCACAATGTAACAGAGTGGTTGATGGTCAACTAGCTGAACCAGTTCAATATTGTTCTTATCAAAATCATTCAAGTCATAATGGCTTCTGTTTCTATTTTTATACATTAGATGAAAAGGATTAAGGTTAAGAGGAGACTAAAAGGGATTATCCACTTTAGAGAAATGCTTACTCTACATAATGTTTCAATCACTTGGCTTTTCTCAGATATTAATTGCAGTTGATAAACCTTTAGAGAATATTGAAGGGAACACTTTATTTTGAATAGAGGGTATATATTATCTTTTTATTCAGTTTTAAACCCTTTGAAGCCCTTAGTGTCCACATTTCTTGAAAATAGTTCAATCCCAAGTTCAAGGCTTACAAAATTGGGGAAAGTGAGTGATGACAAAGAGAAAGTTAACTACAAAGGTTGACCATACAGCAACATTTTTAAAATAATATAAAGGGTTTTACTAAACAAATTTATCTCGTTTGCTAATGCCGACTGTCTTTGGCAAACAATTTAGCTATTTTGATACTTGTTAACAATTCTTTAAAACGGTCACCGTGTCACTCAAATGATAATTATTTCAATCCATGGATGTCACCCTTTACACTCTCCGCAGTCATGTACCCTCACTGAAGAAGTTCCTTAAATTTCCCATAACCACAATATTTTCAGCCTTCCTATATAAAGGATGAAAATTCAGGTATTCTTCAGAATGTATTTCTCTTGAAATGCCTCCCCTCCCTACATTTATAAACAGAGTCAGAGTTGATCTAATTTGTTATTAACAGAATTATTATGCACAAAATTAGACTTTCACAGAATGCAAAGAAAAACATATTGTCATAACTTTCATACATAACAAAATTGAGGGCACTTCAACACAGTGTAATGGTTAGCAAGCTTGTCTCACCAGAACAATTACAACCAAATAGTGAGTTTGATCCTCACTGGGTGCCCCATACTTTTAGCATTGTGCCATATCTAAGCTACACTTAGAAAATAAAGGAACCTTGATATAGTGTAATGGTTAACAAACTTGTCTTGCTAGAACAATTACAACTGAATAGCGACATCGAGGGGAGGCATGGTGGAGTAGTTGATAGCGGCTCAGATTGAGTTATCAGAGAAACAGGTTCAAATTCCAGTAGAATCCATTACATTCACTTACGTGCTAATACCCTTGGGAAAGGCAAGAATCCTCTTCTCCCCACCAGCTATGAGTAAATAGCAGGACAGACCAGGTTCTACAGCCTTGGATGGCAACTGGTCTACCACAGAAAGAAATGTCAACCTATTGTGGAGAAAAAAATCTGCTTTGTCAGTCATGTATCTTGATACATGATCGCCTAAGCGTGTATCACGCATGGCACATAACTGAGTGAGTTTGATCCTCACTGGGTGCCCCATATTTTCAGTATTAAACTATACTTAGAAAATAAAGGGGAACCTTGATGTGATGTAATGGTTAGCAAGCTTGTCTTGCTAGAATAATTACAACTAAGTAGTGAGTTTGATCCTCACCGGGTGCCCCATACTTTCAGCATTGTGCCATATCTAAGTTCTGCTTAGAAAATAATCATATATAACAAAATTGAAATGAACAATACTAATAAATAAATAAATAAATAAATATGAAAAGCTTGTATAAGTTTTACAACTACTATTTAGCTACTGTATTAGCTGTATTCCTTTGGATCTTGTCGGTGTAGCCAAAGGGAGGACATGTAGTCTGGACAGCACACAGCCCCCATAAGTCATCACCCAGGCATGTACCCCAGAGAGGTGACTCCAGTTTGACAACCAAAGGAATGAATTTTGACAAACCTTCATCTTGTGAGATAAATGGATTGCTACTACTAGTTTATTAAAAATTAAATGTTAATTTCATAAGCCATCCCCAGGTTTTCCGAAATCTTTAAGTTTTGTACAAACATCCTAATTAACTGCCAGTCAGTAAACAAAAGAACTTTAAAATTTAATTAGACATTAAATACTAATTAATGCATAATTAACAATATGTGTAAATGAAGTTGAAGAGAAAACTGAAAATATCTTTAAAATAGATATTTTAAAATTAGACATGCAAAATAGTGATATAATTGTTATACTGGAACACACCTATTCTATTGTTAATAGACTCTCCCACCTATAATAAGTAGGAGTAGTAGCAGCAGTCGGCTGAGTGAGTTGGTCAGTCAGTCGATGTCGGATGACCATTAGTCGGATATTAAAGTATCAGCCACAACTAGATTACTGCGTCATTAACCATTATATCAAGTTCCTAACGTTTTGTACATCGAAACTATTTAGAACCGACTTAGTACAAATCCAAGCCTCCACTGTGAAACCACTACATAACAATAATACAATATAAAAAAAACGAAAAAAACGAAAAAAAAAAAAAAAACTAACAAAGTGAAATTTATTGCTACATATACAAGAGCACATGGTAGCAAGTAGCAAGTAGTTCTGCCATTTAATATTGACAACCTTAAAAACTTAATTCTGAAGTTACTGTAACACATTTTTTGAAATTTCCACCCGACATTCAAACCCTCTTTACTTTTATATATCTTGATACTCCACATTTTCTTAATAAAGAATTAATAGAAAACATATGCTGCTTAAATTATTCAATCAACAAAATTACTTAGAAAAGGACTTCTGCTGTGTATATGGATATGCAAGAAAGAAATAAAGTGCCATAAAAAAAAGCTTTGTTTAATAAACAAACATACTAGATTCACTGATTTATTTTACTAGCTGCAACAACTTTTCTCACAAAAAGTTTCACCCAAGCTTGAGGGGAAAAGACAAAATACTGCTGCTCTTGGCAAGCTAAGCCAGTATTTAACTCTGGAGGTGTATGTGGGTAGTGATAAAAATTGTCTAGTACAACTAGTTAACACAGGTGTCAGAGTGTGCCCACTGACACCATTTACTGCAATGGGGAGGTGCTACAAAAGAAAAGCACCTCCCAACTTCTAAATCTTTAGATTGTTCTCAGACCATGAAAGCCCAGTAAATACACAATCAACCATTTTCATGAGTTCCAGAGATTAATTATACAACTAATATATATAAACTGGAAAAATTTCTTGTGATGCATTTCATCTGTTAGGCTACCCATTAAAATTTTTCCCTTTTAATTTAAATCAAATTCAAACTTGAACAAGAGAATGACTCCTAGGGTAACTAGATAAGTATATTTCATTTTGATCAAAGAGCATCCTCAGTGGGCACAAACCTCCCACTGAAATTTTTTTGCCACTTTGATATAAATTAAATTTAAATTTGAACAAGGGAATGACTTATCTAAACTATAGTAGGAGAAAGCCAGAAGATAGAGGTCACATCGGCAAGATCAAAATGAGACAATATGAACGCCAAGTTGAGCAACAAATCACCACTCAGTGGGTAGTGCTTTACAATACACAAATATGTTGTGACAATTCAATTGTCATATCAATGTTGAAATCTGCTCATCAATTTATTCAGTCAAGCACTGCATCAAAAACATATCAAAGGGGTCAGATCAAGCTGTTTTTGCACAAATCCCACACTGAAATTTTTTTTTCCTTTGATTTAAATTAAATTTGAACAAGGGAATGACTCCTGTTCAAAATATAGGAGAAAGCCAGAAGATGAATGTCACATCAGCAAGATCATTGAGTAATATTGAGATGCATCATTTTTCTCCACAAATTATAAAAATGATTTAAAACCAATCATCATTTTCTTAAGGCAGGTGTAATTCAGCTAGTATATAAGCCTGTATGTGTATGTAATTATATATATATATATATATATAGATATTATAGGCAGCAATCCTTCTTTTATGCATGTTCCATTAAAAATGACAGACAAGGTACTACAGTTAAGCTTTTTATTTAATTTTTCTTGTGTTCCAACAGCAGCTTTCTTTTCTGGACAAAGGGTGTGTAAGAACTGTCCAAATATTTTATATTTCCGAGCGCTTTCGGCTATACCTTTAGCCATTATCAAGGATGATTCCATTTTTCAGCTTAATTGAGTGTGTGCTTTCTGTGTATGTCTTAGTGTGTGGTAGGGATGTTTTTAATTTCCAAATACGGTTAGCACATTGTGGCTTTGTTCGTAGTTAATATTGTTAAGAGTCGGCTTTTTCTTTTTTATTATTAAAGCTTATGGTAGACTCTCCCGTCGTATTCAATGTATGAGGATAAAGCTGTTCGGTTACTAGGAACCGACAGCCCAGACATCAGGACATATGATTCGATTATAGTGGTCAAGGCTTTGTGCAGAACCAACCACGCTTTTTGAAGGGATGAATATAGAGACCTGGTGCACTACATGCCACAAGGGCCCCAAACAACCCTCCACAGGTTTTGTATGCAGAGTTGTCCTTCTCCTAGACCAGTTACCATCCAGTCTGTCCTGCTATTTACCCATAGCTGGAGGGAGAAGAAGAGAATTAATACCTTTCCTAAGGGTATTAACACATAAGTGAATGCAATGAATTCAACTGAAATTCGAACTCGGCTCTCCGATTCCTCAATCCAAGCTGCTATCCACTACTCCCCCATGCCCATCTTGGAAGCACCACCACCACCACACTTTCTTCAAGATTCAAAGTTTACTTAAAATTTACTTAAAGTTTACTTATCAAAGTATATAGTCTTAACAATATTATGACTTATTACCTCATATTTATTAATCCAAGAAAAAGCCATGTGATAAAACAGAATTTTTTTGGATATTCAATATTTAAATTTCCTATTAGCATGTTTATTTTTCCTCAAACTGGCAAATAAAAGGTTAGTCAAAGTTAAATAAATAAATAAATAAAAAATAAAAAAAATGAATTTTCTATAACCAATCCTTAAAAGGCTGGTTGCACAATGGCCTTGTTCCTCATACAATGACCTGTAACTCCAGGAAAAAGAAGACTACATTAAAATGACTAAGTTTATTTAATACACTCCTTTACAGTATTAAGAGAAAGAGAAAATGTCCTTAACTCCCACACGACAATTCATTTACAACTTATTACCAATATTCATAGAAATAGCCCTATTATTCTCATTCTGTCAATGGGAGTTTATTTAAGGTCAAGTAGACACTTGACCCTCTTTTGAATTGGTCAAGTGACATTCTTGAAACTTCCTGCATATTGCAGCTGAACAACTAAGTAAAGCAGAAAAGAAAATAAAATAATAAAATAGAATAAAAAAGACAGCTCTGTTAAAACCTAATATTCTTAATAAAAAAAGAAAACAAGATTAAAGTCATTTTAAGATCCTAGCTTATGATCTTGGAGGATTGCCATATTTCATAGTATCTCTTGGGGAAGTGTTTAGCTTCTCTTCAAGTTGCACAAACAGGTAAATCTGGGTTAAATAGTAGGACTCCATTTTCAAATGTAGTTCAATGAATAACCAAATTTAAGTATAGGTATCAATTTTCAATAAATTGGTATACTATTAGAATCTCAAATTGAAACTTAAAATATTGTGAATTAGATTTATGAAAGAGAGACAGACAAAAATTATTGGCAACAATATGCAACAAAATCAGTTAATATACAATATTCTGAAATCAGGTATCAGAAGGACTTATTTTTTTGTTGCTTTCATTAAAACATTTTAGCTAGTGCACAGTCCAGCCCAGTATATCTAACATATATGCATCAAAATACCAAAATTATTTTTGCTGCATCTCAAGAGAGTTTGCATTAAGAGATTCATTAAGAAAAATAATAAATGGATAGGAATTGATACTTAAGCATTACGGATCAAAGTACCATTTTAAGTACTAAAGTTAGCATATTGTGACCAATACTGTTATTGCAATAATTTATTAACCAGTATAGTAGGCATGTTGCAAGATGGGGAAAAAAAAAAAAAAAAAAAAAAAAAAAAATGAACAATATCCCTTTGGGGAGGCTCCATGCCTTGAGAGACAGGATGTATCCAAGGATACCAGTCTACTAGAGCAGCTAGCATATTTCAATTGCAAACATCTGCTCAAGCACATTTGTGCTTGTTCAACACCCACAGAACCCACCTGTGGTTTAAACTGCAACTATGCTGAGCAGACCTTAGTTACTTTCTAGGAGAGCACATGTTATCTAGTGTGAAACAACAGTCTGAACAAGGCCAGCACACTCAAACACTCGGTCACGATGACTTGCGACTTTGTGCTAGCACAACCACTGATGGCTCCCAAAAGATTCCATCTACCCAACTTTGTTCATAAGGCTTGGGTCAACCCATGATGTGGTTTTCAGACACTTTCCAAAAAGGTACTGCACACTGAGATCACCTCCTCCAGACTGATAACATCAAGAAGTCATTTTCCTGACAAACCAACCCTGGTGAGATACAAAACCCGAGTCTCATGGTCAGAAAAACGTTCTAACCAATCAGCTAGATGCCCTTAAGAGACTATTGGGCTTTAAACTAAAAGCTGACCTCAATTGGAACTTGTACATATGAACCATCACTAAAGATGATGCAGGAAAAATTTGCTCCCTGTTCCACTTCAGTAAGTACCCAATGTCTTGTGCAATCCTCTACCTTTACAAGAGCCAAATCCAGCTGAAAATGGAGAACTGTTGCCATATTTGAGTGCCCAGTCCTCACTTTTCAGTCTTGACAGAGTTCAAGAGTGGCTCAGAGTCCTTGTGGGTGACAAATTATTTTCCACACTCCAACCTCTCTCTCTCACTGGCAGGATGTGGCAAGCTGCTCACTGCTCTATCATTACTTCAAAGGAAAGTGCTCAAAGTACATTTCTTGGTGCCGCCAGTTTTAACCCTCATGGCTAGGACCCACCATGCCATGCACATTTTAGCAAAACACCCACATTCTCACCATATTCCATCAGTGAGAAGTAAGTTCCACTGAAACAGCTTCTTCCTGCAAACCATTGCTCCATGCAATCAACTTCCAAGAGGATGCTTTCCTGATCAATACAATCTTAATCTGTTCCAGTCTAGATTTAACCATTACCGTCCCCTCCTATTTGTATAAATTGCCTATTAATGTAACTCTCTACCTCGAGTGGCACCTTGACCTCGTACAGAGCGAACCTTACTGTAAAACAAAAATGAAATACAAACACCTACACAAAATAACAGAATTTTACAGACCGAACTTCTGATAAAATTTATAGTCACAAGAAAACCTATCAGTAGTTGCAGTAGGTGTCAAACCACTCCTAAATAATTCTTTTACTGCATTCAAGGATTGGAAGGATGAACTGATCCAATCAAATTTAAAAAATGGTTTTAAATGTGAAGATTTTATAATGATACATTGCTTATCACTCTTTACGGACTTAATGCAGTCTTAATTTGTTTAATCATATATACTTATTATAAAACCCAGGTTGTGTGTGTGTGTGTGTGTTTATATATTGGATCGGATTTCCTACATTTTTCAAACGATTTCAACAAAACTTCACTTTTTTTTGGCAGGTAGTGTTTCTTATTGTCTTGCACACTATTTTCTTTAGTTTTTACATTCAGAATGCTTTAAAAATTCCATGTACAAGACAATTGTTTATAATAAAATTCTATTCAATCAGTAGACTCATAACAATTGAAAACAATGTTTTTGTTTGAGTTTGACCAATTAGTAAAAAAAAAACAAAACAAAAAAAAACTAATTAAGACATGCGTGTCTGTCAACCTTAAACAATAATCTTTGTCAATTTTATTTTTCAGTCTTTATGATGGTTGATACTTGATCTATCTCTTACTGTTACATCCCTGGGCAACGCCAGGCTCTACTGCTAGTCTTAACTATACCTCTGGTGCAAAGACATGAAAACAAACACTTATATTAAATCCACCCAATTTTTATTTTACGAGAAATTCTCAGCCACACCACCTTCAGCAATCATTGTGTTAATCCTAATATATCATCTGGAAAATTCAACATTCCATGTTCTAGTCACTATGTGATTCTCTTTGGACTAATTTCTTAAACCCCACCCTTAAATTTCAGTTGTATTGATAAAATCTAAAAGGAGAATCAGCAATATTATTGGACCTGATCTGGCATCTTGTCTTCACTTTCCCATCACTGTAAAGTCGCTTCCCTGTGCATTTTCAAAAATACTTTCATGTTCGGATGAGCTCTTCACTATTGTATCTAGGGTTTATGAATTTAAGTGCAATACTAAATTGACAGAAAGGTTGCGTTTTTCTCACTTCTCGCTTGTGGAACTCTTCCAGCTTTTTTTTTCCAGCCAACCTTGATATTCAAGAATTTAAATGCTATGTCAGCTATTATCTACTGTCTTCCTAATTACTTTTCTATCGTTCTCACTCCTTCATAATGTTTATCTGTTTTCTAATTCTTTGACACACAGTAACACCTTGTGTCATAGTAACTTTACTGCCTTACTTGGGATAAATTTGATTAAAAAAAAAAAAAAAAAAACAACAACAAACAAAAAAAACACTACTTACTTTTCTCCTTGATTTGCTTCGAAACTTTCTTGTCTAAGTTCAACCAGTACTAAAAGAAACAAAAAGAGAATGGTTTTAATTTTGAAAACATTACAATCATTTTTCTAAAAAAGGTGTATGATGGATCTGAATATGCCGGATTTACACAAAAATTATTAAAGAATTCCCACAATTCAAAATTCGAGTCAACATTACCTTGAAAGAAAGGAATATTGAAAACATTTTTCCTATGAGTATAAACCAGTTACAACTTCAAAAAGATTGCATTCTGTTACACACCAGATTGAAGAAAAAAAACAAAAAAAAAAAAAAAAAAAAAAAAAACCCATTTATTTTTACTCAAACATTCATTCCATTAAATTGCTATATTGCTAACATTAAAATGAAATACATGCTTTAATTCTGATTCTGGCTACAAGTCCAATTCAGGCCAAAAATTGAGTTCTTCAAATCAAAAACACTGCAGAGCTTCAAAAACCTCACGTCATGAAACCTCTCACTTTAACCGATTCCTTGGCATTTTGAAGAAATAAAATTGATTTCTTCAATTCAAAGTTTGAGATATTTTAAACTGAATTTAAAACTAAAATTTTTAAATTCAAAGTTTTTGCGTTACTTTAAACGAAGTATAAATGAAAAAATTTTAAAAATCACTAATTTTTTTTTTTTTTTTTTCAGTTATTTTAAAATTTGAATTTTTAACTGTTTGCTCTTCACCCATATAAATTCCAATGCTGGATGCTCAAGCACCAGATGAAGGGCAGATTTTCAATTCCAAGGTCCTCCAGATGCCAAAAAAGTATAATAGGTCTATGTAGAGCAAGCATGTCCCAAGTTAGGATTTCAGACACACGGGCGGACAGACAGAGTTTGCTATTTATTTAGATAAAAGATATGCGGAATTATCAGTATACACATTTCATTCAGATTAATGCCCTTATCCTGGCTGTTTTTATATTCAATTCAGATCTTCAGATCTCTGCAGCTGTAGAGTAATTGTAAGATGGTTTCATGTTTGTGCTCGTATTTCTTTTTTGTTTCCATGCCTTTATCATATCAGGTTTGTACTTTTGAGAATTTCTATGAATCTGTGATAAAAGGAGAGAGAGAAAGGAAAAAAAAAAAAAACTGGAACAAATATCAAAACCATCTAACAATACTTTACAGATGCAGAGAACTGAAGTAGATTCCATCCAGCTTAAATGTTACAACATTTATCAATTCCTGAAGCAAAATATGGCAAAAATAGTGTTTATTTTAATTTTGAATTCATACATTTCATATAAATGTCTACTTGGCTTTATTGTACAATAGAAGCCTACCATGATATAAATGGTTTAATTAATAAATATATTTTGTTTGCAGGTGCCTTAAAACTAAATTACTAAAATGTATAAATCCAGACATTTTAATTTGGAAATAATATTGATAGCTTTTGTTTAACATCAAATATGGAATATGAAAAACTAAAATAATCAGAACCCTTTATGTTAGTTTTATATGGATTTTAAAAATAGTCAACTTCCACAATATTGGAAAATCTTTAATTACAACACCTACTTTGATATAATAAAAGATATAAATCTATATTTGGGTTTTTTTCTTAGGTAGCATGTGTGATGCAATCTTTGGCAAACATCTTTTTGATTCATGATTTACCTGGCAGAATTCCCAAAGTACATTGCTGTTACTTCATTAGACTGGTTAACAAACAAGGCTATAAAACTCAGTCTGTCCTATTTAACCCATAGCTGAGAGAGAAGAGTATTTGCCTGTAAGTGAAGGTAACAAACCTGATGAATTCAAAGTTTGCTTACCAATTTCTCATTCTGATCAGTTATTACACCTGCGGTACATCCAAGCTTACAGCACCTGGTATTCCCATGTAGTCACCAACTGGATACTGTCCAGATTCAAATTTGCTTAACTTTGGTGACCTGGTGAGAACTTGTGTTTTAATGTGATGTAGCCATAATGGGTACTAATTAGAAGCTAACTTAAACTATGTGAAAAGAGGTTTATTCAAATCAGGATCTTATGCATTCATATCTCGTCCATTGTAATAGCACAAGTTTAGCTGATAAGATTTGGCAAAAGTTTTAGAGACCCAAATCTAAACTGACTGGTTATATAAGCAGTCTTTATTAGATGAGCAACAACAACCACCCACTAGTTAGACAAGTAGATAGCTTGAGCAGGCAAGAGTTGGTATGTTTTTATTAGTATTACCCAAGTTGTGTGTATGGTGGTTCTGCAAAGTTAATGAGCAGCAGGCATCTTCCAAAGATTCCTATTAAAAGTTCCCTGCCATTCCACTTTGGCCTTTGATGTTACAACTTTGTTTCTTTTTCTTTTTAAGAGCATTTCTTCATATCCTACATCCTGATTTAGAATTCTAAAAAGGTTTGATGTGTTCAGAAGAGGTATTTAGTTGCATTTTATGTATACAATAAAGACACATAAATGTGTATGTTGCTAAAACAAATTTTGCACCTAGCTATATTATTTACATATGTATTATTTACAAGAATGAAAAATGGACAAATTAAAATATAAGGAGGTATACCAAGAAGGTTGCCCCCCCCCCCCAAAAAAAAAACAATATTTGGTCATTTTTGGAAGTCAGTCAGCATGCACTTCTTGTATAAGGAACTAATAAATAGTTAGAATTATGACCATAGCTTTTAAGGTCAGTTGTGTGATAGTAAAAATATTTTTTTTTTCTTTCCTTAGCATGAATAATTTTCTTCAGATAACAAAATCATTTCCTTTCTAGGTGGACTGTAAAGTGTTACTAGTGAAACAAAAAAAAAAAAAAAAAAAAAAAAAAAAAGAAGCACTTCTAAGTTACCATTTATTTTGTTATGGTCAAATACCTAACTCTTTAACATTCAACCTGCCGTGTAAATATCAGCTCTCAATATTCAACCCACTCCATGTATACTCTGCTATAATATAGGATTACATTACAGTAGGTTTGCAGAAAGTCATGCAAACAGTGAAACTTTTAGAGCCAATATTTACAGGGTGAGTTTGACAGTGTTGAAAGCTAAAGGGTTAAGTGAGTCAGCAATGGAAAAATCTTGCCTTATTTCATGTTTTATATTGATAATAACCAGAATTTTTTTTTTCTTCTTTCGGCAGTAAATAGATAAAAAGTAACAAAACTGAAGGAGGATATTTCCTCAGGACTGACTCCTTGCACAGGCAACATATCACCCGACTATTATCCAGTGACTGCTTGTGACAAAGACATAGAATATTAAGACAAGACACTATATTTATGTGAGAAGTTCAAAAAATTCAAACCGGAAATGGAAAAGCTAAAAAGAAAAATTCTGGGAATATGTGAAACTAGATGGATAAAATAATGAAGACTCCCAAAGTGATAGGTACAGAATAATATATGTAGGCGGAGAAAAATAATGAGAGAAGTGAATAACTAATATTAGGCAAAGGCGAGAATAAGTATTCCAAGATAGTGGTTAAGTGTCTACAGAGTTCTTTGCATGGAACTGAAAAAAATATTCAGAATCTATCCATCATAACTGTATTGCAAAATAAAAGATGTTTTACGACACAATGGATAATGCCAAAAGCTAATGCAAACAGCAATAAATTATCATGGAGGACCTTAAATTCAAACATTGGAAAGAAAAAAAGACTATGAAATAATCATGGATCATGTGATACAAGCAGAGAAAAATGAACTCGGAGGTGCACAAAACAGACATACAAGTAATAACAAATATCTAGTTTGAAGAATACCTAAGATGTCTGTGAACATAGAAAAGCTCAGGAAGAACACAAAAAAAAAAAACAGATAGGCTACCTCTTAATTGGCAAAATATTCAGAAATTCACTTCTACACTAAAACTTAACCAAGACCCGACTGTGAGAGTAATCCCCACTATCAGTCAAAATTACAATTTCAGAGCTTTCACTGTACTACAATTGATTCCAGGATGACAATCAGCACATATCTATTTGTAAATTGAATTAAAAGCAAATATAAGAGCTTAGAAGAGGTCAGAGATCCAGAGTGAGATGCATTACGGAAGCTCTAGATAGCAACAAAAGAGACCACCCAGAGGAAAAAGAAATTGGGTTTGGGTGAGAGAGATTCTGGAATTAGGGGAAAAAAAATGAATTTCAAGAAACATGACAGTATATACAATAAGTAAAACATTAGAAAGAAATGCAATTAAGCAAAAAATGATCGACGAGAAGAATGCAGAGATTGAACCATCATAGAACATCAATATATCACATATACATAGCAGAACAGAAGACATGCTGATAGAAAAAGAAATGATACTTCAAAAGATGGAACAAACAAATTTGAAAATTTCCATAACCAAAGAGAGAAAGATGCAATGCATAAAGACATGGTAGAACCCATCGTATTAAAATCTGAGTTAAGACCAATACTGGACAAGATGAACAGAAACAAGCAACAGAACCAGACTGCATTATAGAGACACTATCAGTCTTAGATGATTGTGGGATTGACAAGGTTGCAGAAGTAAAATATATGACAGTGGCAGAATCCCAGAATACTTTAGTAAATCTATATTCGTAGTGATACTAAACTAAATAAACCAGGTGCAAATAAATGTAAGCTCTAGTGGACAATTAGCTTAATGAGACAGATTTAATTTAATTAATAGAGCTTGTAGCAGAATTAGACTGGAAATAGAGTAAGAACAGGGTGGTTTTGTTCAAGACACTGGAACAAGAAATGCTATTTTTGCTATCAGAATGAACAATACAAAATAGATTACACAAAAGCATTTGATAAATTATGACACTGAGACTACTTGGATTTACAGGAAAGAAGGATTTATATAGGAATGATAAAATGATCCATGACTTATACTTGAAAGAAACTGCCTGCATGTAGATAGAAAACAAGTTCAGTGGGTACATTGAAAGATGGAAAGAGGTGTGAAATAAGAATGCTATCTCCAGATTTATTTAAACTATTATACCATAAAATAAATAGATGACACTATATTGAAGGCAAACCCTGACGATAAACTGAAAGAACTTAGGAAGGTAAAAGAAAGTAGGTGGTGGGGGAGAGAGAGAGAGAGTAAAATAGGACTATCCTATACTATCAACTGTAAGAAGACAATTTATGGTCATCAACAAGACAGACAACCTAAGGTGCAAACTACAGATTGAAAATGTCAAAAATCAAACCCAGTACAGAAATGTAACTATCTAGATAATTTAGTAACAGACAATAGAAAATGTGACAAAAATCCAAGTTGCAAGGGATTAGCAAAAGATGTCTTCCACAGACTAAGCCAAGTATTAAGAAACAGGAAATTTTAATTATAAACAAGTGAACAAATGCTGAACTGCTCTGTCATATCTAATATACTCTGTGGCATTGAATGCCAGATAATTTCCTCCCAGATGAAGAGGCTTGAAGTAAAAGATGTGATTCTACAGACAGAAGCATAGAATATCAGCCTAAACATGTGAGCAACCAGGAAGTTCCAATGAAAATAGAAACAAAGACGTACTAAAAACAGTATAAATTTCTGGAACTCATAATGAAGAAAGATGGCTTGGAGAATTTAACACTCATAAGATATATTAAAGACAAGAGTGACAGAGGGCAACAAGTAATCTACCTAATGAATTTGTGCAAAATAGATGGTGGTAAATAAGGGACAAAAAGGAATGGTAAAGAGTTAAAATTTGCTTAAAGTTACAAGGGATAAAAAGTTGTGGAAAGTCATGATCACCCATATCTTAAAGGGATACAGCATATAAAAGAGACAATAAATGTAATATGAAGTCTCGTGATATGAAGTGAAGGTTCCAGGAGAAATCTCAAGAGATTGTGACAAGTGGAACAAACTGCAGAAATGAATGAAAATAACTGAACACAGAATGAACACCAAAAAGATGTTTGGATTCTCTGCATCAAACATTCTTGTTACATTATCACCTCGTATCTTCAACAGGTAACTTCTCTATGAAAATTGTAGAGTGCAACACAAAGCAAGCACTGCATAGAAGAATATGTATTGTCAGCCTAAATAACAAGACTATAATTTTTCAAAACACAAAATAGATGCAAAGTTGTGAACAATAAAGAAATGCATTGGGGTGCAAGCTCATCTCCAGGCAGGTGTCATTTTTGCAGGTAATCTTGGCTCTGCTCAAATTTTTCTGTTCTTTTTACTCTGAAATCAAATTTGTCTGATCTTCCCAAGACTCTAGCTAATTCCGTCTCCGACCAAAGAACCAATCAAGATGGACTCCAGAATATCCTAGTTGTCTTCCATGAAACTAGCCAATCAGAGCCTTCTATCTAACTATATCCATGACCACTCAAATTTTATTTCATTACAGTCTAGTTTTGAGATTAACAAATATTAGGTTGGTGCAAAAATAATGACGTAATAATGTTGTTTTTTGAACATCAAAAAAAAAAAAAAAAAGAAAAAAAAAAAAGACATTACATCATTATTTTTGCACCAACCTAATACAAACAATATAAATATGGATAAAAGTAGTCATGTACGAATAGGTCTATAGTTAATATATTTATATGAAGGTGAATTTTTATATACATTTCTTTACTTATGTTGTTAGATATAATATATTTATTTACATTATCTTTTTGAACTTTGACACTTTTTAGATGCCTATTGAATCACATTTTAATTTCATTTTTCAGAAGATTGAACATGGAACAAAATTGTATTTGACAAAAAGGAGAGCATGGAGAATTTAAGAAGAGTACTTTAGAAAAAAACGGATGGAGAGGGGGGAAAAAAAAAAAAAAAAAAAAAAAAAAAAAAAAACTAAAACATCCAACCTTATCAAATCATATTAGATATCAAAACACAAGAATTGCCTCCACATGATATAATGGCTAAGTGTTAAGTAGCAAAGGGCACTAATTATAACAGTGTGGATTTTCAAAACTTTCATTTCAAAATTTTCTGTCAACCCTCATGGAATGTAATTGACAATAGAGAAAATGGATTAACATCTTTCCCAAGGGCATGAGCGCTAAGTGAATAATTAAAACAACTAGATTACTATATTAATGATGTGATTACTACAACTGTACAACTCATTTTACAACTAAAATTACCCTTCAAAACCTCCTCCACAGAGTGGCCAGTCCTATATTCATAAGATTCACAATATTCACATTCCAACCATCTGAAGAAGGCTGGAGCATACAACAGCCAAAATGTTGTAATAAATATGGTGAGAAAGATGAGGACAATAGTCCGAATAATGTAAATAGTGCCAACATCCGAGTTGGAAAATCACATTAGAAACAGTTTAAGCATTAAGCCTTCATTCTATAACTTTTATTGGTAATTTTGAATTAAAATTGCACAAAATTTGCTAGCATTTATATTTCTTATATTGCTTACTGTTAATAGCAATGGAAAATAATATTAACATTTTAGCTTCCAGGATAATAAAGCTTACCATTTATTCTGCAATCAGCATATATAATGAAAGAACACCGTACAGAAGAATATAATTTGTTTTGCTGCCTATTAGTCTGTGGTATACGTTTATCTGTCTTGGATAGTAATCAAACGATAAATGGAATTCTAGTTTTAGATTACATTACTTACCAAACATTTCCAGGATATCATCAAGGCATCATCAGAAACACACACAAAAAGTCTTTTAGTGGACCTACTGTACATACACAAAGTACAAAAAGGTTGGTAGAATAAACAGATCTATTTTGTTGCAATAACCGATGTAGATACAAAAGTAGGTACCTCCACTGAATTTTCGATACCTAAGGTTTCAAATGAATTTTTAGAAATGAAAACTCATTCTTGAAGATTTCATTTTAGCTTTAATTGAAAGCTAAATAATTAAATTTACTATTTCCAGAAAGCAAAATACTCTGGTGTATTTCAAATACAAATTGCATAGTCGTTATATCATTTTTTGCTCGCTTTCACAAAATTGATTACAAGCAGCCATTTTAAGACATTTGTAAAAAAAAAAAAAAAAAAAAAAAAAAAAAAAAAATATTGAATTATTGGTTTTAAAAATCTTACAAAAATAAAATAAGTTTGTGACATGTTATTTGAGAAAAATTAGCAAATTTAAAGTTAAATTAATCCGATTTGAAACAATATTACTTATAGCATAAAAAAAACAAAAAAACATGTAGTATACAAGTATTTCGTAACCACAGGTCTTGTTTTTTCTGATGTGCTGATTGATGGTATTGACAGCTAAGTATGGATGACCAGAATTGACATAAATTTATAAAATTTAAATGAACACTTTTGTTTTATCTACCTAGTAACTTTTACAAATATTTTCAGCAATTATCTAATATTTTATTGACTTTTAGTTACTATTGTGTTATAACCTTAAACTTGAAGATGTATTCTGAAAAAATAAAATTTAAAATACTATATAAAAGAATCTGAAGAAAAAAAAAAAAAAAAAATTCTAGGTTGTTTCTTGAAGTACAACTAGAATTAAAAAAGTAAAACATTTTAAAGTTTTAAAACTTTGAAGGTATGATGGGCAAAGCCTGTTGAAACACACACAAAATGAATAAAGAACTGCAGACAAGTGAATTTCTCAGTAAAGTGAGGACAACTCTTACAAGTGACCTTTTAATAATAATGTCATGTATAGACTACCATATATACAAAAATAGAAACGTTTAAACTAAAATAAAAAATTAGAATGTTTAAACTAAAATAAAATAAGAATTATTTTTAAAATATCTGAGGTAAATGACTTATTAAACTTTTCAATTTGGCATTCATAAATTTCATTTCCACTTAATTACAATAAAAGAAAAAATGTAATGCAGAATTTTAAACGATTTTTAAATTATTATAAATTAAAATTTTAAAAAATGAAAACAATTCTTATAAAAATTCATTATTAATCAAAATAAATTCTCGTCTCAAGACAATAGTGTTCTTAATATATCTTA
Organism: Acanthosepion lycidas; assembly: GCA_963932145.1. NCBI lineage: Eukaryota > Metazoa > Mollusca > Cephalopoda > Sepiida > Sepiidae > Acanthosepion > Acanthosepion lycidas. Next base: position 770,507 of record OZ010605.1, read on the forward strand.
GAAAAGCTTTTAATTGCTTTTATAGTTAAATAACAGTTTTACTGCACGTTTTTAGTTTACAATTCAGATAAGATTTTGGCAACTGGTGGTCCAGTTTGAAAAAAATTTAGATGATTTACATTCTCCAAGGAGTCTTACTTTTAACTAATAAAAGAAAATTTTGGAAGGAAAATTTAATTTCTTGAAATTAAGTGGGAGTGGGGAGTTTGAGGTAACATATGTATATAAAAAAAAAAAAAAAAAAAAAAAATTAACCAAGATTTAGAAAAAAAATAATTCCATTCATTTGTGAATAACACCTGAGAGTTTCGTTAAAATCTGACTATTTGATTTTTGCAAGAATTTCCAAATCAATGTTTTTCACTTGGGGGGGGGGGGAAAAAAAAAAAAAAAAAAACACCAACCATAATTCTTATGTCAACTGCTGACATAAAAAAAAATTTTAACCAAAAATTTCAAACTTACTAGAAAGCATTAAAAAAAAAAAATTAGTAAAAATACTTTGGTTTTTCGTCTTGATAAGAACTAAAAACAATGTGATGATAAAACTGTTTTTAAGTTTTGGGGCCTTTTTCATCATGCTATACTGTTTTTCAGTGAAAAAGTGGAAGTAAAATCTAGTTAAATACAATGGCTCAGTGGTTTAATACATATAAGTAACTAATAAATAAAAGTAAAACAGTAAAGTAAGAAAAATGTTTTTCTTAAACTTTAAATTGAAGATAGATTTTCAGCAAAATCCCCAAAAAGAAAAAAAAAAAAGAAAGAAAAAAAACGAAGTCTGTCTATATTCATTTACCAGTTGAGAATTAAGAGTATTAAAAAGTAGGCAAACATGGACCTTCATTCCTCCAATAAGAGAGCAGCAAAAGGACGCCCCCCCCCCGACTTTTTTTTTTTTTTTGTTTTTTAAATTACCTTTTTTACTCTTCGGCAATGTTTGTTTTAAAAAGCAATGGTTAGAATTGTAATAAAACCTAAACATGTGAAAGGGAATTTATACATTTTATACAAAATAAAATAAACTCTTTATTTACACTATATATTACATAATTTATTGGAATGCTTGGTAAAACACCAAATAATTACCAGATTTATAAAATGGTAAATGATAAATATTGCTTTAGTTTTAATTGTATTAGTTTTTAGAATATTGTAAATATCAAATTATTCAATTATTCATGTAAATAAACTAATAGTGTTTTATATTTTCATAGTAAATTCTTAAGAGCGAAAAAGAAAAAAAAAAAAAAAAATCCTAAATTCACTTTCATCATATGCTTAAGTGTTATTACAATTCTAATTTGCACTTTAAAAAAAAATAAAATAAATAAACATCACCAAAGAGTGAAAGTAGTTAAAATAAAAAGTTGGTGTCATGTGAAAAAGTTGGTGTCATGTGAAAAACCATCCTTTTGATACTCAGCCAGTTATGTGCCATGCATGATACACACTTATGCGATCATGTATCTTTCAATTACATGACTGATGAGGCAGATTCACCACTTGCAGTAGGTTGCCATTTCTCTCTTTAGTAGACCAGTTGCCATCCAAGGCTATAGAATCCAGTCTGTCCTGCTATTTGCCCATAGCTGGGAGGAGAAGATGAGGATTCATACCTTTCCCAAGGATATTAGCACATAAGTGAATGTAATGGATTCAAATGGAATTCGAACTCAGCTCTCCAATTCCTCACTCTGAGCCACTATCCATTACACCACTGTGTCTTTGATACTCCATTTTATTTTGGGAACAAAGGTCCATGTTTACCGAAAATTGCTTCATCAAATGATTTTATGTAAACCCGAGTTGGCCTAATCTAACAATTTAAGGTAAGATACCACTTGAAAAACCTTACTTGTTGACTAATATCATAAGCTGCAAATAATCCTTACAAGTAGACCTTGTTCTGAGCACAATGATCTGATAGAGACTCAAAAATGACAAAAATCTTGAAACAAATACGTCTACATGGATCAATGATGCAGGTTAAGAAATTAAAGATGAACCAAAATTCAACTTAGAGAATCTGAAACCATCTCTAAGGAGAAAATAATATTGCGGAGGTTACAAAATTATGAGGCATAGACGGGGGGGGGGATAAAAAAAATGGGAAACTGAATAAGAATAAGAATTTTGAATAAGAAGTAAAATAAATGTGTGCAAAGTTTTCCAACAACCATTTTAAACCTTGACCCCCCCCACCCCCGGTGAGTACAGATCTCTCATCCTGGGTAACTGCTATCCAATGGCTGGCTAGCTGGTATACTGGCTACTTGGGAATATGCACTTTCACAGTGGCCAGTATACACAGCTACTCACATTCAAAGATTCATTTGCCAAGAGACTGACGCAGAAACAAAATTTGTTTAAAATAAAACCGAATTATAAAGCCAAAGAAATTTAAAAAAATAAACTACATTTAAAGTGCAATGGTGCCAATAATAGTTCTGTAGATAATCAAGATGATATATGAACATGATACGCAAACAATTTCATTTCTTTGTGAGAGAAAAAAAACAAAACAAAACAAAAAAAAAAAATGATATATGAAAGTTTTATTATAATAAAAACGATTTACTAGTCACTAAGAAAAAAAAAAAAAAAAAAAAAAAAGAACAGAACAGAACATGTGAGCAATGAGTTTTTGGAGAGAATGAAAACAGAGAAAATATACTTGACATCAGGAAGAGGCAGTTGAAATTTCTGGAGAACATAATGAGGAAAGAGTTCTTGGAAAATCTAATACTCACAGGACAGATTGTGAGAAAGAGGAACAGAGGAAAACAGCGCATAACATACTTTATGTAAATGGATGGCAGAACAGGGTTTGGGAGAACTAACAAAAAGACAATTATTAAGAGCTACAAGAGACAGGAAAATATGGAGGGCCATGATCACCTACAATCTGAAGAGACATGGCACCTAAAAGTAGAGGAAAGGAAACAAATTCTTTCTCAAAGTTCCCACTGATATGTTCCATAAGGCCACATAGTTGACAAATGACTACCAAATGTTATAAGAGTATTGGTAACAGAATAAATACAGTGGTACCGGTGTGGTAACACATAATTTTGCAGTTTTTTTTTTTTTTAGTTTCCCAAATGGACAACACATCTATTCTAAAATCTATTATCAACTGCACAACAGTTATCCAGGATAGCATAGAATCAAATGCAAAACATCTGATCATTTTAAACCTTGTTTAATTGTATAAAAACAAAAGACTTTGTCAGAACAAAATAATAATTCTCTTTATATGTCACTAATAACAAAGCTTCCAGATAATCTCAATGCTTATTTGGTTCAGCTGCATCCTGAATTGTAATAGACTTGTATTTGTTAAACAAAGCCTACTTAGACAAGACTACACTTTCGGAGGAGAAAGTTACTTACAAAGGCTTTCAAAAACAATAGAATTAATCACCGTATGTATTCCAGTTCTAGAGTAATAAATAATGATAAAAGATATATTAAAAAATTCATTTTTTAAAAAAAAATAAAAATAAAATAAAAGATTAACTAGTAAGCAGGTAGATTTTGATTAGTCTTTTTTCTATGAGCTTCTTTATAGTCGTGTATCTACTAAAGTGAAGAAATAGTTAATAAATTCAATGAAAAAGAGAACGTGCCATATCAACATTATTGGGACCAAGACAAAGAACTATTTCATTTTTTAATTTTCTTGAAATTTATCCAAAGAACATACCTAAATGCCTTTTTGAAAACATTTACAACTACATCAAGTTTCAAATTTTCTTTAATTTTGTGTAATTACAGAGGTATAGTGCAAGCCAAAGATAACATTTTTGAGAATCCAATAGGAAATTAATACTCTTAAAATAATTTCATTTCAGGGAATATTGACTAACTCTGGCAGTGAATATAATAACTGCAAGCTTTTACAGAATTTAGCAAACTTCCCTAAATATTTCACTTTAAATCGGTTGATAAAATATCAGGAGACCACCTTACTTGTCATTCACTATACTTAACATATTTTATATACAAGTTGAAGAAATGAGGAAGGAAGGTTGCAGACGAGTTATTATTCATCTGTTAAGTTGACCTTTACTTGTTCCAAAGTCTCGTAAAAAGGACATTTACAGAAGCCAGTAATTGCTATTAAAGATTGAAACTGGGATGGCAAGAGGAATTCTACAGCTAAAATTTCCTGATGGCATTTAAAGCTTCCATTAGATTTGCAAATTTTACAGCACATACACAAAGACACACACACATACATACATTAAAATAAGATTTTGTATATTAGGTTTGTGTTAAAGTCCCCAGAACCAATCTTTTATAAACTGAACAGATGAATATATAGTAGAAATTCCTTTTAAGTAAAAACTGCAAACATACATGGTTGAAACAACAGTTTCTGGCTCCATCTTTGTACAATGTTAGGGAAAGTGTCTTAAGTTTACTCAACTGTGTGTCTAAACTAAGACATGTCTGAAGTGATATATTTTTCCATTTTGGAATGGAAATCATAGCTGAATATAAAATGTAATTTACTTTTATCTGAGGAGTAAAAGATGAATAAAAAAGGTACAGCAGAAGGTAGATAATGTAGAAGTAGGTGCAAGCACATATCAAGAATGATTTATGAAATTTAAGATTTTAAACTGAAAGAAAATGTTATAGAATTTAAAACTGATGAATTAGACAAACAGTATATGATTTTGAAGAGTACTAAGAGGAGAATCAGTCAACTTATTTGCATAAAACATTAGAACAAAAAGGTTATTTTCTTGTTAATCAGTGATTTTGACATGCAAGGTTTGCTTTCATGTTGCAAATGATGCACATTAAATGATGGAATTGAGAAGAGTTCTACATGCAGTGTTATGTCTAGACCTGTCACCTTCCCATGCAATACTACTTATCCAACCAGTAACTGCAACCAAAATGCTCTAAAAACTTAAATTATTCTTTTATAATAATAGATAACTGAAATGTGGTGTAAGACTATGAAAGAGTGGAACGTCAGTCCATTAGCTTTTCTGCTGGTGAGAAGGGTGGCATACCACCCAGCAAGATGAAAAACAATACCTGTGAAAGGGTGAATGAGCCTATCATAGGAACCAGTGTGTGTGTGCGCGTATATATTTTAGATTTTTTTTTTTTTTTTTTAAAAACGTACTCCAAATCTTTCTCCATATTTCATATATTCTCACACCAATTTAGATATAATTTTGCCAATGATGGTCTCTGACGAAGTGTTGGCTGAAAGGTGCCTAGGTTTAAAAAAAAAAAAAAAAAAAAAAAAAAAAACACTAAAATCATGTTTTTTCAAATCAATTTATGCATTGTGTGGCATCAAATTATATATATTAGTAACAAGCCTTGAATGACAACCTTCCAAGAGATACTGCCCCAATAAAAACAACTGCTTTACTTGGACTATCATGAGTGTGAGCTGGACTATCATGAGTGTGAGCTGGGCATCAGGAAGAACATCTGGCTTCGTAAAAACCTTGCCTCAAATCATTGACAAAACATCCTGTGAGGCAAGACCCTTGCTTTGTATAAGATTAATCCCAGCCCTGCATCAGCAAAAGAAATGGTTATGATAAGTCCATCAATTCTAAGGAGACTGTTTCATGAAATAAAACAGCAAAACATTAACACTTAAAGTATGTGTGTGTGAAAATGGAGATCGATTCCAACTAATATATATTTTTCTTCAAACTGATATCTAACGAAGATTTTTTTTTTTTTTTTTTTTAACTGACTGACACTTGTATCAAGATTGATAGTGAATGTAACAGTTTTTTTTTTTTTTTTTTTTAATTAATAACTATTTGTGCTCAGTTTTTGACATTAATAGCTATTTGCTGATGTGTTAAAATTTTGGAATAATGCTCTAAATTTAAAGTTCTTCCCTCTGATAAATATTACAATCTGATAATGTGCAAAATGTTTTATTTTGGAAATTGCAATAATTTAAGAACTTTATTAAAAAGGTTTTACAGTACTATCTTCTGGGGGGGGGGGGATCTGTTATAAACTTAATTTCCTTGAATTATCTAGCAGCTCTCAGTAATGCATCATCTATGAAAAACAAAGAATTAGTCCAGACAATAATAATAATAATAACTATATGTAAAATTGTACCAATTCAACATGGAACCACCAGTTCTGTTGTAAAGTAATCAACAAATTCTGCTAGTCATTAATGTGCTACTTAAATTAGCAAACATGTCCTGGTAAATTAAGTAATGAAAAACAAAATAAAGCGCCTGAGACTGAGTAATAGATAACGATTATCCAACTGCTGTAATGAGTGGAGACATTCCACTTACATGCAAAGAAGTCGATCATAATTCACATGTTTTTGAATCATGCCAACCTACTTTTCAAAAGTTAATAGACAATTCAAAGTTGTCACCAGTTTCTTCCAAATTCTTATTTCTGTATTCATTTTCAACAGTCAAGTTACAAGTAATTAAGATGTAAGCAATCACAGCGTTCTATGACTTCTTCTTTGCTTTAATATCTATAGATTGTAAATTGTTATGATTGTTTGCGGAAAGGCAGTGGGTTAGGGATAGAGACTTTCAGTGTCTCCAGTGTCTTGAATTTAAAGTTGTCCTCCTCCAAATTAAACTGGTTGCCCTACCAAGATTAGAGAGCTAAGTCTACTTCATTATTTTATTCATAACTGAAGACAAAGATGGCTTCACGCCTTTTTCAAAGTCATTAGCATGAAATTAACACAACTGCCATAGCCAGAATTTGTACTCGACGATTATTTTCCTACACTAATAACCATTATACCACCTGTACAGAATGTACTTCCTCTGAAAATAAAATACATTCTTTAACTATTTGCAGGAATTCATTCTATCTTCTGTATAATTTCTTAAAGATAATATAAAATTTGTTTTCTTCAACACCAAATGAAAGGCTGACCAATGTTACACAATTCATACAGGAAATCATCCCTACTCTTCTAGAACATTGATAAATGTTATGTACCCAATTCTAATCAGAATCCCAGGCACTTGTGTTAGCTTTAAGAGGAATTTAAAGTAAAGAAAAAACTAGAATGAGATTTTATATATATATATATATATATATATATATATATATATATATATATATATATATATATAGAGAGAGAGAGAGAGACTTTCACAATCAGATACAATTTTTTACCCAAACTATGTTCATAATATACAAGATTCTTTTTGCTACCAGTCTTAATATTTTTCTATGACAGTAAAAAGAAGGCATTATATAATGCCTTCTTTTTACTGTCATAGTGCTTACAAAAGGGAAAGGATGGTCCTGAAAATTTCTTTATCTAACCAAGAAGAGCTTCAAACATTCTGTAGTGTAGTTATTTGGCCAGATTTTGAGAAATAGGTCAGCCCAAGAACTTCAGCATTCCTTCGTATGTCTATAAACTCCTTACTTTCAATGAGAAAAAAAAAAAAAAAATTATATCTATATACCAATGTAGTAGTGGGAAACAGATAAATAAAGGCAAACTAGATGATGGGAATGAATGACAAAAAAGTTAATGTTGACAGGAGATATCCAAGATAAATTATACTATAAGTTATAATAAAGTAATCTTCCCTAGTTTTATTGTGATTTTCCAGGAGCAAGTCAGTTTATATCAGGTTGGTGCAAAAATAATGTTGTTTTCTCACATGTTACTATGTGAGAAAACAACATTATTTTTGCACCAACCTAATAGATATTGCATACACACATGAATAAGCAATGTACATATATTTTATGAAATAGCATCATAATCCAACTACTTCACCGCCAATTATTTTGGTAAAAACATTTCATTTTCACAAATTTTTTATTCGTTCTTAATATAGTAACTATTAGGTTGGTGTAAAAATAATGACGTAATAGTGTAGTTTTTTGACGTATTTTTTATTACGTCAAAAAACGACATTATTACGTCATTATTTTTGCACCAACCTAATAAGAAACTAAAGCACCTTGAGGTACCTAAGTCATGGCTAACACTACTACTAGACACAGGAGTTGAGAATTGGGCACATTTCAAGCTCAGAAAGGCATAAAAAGAATCACGATAGACATATAAACGGGTCTATAGCTGGTTTTTGAACGATATGCTTTGGACGTGTTTATTCGTCCATGTCTGAAAAAGACTTTTGGTAAAAATGTATATTCCACCAGGGAAGAGTTTAATATCGGCTCTATGTATTCAAATATTTTCTGTATGTCAGAGAAAAAACTCGATTTTTAGAGAACTTGTTCCTATCAATAGGTCAATTACGATTGTTTCCATTTGAAGGTTCTAAACTTTTGAAAACTGCATAATTGCAAAGTGGAAAAGTGGAAAACTTAAAATAGGAGACCAGTTTTCCCATCTATATTTATCTTGAAATTTTGCTTAAAAGTACAATAATACCTTAGGATATAAGTGTACCAACATACAAGTTTTTTTTTTTTTCTAGATATGAGCCGGTGTGTGGCTGAATTTTTGCCTTGAGATACAAGCTGAATTTTGAGGTATGAACAAGTCTCAATTAAGCATCCTCTAGTTGGCACAATAAATGCCAAGCTGTGAGAGTATTTCAACTTGCAGTAAATGTGTTCACCTCGCTCTGGATGTATCTATGTTGTGCTGCATTGAGTCTTCTTTTGTCGTTATTGTGCAAAATTCCTTTAGTGAAGTCATGGGTCCAAAGAAAGTAAATGTAAAGAGCAGTAGTGAAAAGTCAAAAACTATGACTTCGCTTGAGGTAAAGCAGGAAATTATAGAAAAAAAACAGGAGGAAGACATACAAGTAATGGATTTCATGAAACCATATGAGTGTTCTATATCAATGATAAATAAATAAAAAAAAAAAAAAATTATAAAAATTTAGTTACTGTAATAAATAAAATTTAAATGTTTTGAAAAATTAAGTGATAAAATTAATGTTCGGTATCAGACTAAGCTAGCTGTTGTTGTCCCTCTCTCTCTCCCACACCGCCAATTGGCCTACAAGATATCTGAAGTTCATGGTTTAGTACAGTTTATTTCTTTACAATTTTTTTTTTCTCTTATTTTATTGTTTGCAAACTACATTTCTTGTTTATTCACACATTTTTGCCTGTAAGAAACCCACAAATACAAAAATTGGGGGCGAGTTTTAGGAAAATAAGAGATTTTTAGGGGGCTTAATTTCAATAGGGAAAATTTAGTGTTTTGAGTTACAAGCTCAGTCTTAGAATGAATTAAACTTGTATCTCATGGCATAATATTACTGTATATATAAAACAATTTCAAGCAAATTCATCTTTATTTTCATGCTATTCTAAAAAAAAAAAAAAAAAAAAAAAAAAAAAAGAAATCATACAGAACTTTTAATTTATCAAGCTGTTTCCAAAACTGTTATACATTTTCAAGATATAAACAAGTCTATAATGTAGGTTTTTCTAATAGAGTACCAAGCATAATTTGCATTCAATTATATATTTTTATTACTGCAAATGTTATTTTTAGTTGATACCCAAGTAGATGAAATACTGTTTAAAATAAATAAAGCATCTACTGGGTTGCAGACTCAAAAAAAAATTTAAAGAAAAATGGGACCTCCGGCAGGATTTGAACCTCCCTTTTGTTGCGCTTTTATTACCCCCACCCCACTTTGTTTTTGTGTACTTGCTCCTTGATCCATTTGTTCACACTGGTCATGTTGGCTGCTAAATGCTTTCTACTGTTGCCTTCAATGTTCCCTGTGAGGGCTAAACTTTTTTTTTTTTTAACCACCTTTCTACATTACACATCCCCAGATCTTTTAGATTTCCATTATCAGAAGGAAGGTTCCTTGAAGTTATTTCGTTCCCTAAAACTTTCACATGCACTGTCCATAATATTCTCAGTGTTCATTAGCACCAATGTTGCTTCAATTAATTCCCTTATTGGCAACAAAATTTTCTGAAATTTATCACCATAAAACAAAGTGAACCTATATTTGCATTATGAGAAATGTAATTTTAATCTAATCTATATCAGTTTCTACTACATAAATTGTGACTAGCCTTTCATCTAATTGAATCAATATGGTAAAAAAAAAAAAAAAAAAAAAAAAAACATTTCAAGAGATGCCAACTTATATATGCTTGGAATCAGCCCAATTTCTATTTGAAAATATGCCTGGTTGTGAATTATATCTATTAAAAGGAACAAGTATACTGCTATATAAATACACATCAGACCTTTAATGTGTTATTTAGATTTTGAAGATATGAAGAACTTGACAAGAGTTGTAGGTTGGGTAAAGGAAATTGGCCCTTCAGCTACTATAGGTTATATAACCATTGATATTAATGTCAAAAATAGATAAATATGCCACTTCACTTATATATTGGCAATATTTATAGGTGGTTGATTTTACAATAAATAGCTTTCTTCAAAACTGGAAAAAAGCATATGGAGAAAATTAGTTTTAGGTATCTTGTAAACGGTCCCGTTTCAGCTGGTAAAACTAAAATCTATGCATCTACACAGATAATTTATTCTACTTAAATATCAAGTTATGAAATGTGCATTAAAGATAAGGATATTTTTTTTTTTCTTTTGGGCTAAAATATAAGAAAACTTGTTTTGCAAAATATTTTAGTATGTTTTCTGAGTAATGGTTTCATAAGAAATCTATTTAATTCTACATAAAATAAAATGAGAAATCTACTTAATTCTTCTTAAAATAAAAAGGTTACCATCATGAAAAAATAAAATAAAATAAAAAATAAAAAAAATAAAAACAAAATAGTAACAGAAAAAATTTTTTTCAATTTTTCTTAACAATTATAAATGAAAAATTTTAAGTAAATTTCACTCTAAAATTTCAATCAAACTGCCTTACGAAAAATTAGCAGCACCCCCCCCACCACCAACACAGTGATGAAAATTAATATACACAGATTTACTCGATTAGTGCCTTCATATTGGTTGTAAGGAAAATGGAAATGAAAAAGACGTTTAAAATTAGAAAGTGACAACTGAAATTTCTTTGCCCCATGATGAGGAAGGAGAGCTTGGAGAATTTGTTATCTACTGGACATATTGAACACAAAAGAGACAGGAGAAGGCAGCAGGCCACCTATCTGAAAAGCTGAAATAAATGGATGGCAGAACAGGACTACTTGACAAAGGGATAAACATAGTTAAGAGATACAAGGAATAGGAAATTGTGGAGATCCATGATAGTCCACCTTACATAGATCCTCCAGTGTGTAAAAAGATTCTTGATAATGTGGTAATTTATAACTCTTTATTCAATTTACAGGAATGATTGTTCCCCATTCCACTAGTCATACTAGAGTTAATCTAATAGCCGTTAATGACTAGTCTCTTATTAACCCAGAGTATCTATTGAACTCCTGATCCAAGTCACACCTACTTAACCAATACTTTTATCCACGAGGCTAGGTGTCCTGAAGATAAAAATATGGAGCAATTGTATTTGTTTTTGCTGTTTCAGAGACACTGAGAGAAACAAAATTATACAAAGTAAATTGTATCAAATGATAACTCAATAAGTGATATGTGCATAAAGAAAATCCATATGGCTTTAGACACTGTATCTACTTTATTTTAATATGAGTAACAACAATTCTAAATGATTCTTAATAGTAATCATGTGAAACAATTTTCCAATTATAAAGACTAGTTAGGAACTATTTTATTTTTACTTAGTGCTTATAGTTAAGAAAAAGAAAAAAAAAAAAAAAAAAAAAAAAAAATAGCATATACGCTTTTATTTTTTTTTAATAACAATAAAAATGTAATTTTTTTATTATTATTTACTACCTTAACTGGCTTAAAGGCCATCCTATTTAAGCTATCTTGACTGGGTCTTTATCATAATAGGTAGAAAGGAGTAGATGTGACAGGCAACAATAAACTACAGAAGAACTCAAAATTGATCACTGCATTTAACTATTGCATTAATATTTAAGCTTACCTTTTAAAAGTTCAATGATAATTCTTCTGCTGGTACTGAATTTAAAAACAATTTGATGTACGTAGATCCTTACTTTCCATACAAACAATTTTTATTTCAACGGTGACTTTCACTGGATTTCGCAATTAATTTTGATTATTCCCGAATTTATTTCCAACTTATAAAAATTGTTATTATATATATATATATATATATATATATATATATATATATATATATATATATCCCAAAACCAGTAATGAAAACTTGGGAATACAAAATTTCAGGTCCGGATGCAACTAGGAATGTTTTTAATTTGTTCACGAAGTCAGCCTGATTCCAAAAATGGTATGATATGCTGAACTACAGCCTCTAAGAGTAAAGTTGAAAACAGTGTGACACAGTGACACACTGGCATCCGCATTTATTATATAGAAGATGAGCTATTGAGAGTGATGTCCCTTTAATTGGAAAAAAAAAAAAACAAAAAAAAAAAAAAAACCCTGTAACAGTGATATTTGCATTTATTATATGGAAGAAAAAAAATTTACAAATGCATATTGCAAGATAAATATGCAAAACAAATGTTTTTTATTACTGGGAGTGATTGAGAAAGCTTAAGTGAGGAGACAATATAACAACAGCATTCAGGAAGACAGAAGATGGCAACTGGCATTGCATTTAAATTTTTAAAGAATGTAGATGGCAGGGAAGAAAGCAACTGGAAGAGAGTCCCACAGGCAGAAAAAAAAAAAAAAAACAAACAAACAAAATAAAAAACAAACCAAACTTAGTTACATCTGGCTATATCAACAGTAAAATAAGGAGACGTATTTGCCAATCTAGTAAAGGACAAGAATCTCAGTATAAGAATTGCCATGAAAATATTTATAGAAAAGACAAAAGGAAGCCATGTCACAATAGTGGAGAAAGTAAGTGAAGTTAAGATGTCAGGTCAGAACTGATAACATTACAGACTCTTTGAATTTTGTCAAGAATCGAGATATACATCAGGAGCACCAGACCAAATATGGCAGCAGTATTCAATGCACAGACAAATGGAAGATTTATAAATGTGCAAAATGGATACTGGTAAGAAAAATTGTCTGGCACAACACAGTGATGCAAACTTCCCAGCAGCAGACCTAGCAACCAATATAATCTTTCTACTCCATGACAATGGTAAACAGGAAACCAAGAAAGCACAAAGAGTTACTCTCCTGAAGGTTAGTATCAGCCATACTGATGGAAGGTAAAAAATGGTTTTCTATGATTAAGAGAATTATTTTAGAGGCATTAAAAGCATTCTAACAAGACAATTTGAAGCATTTCTAATTTGAAAAGACTGAAGTTTCTCATTCTTCAAAAAACCAACAAGTGAGAAATACCAAAAGACATTGGTATAAATATCAAAAGTAATTTATTACATACATTAGCTACCTGACATTACTAAAAATAAAAAAATTGCACATTGTTTTTATATTTATGAACAAATATGAGAGAAAAAAATAAAAAATACTTAAATAGAGCAGTACACATACTCATATTGCTCTGGGTATTGATTATTTCACCTAATAGGTAGGAAAGTGAGTGAAGTTGAGATGTCAGGTCAGAACTGATAACATTACAGACCCTTCTTTGAATTTTGTCAAGAACCTTGAGATATACATCAGGAGCACTAGACCAAATATGCCAACAATATTCAATGCATGGTCGAATGGAAGATTTATAAATGTGCAAGATGGATTCTGATAATAAAAATTGTCTGACATGACATAATGAACCATAAAGAACTAAATTTACATAAACCTAACTATAGGGGAACATATTATAGCCTATTGTGAAGAAACTGCCTGCATACAAATAAGAAATGAATTGATTAGCAAATAGAAAGGGATATATAAGGATGTGTCTTCTCCTCAGATTAATTTTCAAATTATTTTTATATCTCAAAATATGTAGATATGAGAAAGAGAGAAGAAATATAGAGTGATACACACTCATATCACCTTGTGTATAATAATTGAATATTTCCCTATGTAATCTTGATATAGCCCAGCAATATATTACAAGATTAGTCAGAATGTCAGTTTAAGTAAACAATAAGTGTATGATAATTACTTCTTAGAAATACTGAGAGCAGCACAAATAAAGTCAATAAAATCATTCTGAAATAAAATAAAGAATTTAAAGAGCAAAAGTAAATTTGAGGACACATGGCACAGTGAAAAAAGGCGTTAGTTAGATCCAGTGACAGGAACCAAAGAGTGGAAGTTCAATACCTGGTTAAGGCGGTGGAAAACTTGGAGAGGGGAATTAACAAGAGACAACTGATAACGGACATCTATTAGACATGGCACGTGGAACTAGAACAGCCTACCCCAGGGAGCAAAATAAAGGGTTCAGTTTGACATTCCAACCATCTGAAGAAGGCCGGAGTGTACAACAGCTGAAACGTTGTGATAAATATGGCAACAAGGATGAGGACAATAGTCCGAATAATGTAAATTTGGTATCAGATGTCACATCTTTCTTTCTGCTCCATGTCGAATGAAGTTTGAAAAAAAAAAAAATAAATAAATAAATAAAAAATAAAATAAGGTCAAATTTAAAGTTTTATTTTTTATAAATGTCATGTAATTTATAAACAATAGAAGCATTATATAAATTTATTTTAACAAGTCAGTATCAAGATAATTTTCCGAGCATCAAGTTAAATTTTTAATGATCATGCCATAAAAGTTTGGCTGTTATATCTCACAATATTATGGCTATTAAACAGGAGACAAGCCCACTTGCTTTGTGATATTTATTATCTGTCCAGTTTTCCATAAATACAATCTCAAATTCAACTAAATATTTGTCCAATATATATCAATGAATTTGCACATGTTGCAAATAACCTGAATTTTGTTGTGTGGCAGTTCAGTTGCTAACAGTACAATCTTCCAAGCTGTATTTTTAAAATGTACTAAAAAAAATAATATACACACCCACCACGGAATTAATTTTTATTATTTATTAGTCCATCAAAAATTAGATATTGATATACTTGGAGATATCTTAAATTTTTGAAAATTTGATCCAAACATGAAAAATAAAAAATAGAATAAGTAAATATATTTATTTACATATACCTAAATTGCAAATAAACAAGGTAGGGTCTATTGTGCACATTTGTTTTTTTGCCGTTTTAAAATCTGTGTGTACTGAGCTGCTACATGACATCTGTCCTCCTATATGGTAGCAAATGTTAGTCTCTCAAAAGATGAAGAGACTTGAGGCAGCAGAGATGTGGTTCTACAGAAGGATGCTAAGGATATCATGGCGCGAGCATGTAAGCAACAATGAGGTCTTCGAGAGGATTCAAACAAGGAGGAAGCTTATATTTAACATAAGGGAGAGGTAGATGAAATTTCTGGGACTTGTAATGAGAAAGGAGGGCCAGAAGAATCTGATACTCACAGGTCAAATAGAGGGAAAAAGAGACAAAGGAAAGCAATGCATGACATGCCTGGCAGGCTGAAGCAATTGGATGGCAGAACGTGATCTGAGGGAGTTGGCAGAGGTATGAAACTTATTGAGAGCTAGAAGGGATAAGAGAAAGTGGCGAATCATGATCACCTACGTCCTGAAAGGACACAGCACATAAAAAGAAAAGGTTAAACAGATGAGACAGCCAAGCACATTCTTCAAAACAATGTCTGACCCTGTCAGGAGAGGAAGGAAAATATTTTATTTACTATAGGTTGATTTACTTTAATCTGCCATTGAAAAGATCACAGATGAAAGAATAGGAGTAATTGAGCTGAGGTTTTTAAGTACCAAGTTCATAGAATAACTTAGAACAAATAGTTCTTTGGAGAAATTAAAAATAAAACCAGTTTATGACATTAAAACAAACAGCAATTAGAAAACAATTGATAGGCAAAATTTCCAGTTATCACCTTTTTAAAACACAGAGCCCAGATCAAGCCATTGTTCAGTGTACAACTTCACAAATTCAATTGGTATTTGACAAAATGCTTAATTTTTAATAGGCTAGAATATACAACTATGCATTAATTCTTACAAAGAGTTACAAGGAATAGTAAATCTCTTTCAATTTATTATAACCAAGATCTTTTAAAATATTTTTTTTTTAAAAAATGACACCTGTTTGCATCAGGCTTTCACCACCTTGAACCTCATTACAATATGCACAGATTCGAGTTACACAATAAATTTTAATTAGAATATCTACTACCCATGAGCATGTATGTACACACAAGAGTTTTACACACAGTAAAACACCTTCATGTACATTTCCTAAAATTAGCTTACACAATTTTTTTGAACTAAAGAAAAGGCTGTAATATAAAATGTTTTCTGTTCATGTATTCTTTGTTTTGAACAACACCAGAGAATTCATAGAAAAGCAACATTTGAAGATGCCATTCTGATGTCTACAAACAAGGATTTTTCACAAAAATCCCGAAACATTTCTGAACTGATGGAAATAACACAAAGCCACTATCCATACTAAAACATTTCACCATTGTAAACAACTGCAAAACAATGGATACTTAAAATTGTAAAGGAATAATTTCATTATTTAATCTCAGACTTTCAGTGTTTGTATCAATCTAGTTAAAAAAATTTTTTTTAAACACAAGACAATATTTACAGTTATATTAGGGAAGTAATGGTTACTTGTACAAGTTTATCGTGATACCTGAATTGAGTATATGATTGTACCGTCATCATTAATGATTAACATCTGTTCAAACTTTCTTTAAGCCTCTGAGGTATCCTTTTGTAGATAAGATTTTTTTTTCTTGGTGCCTACAATTCATTTGTTCTAGTTTTTACAAAATAGGAAAATTTACCCCAATATGATATAAATAGATACGAGTAAAATTTAATTTAAAAAAAAAAAAAAAAAAAAATCAAGATTCCTTTTCTTTATAAATATTAACACCCAAAAATTATTCAACCAGTTCATTCATACCTGTTATTTTTATATATTTTAATATTATCTTGGGACTTGTAATCATAATTTAATCATTTAGAGCTATATATTTCATTGTCAGGTTATCAGGTATCTGATGTATCAAACAGGTGTTAGTTAAATGTATTGGTAATCCAACCACTAGAAAGAAAAGACAGCATTTTGGCAAGAATAAATTTGGGAAGAATAAATTTAGAAAAAACAAAAAAGAATATAAGTGTGTTGTCAAAGACAATATGTAATCAAGAGCTTACATAAATGTATACTTATTTTACTTAAATCGCTTCATTTTTAACAGGAGAGCACAAAATTAAAAGCCTCAAACCAAAGTTATTGTAAAAAGAACAAAATTCCAAAATATTTATTAGGTTGGTGCAAAAATAATGACGTAATAATGTCGTTTTTTGACGTATTTTTTAACGTCAAAAACTACATTATTACGTCATTATTTTTGCACCAACCTAATATTATCTGTCATTTGCTCACATTACACAATAAATCAACTGTAAAATTTAATTCTATTTATAGCTAAACTATAATTTGGTTTAGATCATTCTAAGAGAGATCATTCAACACCCACCACAATAAAAATAGAGTAAACTAACTGCTTCTGAGTCACAAGTCTCAAATTTTTTTTTTTTTTGTTAGCTTTAGATAAAATTGATATCTGATAAACAAAGACTCAGATGCATTTACATGAGCTCACCATAGCACAAATGAAATGCTTACAACTAGCACACTGTAAGTATTTACAAGTCTACAAGTTTTACCTTTACTAAGATTAGCTCCATTTTACCTCTTACTCAGACAATTAGCATTTAATTAGAAGTACACAAAGTGGTGATTTATCTAGCCCATTATTTCTACTTGATATAAAATTGCCTAAAACAGTTTCTTTAACTGGAGGTTTAGAACAAAGATCAACTACTTTAAATCATTATAATACAAACTTGAAATATCATTTAGGAGTAAATGGCTCTATGACAAAAATTCATTTAAAAAAAAAAAAAAAAAAAAAAAAAAAAAAATCAAATTCTTGATAATATTATTGTAGATTTTCTTTAAAGATAGGTTTTAATTTTTTTCTGTAGAAAGAAATTGGATTTTAATTTATGACAAAAGAGTGGTCTATTTTAAATTATTTTAAAGACTTTTAATAAACCACAACTCATTTTGAAAAGTCATTAAGCATGAAACATGTTTCACTTTTATTAAAGCTTTGTCAAAAGAGATTGAGTGAAAACAGACAAAAAGACATGAAATACTGATATCATGAATTATGTTTGAGCCAATTCTCATTGGTCAGACACATATCACATTTATTAAAACCATGGATAATTCTTTGTGTATATAAGTTTGTTGGCCATTTAAACATACAAAATTCTTCACAAACCTACATACATAGAATTATCAATGGTTTTAATACACATGACTGAATAAAACAGAATTCAAAATATCAGTGTTTCATGTATTTTTTGTCAGTTTTCACTCCATCTCTTACGAAGCTTTAATAAGAGTGATCCAATTTCAATGATTCATAGCTCATTCAAAAGCCCTAGAAAAGTTAGGTGTAGGGAATGATTTTTGTTGAGCTCAGATTCAGGTTTGCCAGATTATGTGAGGTTAAAAATATATATTAATATATTTTACTAGCCATTATCATTGCTTTCACGGTTCATAGGAGTAACTTTTATTTTTCTTTTGAATCCAAAATTGCAGTGCACATTTTATTATAAACTAGCTTAAAAGCCACTCTAATGGTTGGCATTTAAGCTAGCTCGAGGAGGACTCTTGGTTTGGCCATCATCACATTAGCCAGGGGGAAGTAGATGCAATAATGAGTATCATAACCAAACATCCCTATCCAAATATTTTTAGCATTTAAATGAAACAAAAACAACAGTAAAATGAAAATTATTAAAAAAAAAGAAAAAGAAAAAAAAGAAAGAGAGAGAACTTGTAGATCGTTAAATACCCCATGTCCTTTGTGCCTAGATGAAAAGTTATAAGTTTCTGAAAAATAAAGATTTATTAAATTAAGGAAAAGAAATAAGTTTTTTTGAAGACACTGTATTGTTTACTTTAAAACAATTTAAAAAATTGCATAATTATATATCTATTATTTAATCAAATAAAATAAGGAAATGCGTAATTCCTAAATTTTAAATCTTAATTTTAACAATGCCATATCTAGTATGCTAATAAATATAATATAGTATTTTAGATCTTTATAAATAAAAAATATAAATATATAAAATACGACTAAGACAATCCCAATGCATTTTATAAAAAATAAAAATGCCACCCTGCACCCAAAATGACAACAGGATGACATGTTCTCATAAGGAAGCCAGTATTGACAGACAGAAATTACAAACCCACATTTAACTTATATTTATACTTTGCCATCTTAAATTAGGCTTGCATCCTGATTTGCACCCCCCAAAAAAAGACAACACCCTTTTAAAATTTTGTAATCCCTTTCCTCTCTCCAACTTAAACTATATGATAGCATTTAGCTTTAAAAATAAAAAAAAGTAAATCCTTTTATTCACAAGTTATTCAACATCACTTGAGAATTGAACAAAAAGTTTAATTCTAAGTTTAATTTAAAGTTTAGTTTTTAGTTCCTAAATATGGTAATTTCTGTAATATATATATATATATATATATATATATATATATATATATGTATGTATGTATGTATGTATGTATGTACACACAAAACCCCCATTGCTTTCAAAGGTGCATAGCAAACAGCTGTGACTTGAAAATTTTATTGCTTATATTTATTAAAAACAAAAGAGTTAATGGCAGAAATCTGATATTTGAAACAAAAAAAAAAAAAAAAAAAAAAAAAAAAAAAAAACATCATTTACTTTTTCTTTTTTCACCTAAAGCAAGGTAATAATGCCACTAGTACACAGTGTATTACTGAGAGTGAAAGAGAATGAGAGGACTTTTGTGAGAAGTGTGAAAGAAGACAAAGGAACAGGATTCAGGAAGACAGAACATGGGGAATTACATTACATTTAAATTTTTGAAGATAGTAGATGGCAGGGAAGCAAGAAATTGGAAGAGAGTTCCACAGGTGAAAAGTAGAAGAAAAGAAACTATTATTAAAATAGAATTGATGATTGCATGTAGCTAGTTAAACAGTAAAATGGTGAGACCAAGCTGCCAATCTAGTAGCATGCTTAAATTTATACAGTTGAGGCTCTAAGGAGAAAAGCTCATTAGAGCAACTGGCTGTAGCAATAACAGTAGAAAATTTGTATGTAAGCTTTTAAAAATCTACTTTCGACACAAAGGGAAAAAAAAAAAAAAAAACTTTACAGAAAATGATTTTAAGCCAATCATACATCTCACAATTACATTTTATGAAATGTCAAAATATATCTGGACACTAAAAATATTTAGAAATTAAATTAGTTGTAATTTTTTTTTTGTAACTTTATGAAATAGACAAAATTAGTCTCAGAATGAAAAAAATTAAAAACTTATTGGGAATTCTATTTTCTTTTTTTTTTTTCTTTTTTTAAATCGGAATCACCCCAAGCAAGGCAGTAATGTCACTAAAACACAAGAGGTGGCAGTGTGTGAAAGAATTAGGAAACATCAATGGTAAGGGTAAAGAGAAGAGAAGTCATCAGGTGGAGAGTAGAGAGCAATTGAAATTGCATTTAAATTTTTGCAAACTAAAGTTTACTGTAAAGCATGGTGCCAGAAGGGAGTTCCACAAGCAAGAAGTGCAAGAGAAGAAACTGTTAGCATAGAACTTATGGCTAGATCTAACCAGTTCAAGTGTAAATTGAGATCTCGATGTCAGTCTAGTGCTGTGCTTAAATTTGAAAAACTATAGGTACCATAGCAAAAAGCTCATCTGAACAATGATAGTATTTACCATGAAAGTATTTATAGAAAAGACAGAGAGGCAACCTTATGGTGGTGGGAAAGTGACTAGCACAGAGTCACCAGATCAGGATCAATAATATTGCAGATTTTTCTTTGGATCTTACCGAGGAATTCAAGGTAAATAGCGAAGGCACCAGACCATATGTGACAGCAATATTCTAAGCATGGATGAATGGTAGACTTATAGATATGTTAGATTCTGGAGAGAAAATTGCCTCACCTGACATAGTGAACAGATTTTCTTAGCAGCTGACCTAGCAATGGATTCAATATAGTCTTTCCACTTCATATCAGGAGAGAACGTGAGCCTGAGAAGGCGCAACAAGTCACTTTCCTGGAGGTATTTTTATTTTTAATAATGCATAAAGATTTGATTCAGAGAAAAAAAAAAATTATTTTAAAAGAATTGTTATTTAAAAAATATTTTCATTTTTATAAATAAACTTTTTAATATCTTAAATTTACTATGCTCCATGGATATTTCTGAAATGTTAGTAATAGTGTTCTCTTTTTTTTTCTTTTTAAGAAATCTAAATTTTGATAAAATTCACTGAGCAGAATGTCCTTAAAAAAAAAAAAAAAAAAAAAAAAAGTTTGTTTTTTTAGAGGGGATTTGCAATTAGAATATGTGGAAAATTAAAATTTATTTTCTTGATGGGTTACATAAACACACAAGTTGTGTGTGTGTGTGTATATATATATATATATATATTTCACAGTAAAATACAAATAATCTGCAGTGATCTGGCATCTTAGATTCAGTCAGTTTCACCAAACACATAACGTCCCTGAGCTTTTCTATAAATATTTTCATCGTAATTGTTATGATGAACTTTCCTCTTTGGTGCCTAGACTTTATGAATTTAAGCTCAGTACTAGATTGGCAGCAAGGTCTCATTTTATGGTTGAAATGGCTAGATGGAACTAAGTTCTATGCTAACAGTTTTTTTCTCAATTTCTTGCTTGTGGAACTCTTCCTGATTCCCCCGTCAACTTTGATTTTCAAAAATATAAATGCAATGTCAATCATTATCTTCTTCCTTCTTAATTCTTGCCTTTTATTATTCTCTCTCCTTAATGTCTATTTTTTCCTCATTCTCTCACTCGGTAACCCAATGCATCTTAGTGGTTTTATTGCTTTGCTTGGAGTTAGTGCTGGTGTTAATGAAACCGAGTTATGCTACCTGTGAAGGATGTATGATGGCGTATCTAATTACAGGTACATAAAACTAGTTCATGCTATAAATTTACTTGGAAAAAATAAAATAAATAAATAAAAAAAAAAAAACAATAAATAATTTTTTTAAAATTCACACACTAAGCAATGAAAATTTTCACAATTAAAAATATATGAAGACTTCTGTGCAAATTCTACACTTCCCAAAGGGGGGAAAAAAAAAAAAAAAAAAAAGCTTTTTTAATCAATATTTTTTGGAGATTGGGTACGAGTGGAATTACTGACTCACCCTGCTTGTTTTTTTATACAGCTTATTCATCTCCCTTTGCTCACAATTCTTTCACATGCATTTAAAAAAAAAGAAACTCTTTCAAAATTACTTACATTCAAAAAAAGTAAAAAATATTCAGGCTTAATACAAACTTTTGTGTGAAAAATTAAAAAAAAAAAAAAAATTTAAATAGAAAAGAGAAATGAATATCAGTTATTGTTCTTTCCTGGGAATTTCCATCCACAATATTAAGGGAAATGATTTTAAATGACATTAATAGTCACTTGACATTATTCTTTGTTTCTAATAGTTCTTAAGTCAACAGGTTAAATTCTGTTTTTATCAAATACTTTAAAGTTTAAATTATAATCATAACTGCAGATCTAATATTCAAGTCGAGGCTTCTTTGTGGAGTTTTCAGCCTTGTTTGTCTCCAAGGAAGAATTTGTGTTAAATACTAAAAGCAATAATATACAGATGCTAAAACATTGTATATAGTAATAAAAAGAAAAATATAAGTGTGGTAGGTATGTTACTTAGAATATGGAATTCTACCAATTCATTATTCCACATCAAACAGGTTGCAGAAATTTACAGACACAACTTATAGAAATCAACGAAGCTGAAATTACTTAAAATTAGATTTTGTTAGATGTAGCGTGCTAATACAAAGTCATTTAATTTCATTTTACATATTGTTTATTCATTTATTAAGATCACATAAAATCAACAATAAACAAAATAGTGACTTGTATCTTCAACACGATAACCAAATTGCAATTTTGAAACTTCCATGAAAACGCAATTTTGATGCAAGAATAACCAAAATTCTTACATACCAGTCTAATATTTTAGAAGTATTTTTCATCCTTTTATCTAATAGGTTTCAAAAACTTACAATATTAATACATCTTCGAGGATATAGATTTTACAGGTCTAAGCTTTCATTCAAATTCTAAATTGGTATTTACTCCTTGCTAACACAAACAAAATCTTAGACTCCAGTTTCATGTTAAAATCAAAAGCACAGATTCTCTCATTAAACTGGGAATTCTTATAAACATTAATCTGAAATACATTTAAAAAATAAAGCATTTCTCTTTTTAATTTAAAAAAAAAAAAAAAAAAAAAAAAAAATGCAACTAATTTCTTAAAATTAGTCAAAAATTTTTCGGTAATCCAACAATGACTTATAAAAGTATTGGTAATCATCGGGAAATGTGTGTAAGAACTCACTGCCCTCAGGTTAAAGTTTTATTATATTTAAAACCACTCCTAGATTATCAGATAAACTAACCAGTTTATCAACTTTGTAAAAGAAAGCATATTAAGACTCACAATGCCACCCACAAGGTATGGACAAAAGCCAAGATTTTATTTAGAATAAACCTCACCAATAAATATTAGTGTGGAAACAATTTAAACTGCTAACAGGAATTAATGTAACATTATAGCTGTAAAAATGTTCAGCAAGTTTCCAAGTTAAGAGACAAAAATACTTTAATAAAAAAAACAAAACAAAAAAAAAAAAAAATTGTATGAATTATCGGAATGTTAAAAGGAATCAAACTGGTATCAGAGAACATATTTTCTATGAAATTTCTGACATTCAAAACAGTAAATGTAGTTAATAGTGTTTATTATAAACAAAGCACTTAAATATTTGTATCTATAAAAATAATATATAAACAGAAAATATATTGAAATATTTGTCAGACTTAGTCCATTTCTTTATATATATATTAGTTGTCCACTGATAGACTGTTTTGCTGTATCACAGCTCGTATGTGGCTAGATGTTCAATTGCCTCCAGCTATGCTCGAAACCCAACTAAATTGGCATCAGTCAGAGAATCTAGTCCTAAGCCATTGGTGCACGGCAAAGATGAAGATGAATTTAAGCATATTTATTTTTAGATAAACATGCCAGTGACTGAGAGAACTATTTATTTTATTGAAGAGTATTGCATTATATATAAGTCAAATCACTGGTGGGTAGTGACACAATTGCCAGTTTCATGGACTTTGACACAATCATCAGGCGGTGGGTATGTGAAAATTATAGCTGAATAAATTTGACATTTGTAAAAATGTTCAGCAAGTTTCCATGTTAAAGATAAAAATGCTTCATTTAAAAAAAAAAAAAAAAAAAAAAAATGTGAGAAAGGAATATTGAAAACAGTTTTTCATATAAGTATAAACCAGTTAC
>OZ010605.1:800000-857500 GCA_963932145.1 Acanthosepion lycidas
TTTTATCTGTTTTACCAAAGAATCTAGCATATGAATTTCAGCTTTCCTAATCATCTACCTGAAGAGGATTTTAGCAAAACCAAAACACAAATTTTAGTAGGTTGACACCATTATGAATTGTGATACTAAGTTGCATAAAATTGTTTTCTAAATCAGGCATGCAAACTTATTTTCATGTTGGGCTGCATTATTGTTGGCCCCGTGTAAAGTGGGTAATATCAAAATAGCAACAGTGACAATATAATTACCATCCTGCAGGCACACATGTTATTTTCACATTTATTTGCTTACAAGATTTGAGAAATTAGTTTACATATGAGAAAAATCTTACAATAAGAAATTCTTGATAAATTTCATAAGAAATTTATAACAAAGCACAGAAATGAGTATGTATATATATATATATATATATATATATATATATATATATATATATTACATACAGGCTTCTAGATCCTGATATCAGTTTATGCTATGCCAATGATTCAGTGCTGACATTGGCAACATTACAATCTAGGTGCCTATGGTAGTATGTAAAGTGATATGTTGATTTTGTAGGAAGTGAGTTTCCTTATAACTGGGGCACAATATTAAATAGATATGCATTGCATGTTCGTTGCCTTTATACATGTTTTGAATAGATTACTATTTTGTGTAACAAGTAACCAAAAATTACTATAACACATACATTAAAAAAAAATAAATAAATAAATAAATAAATAAATAAATATGTCTTTGTTGCACTCTTGTGACCTGCATAAAACCAACAAGCAGAGTGCATGCATTCTGTGAACAATAATGAGCCCAACTAAATTATACAAAAAACACAAACAACTTATTGCTTTGTTTTATATTAAAGAACAAAAAGCAAAAAAAAAAAAAAAATTTACATTTAGAATCAGAAAGGGAAATTAAATTTCTGGGACACATGAGAAAAGCGGACTTGAAGAATTTGGCATTGACATGGCATACTGAAAACAAGAGTAAAGAGAAAAACTGAGTAAGCTATCTAACAAGCTAGTGTAAACAAATGTCAGAAAATGGACCAAGAGGGATAGTAAGGAAATAAACATTATAGTTACAGAGGACAGGAAGTTGTAGAGAGCCATGATTGTCTACATCCTGATTGAATATGATATAAAAGGAAACTAGCAAAAATATTATATAAAAAAATATGTATACTTAAATTTAATCCTCATGTTCCGTAACCCATCTGGCTACAGCAGCCATGAGTATGTTCAGGACAAGATAAATTAATCTACTTAAAACGTTGGTGTTTTCTTTTAAAAACTTTCTCAATAAAGTGATGCCTGGATATTACTACTACTACAAAGATAACACTTTGAATTCAAAAAGCAAGAAAAATCTCAACAATATTTTCCTAGTTAAACCCATTCTTATCTTAAAATAAAAAAAATAAAAACACTTATGTTTTTAGCATTCAATAAACTTTTATGCTAATGAAAATCAGTAAATAAAATGAAAGACTCGGTCATAAGTTCTATTTTACAACATTTTTAAAACAAGGCTAACTTATTTTTTCAGTATCATTACTTTTATATCAGAGAAAAAAAAAAAAAACAAAAAAAAAACCCATCAACTACTTAGCAGCTGCTTCTATCTCAAAAATAAGGTCACAGCCAAATGCAATCTTTGAATAGCTCCTAATGTTGAAATTCATAACAAAGACAATTAGTAGAGCATAGCATTTATATTAACCTGAAGATATTATTTCTTTCATCAATGTGACTCATATCTTGATTAAAAGGACACTTATATAAAACTTGGTCAACTATTTTATATTAAAGTCCAGCAAACACATTTTTAAAATAAATCAGTTTTAAAACTCCAGAGAGTGTTGAATTAGTAAAAAAATTTAAAGTTTAATTACAGGGAAATTATTTTGCATCAATACATTTGCAAAAAGTAAAAACCCTAAAAACATACTTCCAATGTACAGCACGATAATTTATATTGGTACATAAAGCTAGTATGATTTTGGTTAACCACGTTTTCTAAAATTTGTAAGAAAAAAAAAAAAAAAAAAAATGTTGTTCTTTTTCACATTATTATATCATGGGCAGACAGACAGAATTAGGCAATAATATATATAAATATATTTGATATACTCATTTTTTTTTCTCTAATCATTTCACCCCAAGCAAGAATGCAAGGGGTTACTGAGAATGAAAGAAACAGAGAACAATAAAAGAAAAAGGATTCAAGGAGACAGAAGTTGACAGTTGGCATAGCATTTTGATTTTTGAAGATTGTAGTTGACAGGAAGGCAAAAAGCATGAGAGAAGCAACTAATAGCATAGAACTTGCAGTTACAACTAGCAATTTCAACAGTGAAACTATGAGACCTAGGTACCAATCTAGTACTGCACTTCAATTCATGTAGCCGCAGTACCAAATAGGACAGACAGCTTATCAGAACTTGTAAAAATATTTATAGAAAAGGTAAGGGAAAGTCACATTACAATGATGAGAAAATGACTGAAGCAGAGATGCCAAGTCAGGACCAATAATGTTATAAATTCTTTTTTGGATTTTGTCAAGAATCTCTAGACACCTAGTAAAAACATCAAACGAGATGTGGCAGCAATATTCAATGAATAGATAAACAGTAGACTTATAATGTGCAAGATAGATTCAGGGTAGAAAAAAATGTCTCGCATAACAGTGACATTAGAAATTGATTCAATATAATCATTCCCCTTCATGTCAGTGGAAAAACAAGAGACAAAGAAGGTACGAGTTGTTCTCCTGAAGGTTAGCATCAGCTATACTAATGGAAAGCAAGAAAGGTTTTTTTTTGTTTTTTTTTAAAGACAATATAGAGCAATTTCAATTTAGATATGTTAAAATTAACAAGCCACACATTTTCACTTGTGCTAATGTCCTCATTTCTTTTGCTATCACATCTCAGATGATGTTTCTTCCACTCTTAAATGTATCAATCTACTCCAAGAATTTCAAACTGAACCTTTATGCTAAAGATTAATTTGTTCCAGTTATGTCTAAGGATATAATCTTGTTTTTACTATGGCTCAGTTATTGCTTGTCCTGTTTCCATTGAGTTTAAGTCTGGCTCAGGGATTGAACTTACAATTTCTATGCCATCAAATTCTTTTTTTTGGTACAGGGGGTCAGGGTTGCATTAGAGAAAAAGCAATCATGATTTGTATTACTCATTATCCTGCTGAAAGAAACGCAAGAAAAAATACTTACTCTAACTTCTCCATTTTCCTTTTCAATGTAAGTTATTCCAAAGTAATCCCTTTCCAACAAGTTCAAGTAATCACAAACTTTGTCAAACAAAAACTGACCAAGTGTCTGCTTCTGTAAACAAAAAAAAAAAAAAAAAAAAATATATATATATATAAAGTGAAATAATATTTATCAATAATAAAATTGAGACTTAAAAATTAACACATTGCACAATATACTCAGTGAAATTTGCAGTTGCAATCCCTATCATTTCTATCAACTATTCTGAATCAGCATTTAATATAGCAGTTAACTGAAATTAAGATAAATAGATGACTAAAGATATTTTTTCTGATCTTAATACTGAATATGACACAGAATAACTTTAAAACTCAGGACTAGAAAAAATTCAATTTTTCTTTGAAGTAAATAGTAATATTTACATTTAATTTAAACTTGGCATCAAAATTCAAAAGAAATAGGCATCTTCTAATATCATGTGGAGGAACCAATTATAGCAGAATTTGGTCCAGAAAATATTTTTGTCACTATGAACCAAATTTAAGAAATACTTTAATATTTTTGCCCAGTTCAAGTTTGAGGTCAGCTCAGGCCTAAGGTACAACCCAGTACAACCTTCTGCAATGGACAGGTGGTTGGCATCTAAACCAGCGCTCCCACTAGCTTTTCTGAAATTTTTATATATATATATATATATATATATATATACACGCACACCGGATGTCTAGCCACACTGATGAGCTGTGAAACAGCGAAACAGTCTGTCTGTGGATGACGTTATATTGGCTCCTGAAATAAATATTAATTTCGGTTGAGCTCTCTAGGGAGTAGGTTTGGGTTTGTAAACAGTGATTATTATAGCTTATATATAGCGAGACTCTTCGCATAATGAATCGAGTCACTGTCAGTCACTGGGCGTGCTTCTAAAAATAAATATGCTAAAAATCCACCTGCTTCCCTGCCGTGCGCCGACTGCTTTGTGGTAGAATCTCTGGCTGATACCAATTCAGTCGGGTTTCGATCCGAGCTAGAGGCAACCGGATGTCTAGCCACACTGATGAGCTGTGAAACAGCGAAACAGTGTCTGTGGATGACGTTATATATATATATATATATATATATATATATATATATATATATATATATATATATATAGAGAGAGAGAGAGACTACTTTTAAATATCAATTTTTATCTTGACTTTGAAGTTTCTTGGTAAAATTTCCAGTCTTCAGGGGGTTCTGATTTTAAATATTTCCAATCACCCCCCCCCCCAATTAGAAATATAATTTTATTGAGCAATATATATTATACACACGCAAAAACCAAAAGGGTGACCTGAAAATCCTTACATAATATTTTCTATTTCAGATGGCTGACATGAGCTCCTACAGTTTGGAAGTTTCAGACCACCCTGTATATTTCTCGCTCTCAAAAGCAATTATGAAGTATTTTCTTCTGCAGTGAGGTGTGTACGCTGATACAGATTTGCTTTCCAGTCAAAGCAAAATCTTGTACATAAATGAAACAATTTTAATAATTTGGAATCTTAAATATTTGAAATTTTTAAAAAGTTAGATTTGAAGACTATGCATCTATTACAATTTTTATGAATTCTGAGCAATTAAAAAACAAGCCACATCCCAGATTTCCACATTTTTCTTTTTACTCAAATGAAAGAATCCCACCTCCTCCACCTACAGGAAACTCAATTGAAATATTTCAACTCTTACATTCGACTAGACCTTAACTCGGGAAGAAAGCAATATAAAAATTATCTATGGTTAATTACTGATTTTGACAAGTATGTTCTAACCTTGTCAAAAGATTAGCTTTATATTATTAACCATTTTTGTTTTTCATGCCAATAAAATCTATTAGTGATCTGTAAAACACTTGAAAATATCAATACAGGTATATACAAGTAAACATTTATATACATAAAGAGATTCAGTTAATATTTTAAAATGCAAGTAATCACAAACATGAAAAAGGATAAAATTAAACAGATTTTCATGTTTTTTGCAGAGGTTACGTCTTAAAAGCAAACAGATGTGAAACATTTTGAGCAGCTACAAATACCTGATGCTTATAGGATCTGGTGTCAAAAACGGTTTCCCATTTTAAGCCAGAGAGTTTTTGCAATACTTTTTTTTTTTTATATTTTCAAGATGGTTCTAAGATTTACAGCTTGTAATCTGCTTAGTCTACATCTTGTTTTTATAAAGAATTGATTGTATGTGCAGCAATAGAATAACACACTGAAAATATAGGTCTTATTTACTGCAGTTGGCAAAGTTATCTTGATCATCTATCAAAGTACTTCACTATTATACACTGACTAGTGTCTTTGTTACTATCATAATATTTTGATCACTATACCCTTCAGTCAAAGTGCTTGCCACAGCTGGTAACCTAGGTATTTTAAAATCTTCTATTCAACCAAAGATGACAGATTATTCTTGTGAATTGGGCAATGAAAAATATCTCTATGGACTGAATAAAAGATTAAGTTAAAAATCTGTAGGTTACTAGATGAAAGTATCAATGACCAAAGCATGACAACAATACCAAAATTAAGGCAATAATCAATATTTTGGAAGAATTTAATAATAGCTTATTTAAAGGATTTAAATAAAAGTCATCTTCAATGTTTTATAACAATCAGTTTTCTGTATTTGAAGAATATTAGTCTGAGAATCTTGAAATTCAGTGCCGAGAGAAAGAGAGAAGTATTTATATTTTGGAAAGATTTTTTTCATGCAACTCCATTTGAAATAAAGCTTTTTTTCTTCAGCATTTGGGGACCAAGTTCTTTCCACTTAAGTTGAAATTATTCATCCCCACCTATAAAAATAGGTAAACTATGATAAAATATATTTTTTAAATTTTAACAGGAAAGACAAAAAAAAATTCTTAATCAGTGAATACTACAGATTTTAATTGGAGCAAAATTATTTACATGATCATTTTGTAACTTAAGATCTCTTTTGCTTATTAAAAATTTCTGCAATTAGTTTTTAAAATTTAATACTTGATTTATTTAACTTCAAAGAAAAGCCTAAAAATATCAAACATTTAAATCCAAAAGACATAACCAGAGGAAGGAAGAAGGGGGGAAAAAAAACCTAAACATAACCCCTTTTTCAAACGTAACTAATAACTGATACAACAAAGTTAATAAAAATGAACATGCTCCCACCCCTTATCTGCATGATTGGATCTCTCTGTATCCTAGGAAACAGTGAATTATGAATTTTTTGTTGCCTTTAAAACTGTAAATTTAAAAATAAGTTACTCCAAAATTCACTTAAGGATGAAATGGAACTAATGTCTTTAATTACAAAATCAAATTTGAAGCTTTTAGCTTCCATTTTTGAAACATGGTTATTACTGTGTAGCAAAAAAAAAAAAAAAAAAAAAAAAAAAAATCATTTTAAATCAGTTAATATATATATATATATATATATATATATAGACACACACACACACAAATGCTGTTACTTAATGCTCTGAGGATTGTGTAAATAAACAGTGATTGCATGAGTATAATTTTAAAAATTCTTTAAAATTTCATTATCTTTTAAAGTTGTTTAATTAACAATGAAAAAAACAAAACCTAGTAACAAATTCAATATCATAGTGAGGGTCTGATAAGCTTGATCATTATTGTCATCCAATAACCAATATTTGAAGCTATTACAAAATGTAGGTACTTCAAGGTGCATGAAGCCTAATAATAAAAAAAGCTTTTATTTTAAGCAGTAGATATTTTAATGCAAAACACTTAACACATTTACTTCAAATAGAAAATATTAATTTCAGATCAAACACTCTATAGTGAAAATATCAAAAATCTAAGTAATTCTGTTAGGCTACAGACAATCTATTCTCATATAGGAGGATATACATATCCTTGTACAGTACATTTATAAAACCGGTTTAAAAACAAACTCTTGTCTTAACAATGCTAAATTGAGCGCATAAATCAATCTTAAAACAATTCTTACTTTATCGCTCAATAACACCACTTAAAAATATAAAAGATATCCTTGTTTGCAGGGTTGGTGCATACTACCCTCTAACTTACCAAGCCTCATTAGAGATCCCAAATAGTGTTTGTGACCGATGCTGTCATCAACATTTATATAATGTTACAAATTAAACTAAACTATTAAAGGGTGAAAAAATTTTCAGATTTCAACATCATTCTGGAGTCTTGTTTTTTTTTGTCCAAATCTGTAAATTTATTTTGCTCTCACTAAGCCTCAAAAAAAAAAAAAAAAAAAAAAAAAAAAAAAAAAACTATAAAATTCACTACTTTTTTAATCCATAATATTGTACACAATTAGGTTATAATAATTATATATATATATATATATATATATATATATATATATATATATATATATATATATATATAAAAACAAGCACAAATGTATTAATTTCTTATTTGGCTGCTGGTCACTGAAATTGGCTAATTTTTTTTTTTTTTTTTTTTTCTAGCCTTAACTCCAGCAAAACTGCAAAGCACCAAGAGTACAAGCCAGTTGACCGATAGAAAACTTTGCCATATTCATCATTATAGCCAAATAACAGAATATATGTTGTTTTAGGGTTGTTTTTTTTTTCTTCCTCAGTTGAGTCATCCCCTGTCAAAAATACAATCTTAACTCAAGAAAAAATGCCCACTTAAATACGCACAGCTCATATGACGAAAACTGAAACTGACCTTAATTTTGTCTGGTCCCTGCACACCCATTCTCAGAATACTGTCCAAAAATACCTTGGTCATAAAACACCAATCAGAAAAGCATTCTATATTTCTAAGATGAGGTATTGTAATTATTTACATTATTCAAACTATTGACCCCACTCTTTATTGTCATGCCCATGGCATTTCACCCATTGTATGCACTGACCTTCTCCAGGTGATTGGAATTTCAAACTGATTTTCAACCCACTATCTAATCCACTAGTTCCCCGTGCCATGCCTCTTCCGGTTGTCTCAATGTTCTCCCTTTAATTCAACTTGTTCACCACTCTTTGGGTGAAGTCACTGGATCCAACCAACACTTATCTACTGGGAAATGTGCATGAATTTTGGGGACTTATAAACTATAAGTGTTTCTGTCAATTACATATGCATGTTGATTTGTGTCTCTTGTGTAATACCCCAAACTCTCAGTCTCATGTACGATATACGATACCCTGGAATGAGCAAATGATTGAACTTTGTAAATGATGGAAAGTAAAAACTTTTTTTTTTTTTTTTTTTTTTACACATCTCAACCAACATCTTATCTCCATCTGTTGTTTTGTTACTTAAACTTTTTTTTTTTTTCTTGTTAATGTTCAGGCTGCCATTCTGCTATTTAGATATATTCATAAAGCACTCATTACAAATAAAAAATAAAAGAAACTCAAAATCAATTAAAATATAAACCTTCCCATTACTCAACAAGCAGAAGGCTACATCTTTTTTCTTCAATACCATGTTTAATTACTGTAATGAAATTAAAAGAAATTCTACTAGTTTAACCAGAAGTAGCACTTAATTATTATGAAAAGAATAAAAGTAAAAAATAATTCATTTACAGTAATATTTTTTTTTTTAGAGTAAAGCACAATCTAAAAAAGATTGCAAACAATTTTTTTTTAGTTCAGATATTGAAGTCATTTTCCTTCTGCCAATAAAATTAATATTAAATAATTTATGGTGTCCAAAATTTAACAGCCTCAGAATTAATAAGATTAAGCACCAAGTCTGAAATATTGATCTAATGAAATTTAACATAGATAAGTCAAACTGCCTAAACTAAATTTACAGATAAACTTCTGTTTATTACATAGAGCCTATTGTTTCTGAAATGCTTGAATTTCAAGAGGCCTTTAACTTAATTTTGTTTGTTGTTTTTGTTTTTAATGTCATCTGAGAAAGTTTTTTTTTCTCAAAATTAATGCTTACTGATGCTAACAGGGCTAGATAAATGCAACATAGAGACTTCCATACTGGAATAATTTAATTTCTAAAACAAAGCCCCAGATACACATTGAACAAAATTTATATCGATTAAAATTCTAATAAATAAAAAACTCATGCATAATATTTTAGGTGAACTTCATTAAGAGAAAAATAAAATTTCAAAAGGACAAGAAATTGATAAACATAATAATGAATGAAAATAAATTTAGCTCAACAGTAAACACATGGCAGGAATACATCTATATATCTAGAATCATAATTTTAAATAATTTTTTTTTTTTTTATAAAATAAGTAAAAGTGTACATCAAAATCACTAATCTTTCTCTACAGCTTTTATATTAGCATAATACTATTTGGGTTTCTGGTAATTAATAAGGCCTTTGAATATCAAACAAAAAGGAGATACTGATAAATAAACTACCACAAAAAGGGTTAAATGTATATCAAGAATGATAGACTGATAACAATTCATTCTCAGAGAATTCAAAATTCTAAAAACAAATCAAGTGGCTGACTAAGAACAATACTTAATTAGTACTACGGGCGAGGTGTTGACAATTGATAGATAATTCCACCATGAGCATGTCCATAGAATCATGTCTATGGTGGAATAGACATGAGAATTGGATAAAATTTTAAATGCCAATTAGAGATAAAAAGGTTATTTAAAGAATGTTTCTAAAGTGAACCAAAAGACATGAGAGCCAGGCGTCCACTATCAGATTACAGATAGGAAGAAAAAATTTTTCTGCAGAGATGTCAGGATTGAAAACAGTAACTACCTGACTTAATTTTTTTTAATATAAACACATGGCAATATCTTGACATTCAGCCAAACGATTGTCACCATAATGCAAGTTGCAAGATATTCCCTGGGAAAGGGTCTCTGGGTCTGTGTAATTTAAATGAAAAATGCATAGTAGGAAAAATAAATTTCCACTTGAATCTGTTCCTGCTGACAGCTAACGTAGAAACCGGAACAACGTTTCACTCGGGACTGTTCCCAGCACACCGTAAACTACAGCTCTATCGTTCTTTCTCTTGAACACTGATGTAACCTTCACCAGTCTCAAAGAACAAACTGCCCTCTAAGAAAAAAAAAGTCAGCTCTTTTTATCATCCCTCGGTCAGGGGCAAGAAACAGATCTCTCTCTTGTGTTAGCTTTGTTCTCAATAATACATGTGCTGGGTCACTTCAATATTGATTTGCCAGAGTTTGCCTCGCACATCCAAGATGCCTACAAGCACATGTACATACAATTCACC
Source organism: Acanthosepion lycidas (assembly GCA_963932145.1). Taxonomy (NCBI): domain Eukaryota; kingdom Metazoa; phylum Mollusca; class Cephalopoda; order Sepiida; family Sepiidae; genus Acanthosepion; species Acanthosepion lycidas. The sequence goes on from OZ010605.1 coordinate 810,486, forward strand.
TTCTCTTGCTTCGGCGAGGTACATCTCCACCACAGGGTTGAGGGTGAAAAGGTCAATTGTTTATTCAACTTTCAGACCAGGAAAAACAAATCAACACTGGTGTCAATCCACTTATGAGGTGATAGTATTTTGAAGAATAATTTTTTTTTAAAGTAGTCTTTGCTGAATGGTGAAGGTGACAGGCACAGAAGAGTGATCAAGGAAGGAGAAGGAGCTGCCTGCACCCACTGAAGGGGAGCAGGCACAGACAAGACACCAAGGAGAGTGAAGGAGCTGCCCACACCCACTGAAGAGAATTAGTGAGAGATACTAAAGGAAGGAAGATGTGGACAGAATAATGTCTACAGCCATTACCCGAGAAAAGCAGGAGAGACTTCCAAATTGAGAAATAATTAATTCCTCAGGACCAAAAACAATGAAGATGACAGGTGAAATACTAATTTCTCAACTGCATCCAACCACCCCCACCGCACCAGTTTTTGGCAGACACCAATAAATATGGTGCAAAGCAAATTCAGTGAGATAGAAGAGAGATCACCCAGAGACTCCGTACATGACTATCTGTCAACGCGAACCCCCAACTTCAGCCTTGAGCCAAACTTACCAAATCAGCTAAACAAATTTTGCTAACTCCACAAGCCAAACCTTACCAGCTTAACCAAGTGTTGCATCCAATCTAGGAACAGTCTGGGTCGACAAACACTTATATGCTAACACCTAGACCCTAACAACTTTTAACAAATCATTGTACGCAGTACTCGATATAAAAATAGTAAATATATTTTTCATCTTATTTCGACTGTTGTTTTTCTATTTTACGACTTCACTCTGCTTGGACCAGCCGAACATGAAGATACCTGCAACAAATCGATCTTGGCCTCCTTATGATCAACCAATAACAATGTGGGATAGGGCAGGTCAGTATTGAAGAGATCACTCCATCAATCAGCTGTGGTACTAGATTCCTTGGACAAACAGGGAGGGTATAAAGTTACAATTGGTTCCCATGAACCCTAAATCTGACTCTGAAGCTGTTACAAAAGATCTCAGATTCTACAACCACTGTGGCATTACAATCCTCTAAGAGGAGTGCAAGACAAGGACATGTCTTATCACCGAACTTATTCAACCAATACAACAAGGCAATTTTGAGAGAACTAGAAGTCCTACCAGTATTCATTATTGGCAGCCATAATCTAAACAACATAAGCTTATACAGATGATACAGTGTTGATAGCAAAGACAAAAAGAAAGCCACAGAAACCCCTACAGAAAGTAATGAAGGAAAGCAAGAAGCAGAGATTAAACATCAACTACAACAAGGCACAATGCATGGTTGTTAGGAAAAGGTTGAGCCCAAAGTGCAAATCGGAGGTACCAAAATCAAACAAGTGCCAAAATTTAAATATTTGGAAAGTGTTTTAACAGAAGACAAGTATGATACTGAAATCTGAAGGTGTATTGGGATAGAAAAAGATGCCTTCCAAAAGCTAAGCAGAGTAATGAGAAATAGGAAAATTTTGCTAGAAAGGAGGAAAAGTGTACTAAATTGCTATGTTATGTTTAACCTCCTGTATGGCAGTGAGTGCAGGACATTCTCCTCAAAGAAAAAGACTTGAAACAACAGAATGATGCTGAGGATGATACTGTGGACCAAACATGTGAGCAACGACAGTTTTGGAGAAAACAGAAATAAAAAGGAAACCGATACTTATCAGGTAGAGAGAGTTGAGGTTTCTGGGGCACACAATGAGGAAGGGGGGGAAAGAGGAAAACAACACATTATCTACTTAGTGAGGTTGAGTAAATGAATGGCAGAACAGAGCTTAGGAGAAATAAAGTTTCTTTAGAGCTGCAAGAGACAAGAAGATGTGGAGAGTCATGATCACCTACATCCTGAGGGGACGTGGCACAAAGAATATTTCCCCTACAGCTTTCACATAAGATCTCAAATTCCACAACCACTCATGGCAGTACAACTAGTAAGCTATTCGAGTACTCTTGGAGGAGTGCCAGTCATCGAGTTTTCAAGCTTTTGGTTCATGAGAACAGGAAAGCTGCATCAGTTAATTACATTAAAACCTGAAAGAATGCGAGAGCAATATATAATAACCCATCCCAGTGGATGCAAAAAAAGAAACATTTTAAACCAATTGGCCTTACTGCTCATTCTCCAGAATCATTCCTTTTGTATCAATTAGAAAACTGTTAGAACAATGGCTTACACAAGTGATAGAAGAAAAGAATGCATTCAAATTTTTTAAACATTAACAACTATTCAGAATTCATTTCCAGAACTTCAGTTTAACACATCACTTAATCCAAAAGATATCAACTTCTCAAAAGATTTTTTTTTTCTAATTTGGAAATTATCTAATTGTTTAGTAATTTTTCAATTCTAAGAGTATAAAGCAATGATGGTATCAAAGAGTGTGGTTTCAACCAGTCTATAAATATCTGCAGAACACTTGCCCCTCTCCTTTTATAGGCAAAAAGCACAAATGCATACTGGGATTTTTTTTTTCTTGGCCAATAAAATAGGCTGGTTTGCAGTTCGACAGGATTCAGTCCCAATTTGCCTCATCTAGAAGACGTTGGCGTCTATATTTGCTTGTCTAAACTTGCTTTTGCGTTTCAATGCATCTTTTTTCTTTTTATTGCAAATTTTGTTAATTTTGTTTGTTGGACAGTTCTGTTCTTTATTTTGCATTTGACCAGAGCAATTGACTTCATACAAATCTTATTAAATATATGTGTTAGAGAGACACCATGTGACCAAGCTAAATTTATGTTCTACAAATATGAAATTAATCTAAGAAAACTATCTTCTTCACCTTATGGTGGACAAAATTTAATCATTAAGAAGACAAGAGAAACAGCTACTCTGTAAGAATGCCAAATGACAACTGATATACTGGCTAAGATGGCACTCAAACTTGCCTCTTAGAATATACTTTGTAACCAAAGAATCAATCTACTCTTGAAAGCAAGGAAGGAAAAATGTCAAAAGATAAGACTATGACAAATATTTTGCATAAGGTTTGGTAACTTATCAATAATTCTTAAGATCAACATAGCACAATGTTAGTATTAATAGATACAGGTTAGAATTTATTATTTTTAACAAAGTAATGAAAGCATCAGCTTCTAAGAGTCAATAAAGATTAGTTGTTCATTGTGTATTCCAATTATATTTAAGGGTTTATATAAGGACCACTTTCGAATGTGGATTCTATTATGTCTACTGTACGAAATTTCAGTCTTCAAAACCTGTTAATAGTTATGCATTTTTTTTTTTTTTTTTGTAATTTACTTTTTCTTGAAAAAAAGCACAATTCAGTTTATATTTAAACATGTGAAAAGTTTTGTTTTTTGTTTTTAAATATCTCCTATGTGGCGAAAATAAAATGCAGACAGAGCTGCTTATTGATATTGACAACAGTACCCACCCAAGTCTGTTAAAGAGATGGATATTTAGTGTGCTGTCTCTGCAGAAAGAATGCAAATGGCTGCCCTGCTGAAACAGCTTCAGAGACAGTTTACCTCTCCGAAAGAGACTCCGCCCTTCGGCGTAGCCTCATTCGGGTTCCTCCCCAGCTGAAGGCAGAGAGTTCAGCTGATCAGCCGGTCACCCGACTTCAGGCTGAACTCAGAACTGAAACAGAATTGGTGCAAACACCAGGACGTCTGTTTATGAAGAAAATTTCTACCAGCTACCCAATGAAATAGTTGGGACAGTGAGCAGAGCAGTGTTAGCTATGCAAATGATTCCTTTTGCTAGTCAACCACTAAAGTTTTAGACTCCATAAAAGCAGGCATATCTTCCAGGAAGAGGCAGTGTTCACAATACAAGATTACAGCACATTACCAAGGATTTCTGTCCATAGCACCCAGTGTCATTTGAAAGTCATTCATCCTTGTTAGCGTTTCTGGTATCTCAGCTTCGTTCATCCCATACGTGTGGTATTCCTGTATGGAATTCTGGTTCACGTCCTGCTAGTCATTATCCAGTGTTCGGCTTTTTTAATGTTTGATTCTAGTGCTGATGATTTTTCTGCCCCACTTCATTGGCAGAGAAAGAATAAGAAGAAACTATTAGGTTGGTGCAAAAATAATATCGTTTTCTCACATATGTTAATATATGAGAAAACGATATTATTTTCGCACCAACCTAATACTTCATTTAACACCAGTTTCAAATTAATAATTAACCTCTAAAAATTAATTTATTCAATAAATTTATATATTTTTTTGCATAGAAAATTCTCACACTGAAAGTTCAATTTTGTATATGAATAGAAGAAAGTATGGATCAGTTGTCAACATGGGTTACTTTGGGGGGGTGACTAAATCTTGCACCCAATATAGTATTTAATCACTGCAGAGATGTAACAAATGTTGACAACTAATCCACTTTTATGAGCGATATCTAAACATCACATTTACAAATATAGAACAAGCTGAAATCTTACCCAAGAAAATACACATCAAGAAATTGTATGATACATTAAACTTCAATTAAATGGAATTATATACATTCTTCTTTATTCTGCTGTTTCCTAAGATGTAAAATTGAGGGCCTAGGAATTTTCCATCCAAGGAATGCAAGATATTGAAATGAAATCATTTTTCATTATATATATATATATATATTAGTGTGTGTGAAAACATTTCATTCATATACAGACATACTATTTATACTGTATTTACATTAGTCTGAACAATCAAAACATTATCAGATTTTATGAGCAAAGAACCAAGCCATCAAACATGAATCAGTGTTGTTAATAGAACTCATTATACAAACATGTTTAAAACAGAAGTTATACTTTCTTTATAATCACTAAATTGAAAGCCAACTTCTTTTGCAAGCAACAAATCTGTTCCTCCATTTGATTTTTCAAATAGTTACAAAAATAGTGACAAAAAAGCATTTTAGGATAATTTTCTGTCTGGTTTCAAATGGTGCTAAAAGAAGATTCAATCTGATCAACGTACTGAATCTTATAATTAGCTAAGCAGCAAATCAAAGTTGGAGATAAATAAGGTACAATTACTTAATTTGTCAAAAAACTTCAGATAGAAAAAAGGTAGTCAGTAATGGAAGCCAAAAATCAGATGAATTTATTTCATTTGAAACAAAGATGGGGCATTTTTTTTCTATTAAGATATATTTTTGTAATTTTGAAAGAAATCCTTTTCATTCAGAAAGATGTTCAGACTATTTAACTTATTGTTTGGTTGCTTTTATTGCTGTCCATTAACACTGTTTTGCACTAGAGAGAGAGCGAACAAAAATCTACCCTCTTTTCATTCAGACTGTAGACTTGGGATTGGTCGAATTGCAGAAGAGTATATAAAAAAAAAAAAAAAAAAAAAAAAAAAAAAAAATCAATACTTAAATAATTTGAGCAAATTTTGAAAGGACATTTTCTGTTTTGGCCTCGTAAGTTCATATCCCTGACAAATTTCCACTTGTCTGATTAAAGGGTTAAAAATTTAATGAAATGTATTTAAGAATTTACCAGTTTTAATTTTGTGTCTGCTGAAAGATCAGTTTGATACCTTGTACATTACAGGGTACACAAGTATAAAGCAAGTCAAAGTTCTACCTAAGAAAGTAGATGCATTAAACCTTAGTGAAATAGAATTAAATATATTCTTGTTTATTCTACTGGTTCCCTCAGATGAGGACTTAAGGATTTTCTGTCCAAGGAATGTAAGATATTGAAATGAAATTATATATATATATATATATATATATATATATATATATATATATTTCATTTGCATACTGAAGTTTTTCTTAGTACAATGCCAGTAATGGAACACCCAGCAAGAAACAGAAGAGTTAAACTAAATGGTTTATTAGACAAGAATATTAACAACAGTTCTGTAGTGAATTAGCCATCTATTTCAATTCTGAATAAAAAAAAATATCAAAATTCATAAAATAATTTAAAGTTTTTATGATTAAGCTTTTATTTCAGGATACAATTAGAACTTCCAAGTATTTAGACATAACCCAGAAGTAAAACCTTTTGAACAAGAATTATCATACCAAACACTTCAGAATGCGTGAAGAGATCTAAAAGAAGTTGGTACCCATAAAAATAAACTGTAATTTGCAACAAAGAGCTTACCCCACGCAGTTGCAAACATTTTGTAGCTTGCTAAAAATATCAAATACAAAAAAGCTCAAAGAAAGAAAATTTATATAAAAATAATTCTCTTAGGAGTCCTACAACTGAATAGCTATTTTTCTATATAAGTTATCTCTACTATAAAACAGCACATTTTATTTGTTTAAATGCTATTTCTTCATATTGAGTACTTACAAAAATGTCTTGCTTTAACAGCATCATCTTAAAGAAACACATTGTTAATGTTAACATATATCTTGTCCAAGGGTGGGGGGGGGGCAATCACTGTTATAACATGCATACACACATACAAAAAAAAAAAAAAAAAAATTTCTTACTGTGATTTCTACATCAAACTTGTTGCCATCTAAGAGCTGAATTACGACTTTCATGTTGTTAGATTTTTTGGGAGATTTCTTGCTGCTGTGTTCATCGGATGTTCCTGAAGTCGATACTTTGGCCGGGGTAGGACCCGAAGTTGTAATGCCTGTGTTGCTATCACTGGATGGCTCCTGTAAAATAATATGTAATTTTTTTTCATGTATTAAATCATTTAATTTAAATGGGAAGACAGAAAGGTAATTAACAATTCCAATATAACTGCAAACAATTTTTTATATACATAAAAATCAGGATTGTCAAGATTAATTTTGAATTTTTTAACGTCTTTTTGAATTCTCCTGATATAATAGCATAAACTTTTAATTTTGTCCCTAACATTTTTTTTTTCCAAAAAGCTAAAAAAAACTCTTAAGAGACATTATTGGTAGGGGGTAGGTACAGGATAACACAGAAGCCAATCCAAATTAGAATAAAAATCGAAAATAGAAAAAAAAAAAAAAAAAAAAAAAAAAAAAAAACGTGGTAGGTCACAGTCTGACTCAGTAGGTACCACAATACCTGATTTTTTGTTTGTTTTCTTTTGTTTAAAAAAAAAAAAAAAAAAAAAAAAAAACATTTCTTTAAAGAGAAACAACAAAACCACGTGACCTGTACAACTTCAAACGCCAAAAACACCATGTTCGAAATTAAGTTATTTAAATTTTAAATTGAAAAAAATAAATAAAAAAAAATGTCACTGATACATATCAAGGAATTTTACTTTTTGAAAGTTGTCAGTCGTTATCTTAAAGATTTGATGCCGTCAAAAACGTTTGTTTTTTTTGTTGTTGTTTTTTTTTTTCATATAATAAATTTTATAATTGTTAGGCTCTGCTGGTGATTTAAGAAATGAACAATTAAAAATTGTACAGCAAGTAATTATGGTGTGGTACATTTAAAAAAGATTTACTTATATTTTCCTAAAGATTTTTAGTAGGAAATATTGATAAGTTATTTTTTTCAATATAGCCAATTTTTTTTTTTTACTGAAATTTCCATATCGACGAAATATCTAAATTATTTTCTGATTTTAAACTATGATTAATAATTTAATAATTACGTTTCTTTTTTGTTTTTTTTTAGTAATCACCATAGGGTACATTGTGAGTATAGATGAATTTTGTGAAAATATTTTTAAACTAAAAAAAAGTAACATAAGGTTATTTTCTGTCACTTGGCATTTAAATGGACCTAAAACCACGAAAATTGTTCTGTTTGACGCAAAAATAAAAATATGCTATTGGTAAGGAAAAATAGATAAAATATCTTTTAAGATATTTTCAATCTTAAAAACTTTGAAAAAGTCTTTTTTATTGTTAGAATGAATATTTAAAAACAAAAAAAATTAATTTCCATTATAGCAGAAAATTTACAAAAGTAAATCATAACGATTATCTTTTAATTACAGAAAAAGAAAAAACTTGTCTTGAAGTACTCTGAAAAACCTATTATTTGGTATATGACCACTTACTGTAAACCATGCAGTAGACAAGCGTGAGTGTATTACTGTTGTAGATGAAGATAATTTTAATTTAAAAAGCTAAAAAAGTGTGCATTGTGTAGAGTTGTCTTACCAGATCGAATAATAAATAATGATGTCTAAAGTTTTAAGTACAGTACTCAACATTCAAGGCATGACATTAAATAAAAATATTATAAGTTCGAAAAGTAAATTTTGTGAACACTCTGGAAAGAAAAGAAGGAGAGAAATAATGGAAAGTAAAAAGACTAAGAGAAAACAATGGCAGTTAAAGTCAAAACAAGGGAAATAAAAGAAAGGTAAGTGCTTCTTTTTTCAATATCGATATTATAACAATAGATTAATTACAGAGACATATAGAAGAAAAAAATAGTACATATAAATCTACAGAAAATAAATTTTAAACCTTTAACACAATCAGTTTTAAATTTTTAAAAAATCGATGTCTTAAAGAGGGGAAAAAAATTAGGTGGCCTTGCTCTCAACCGGGAATGCGGGGGAAATAAGGCTTTACGCACCTACGACGGGTACATTTGACTTCCCCACTATGATTGTAGGGGCTACCAGGACTTCTGCAAGAGAAGTGCAAGGTAAATAAAGATAGTGTAAGCACCAGAGAGGATGGTTTTTCACTTTTCTTCAAAAAGAAATGTTGTTATTTAAGCTTAGGGTAGACCAGAGGCCAGCCCGGTTGTTCTTATTCTCAGCTCAAGATTCGCCAATGTGGGAAATGACCAAAATTATCTCCCTTTGTTACCTGGGCGATTTGAGAAAAAATTCACTTTTGAGATGAGATTTTAATAAAAGAAAATATTTGCTAACATTTATTAATGTTAAAAAAACAAAAAAAAAAAACAAAAAAAAAAACATTTATGAAATTAAAATTTAAAAAAAAAAAAAAAAAAAAAAAAATAGTAATTTTATTAATAATTTTAAAAAATAAAATAATTGATTTTGAGAGGAAAATCATATATTTATTTTTTAAGTTTATTTTTTAAATTCATACCGAATCGATTACGAAAAATTGATATTATGAAGTTTTATATAAACATTCTGAATGTAAAACCCAAATTTTTATGCGAAATGAGGACGAAAACAAACAGAAAAAAATACTAAACATTTTATCAGTTTTTAACTTTTTTGTACATGTACATGTCCCAAAAAGTTAAGTTTTAAAACTGATATGAAACTGAAATAAATGTCTTTTCAAAAGGAAATAATTAAAAGTTTAAATATAAATTAAACATTTTACTAAGTTTGGATCCCAATCAATAACCATTATTGCAATATATAAACCAGTCAGTAGAATGTACAAAAAAATATTTGAATTATTGAATTTTAAACAGATCTTAATTCTAGAACTAAAAAATGTTCAACTGAAGATAGAGTAGGTTAAAAAAAAAATTTAGGTACCCAATATGTCCATTGGAGAAAAGAAAGGAATTTCCTTAAACAAGTGTTCGAGATAATCTTTTTTTAGCCGTTTTGGGAGGCGGAAAGCACATACCGATCTTACAAAGTCCATTTTATTTTGCGATCTTTCAAGACAAGATTGTAATGTAACCACACCCAATATTCCCTCAAAAACATTTTTAACGGAAAAATTTAAGGTTTGAAGATAAAAACTATGACATTAAAAAAAAAAAAAAAAATGTTAAGAGGTTAAAAATGCCTGACAAAACTACCTCGTGTCTGCTTCGTGAAAGTTTTTAGATTTTTTGTTCACCTGTCTTTTTTTCGTCGATACGACACGCCCAATTATTCGCCACTACCTTAAAGGAAATGGATTTTACGTCCCATCACACAATATAACAAAGATATAGATTTATTTTAATGACAGATAATTAATAAAAGAGTTTACTTTAAGTCGGGTTTTTTCTACTTTAAAAAATGCTCTTGTTTTTCTTCATAAGAAAGTAAAAAAAAGTGTACCAATTCAAAAAGAAACTTGAAACAGGTGTTTTACGTGACAATGTGTTTTTTTTTTTTAACCAAACATTAACTTTGAAGATACAATAACTGAAATAAAGTAAAATAAAAAAAATATTATGAATTTAAAACTAGAAATATTAAAAAGTAAAAAACTCCACCTCAAAATTTAAAAAAAATAAATGTAATTGAATTATTTTTTGTTTGTATTTTAAATGAAGTTTTTTAGCAGTCCCAACCCCAAAAACAAAAAAAAAATCACAATTTTGTTGAGAACTTTCTAATTACGACTAATAACAAATCTTAAAGTTAACTTTCAGAAAAAAATAATAATTCCATCGAAGGAAACTTATATTTTTTTTCTTTTCTGCTTTTCTTTTGGATCCAGCTTCTTATCTTGCCGCTTATTTTATTTAATTTTTTTTTTTGTCTCTGAATTTGAAGTGGTGTAAAACTTCGAAATTAAATACATTTATGAACTATTCTGTAAGCTAGTAAGTAGAAGAAAATGAGTTCGCCTTTTAGTTTTAAAAAACTAAAAAAAAAAAAAAAAAAAAAAAAAAAGGCTTTTTAGAAAATTTTCAGATAACGTGACTTTTTGATGATGAAATTGAAATACAATTTTTTAGTTGTACTCTGCCATTATTACTTTTTCTAGAAGAAATGGGTTATGAAATCCACTTACAAGCAAATACCAATGAATCCACCTCTTCTCCCCAGCTATGGGTTAATTAGTACTAAAACACTACTAAGTCATTATCTCAAAAAAATCAAATATCACAAGCAGCGACATGAAAAATCTTCAGGTTATATTTTCTATACAATGTGACTGAGCTTCCTTAGCAAATATTTTATGATTGCAGATGTTACCTTTTCTCTTATTTTTTTTTTTTTATAAGGAAAGTTTTTAACATTTGTCTCAAACCTAATGAAATCACGTTTATCATAATTGTTCATATGCTTATTATATAGTAGGTCTATCTAGTTTGGGTGGAGTCATAACTGTTTAAACTGAATTTAATTAGAATATAGATAGAAGCTTCTTAAAAAGAAAAATACTTGAAAAGCTAGAATTTTTCCAGCTACTATAAATTGCATTTATACCCCCCAATAACAATGTTCAATTTAAAACTAAGATGAAGAACAAAAATTATTTATGCAAGCAACGTTTTGTAAATGGAATACAATTGAATTGGGTTTTTTTTTTTTTTTTTACCAGTAATTAATTACCAAACAATTGTCATCATGTAATTATTGTAAGTTTTAATCAGTAAAAAAAAAAAAAAAAAAAAAAAAAAAAAAAAAAAGTCACTGACAGCTTGCATTGTCAGTTTTTTTGTTTTTCAATAGTCTTTTGCTAATAAAGAAAAAAAAAAAGAATACAAATTTCGGATTGAAATTGAAAGTTTTTGACACAAACCGACCCAGCCCTTTTATTTCTGAAGATTCTTACATAGCTTCTCGGAAAAATACGAAGTTGCTGCAGATAAAATGATCTCTAATCAGCAAACTAATTAGCATTGCCATTACTTTTCATGAGGACTACATGTTGGCAGGAGATAACAAGTATGTATTTTTTTTTGTAGTAATGCCGAAAAGAGTTTTTTGTGATCTAGTGTCAGACAAGATTCAAATAGTTAAGTTATGTGTCATGCGTGATACACGCTTAGGCAATCATGTATCTTTCGATACATGACTGACGAAGCAGTTGGTTGCCATTTCTTTCTGCAGTAGACCAATTGCTATCAAAAACTATAAAACCTGGTTTGTTCTATTTACCCATAGCTAGGGGAGAAGAGGATTCATACTTTTCCAAAGGGTTATATAGCAGTAAGTGAATGCATGTGTAAAATTTTTACATTTGAATCAATTTGTAGTAAAAATGGATTCAAAAATAGATCAACAAATTAAATTTTACCAATTTTTGCAATTCTTAAGTGTTTGAGAAGTGGGCTTTAAAAAATTAAGCAAATAAAAAGCAATGATTACCCGAATTAGATGCTATTTAAAAAAAAAAAAATTTTTCCTTCAAAGTGTTTAATTTTTTTAATTTTTTTTTTATTAGAGATTACTAGTGTAAAAATATCTAATAAAGAATTAAACACTTGTAAATAAGTGAACTTTTTTAAACTGAAAGTACAGTAAAATTTACACTGTCTTCAGTTTAAAAAAAAGTTTATTTGAAAGTTTTTATTTAATTTTATTTTTACAGACTGTTCAATTTTATTGCTGTCAAGATTACCTTTCTTTGAAAGTTCAAATAAGAAATTAGAGAAAATCGTAACTTGTTCAGAAAAATGTAAAGCTTAACGTAAAAAGTGCCAATTAGTGTCCAAGAGACTAAGTTTGAAAGAAAAAAATGTTATTGGCGAATAAAGATTTAGGTCACGTGTGGGCTTCGTAATAATGAATGAACGAATGTTAGTTTTTTTTTGTTTTTTGCCACCTTGCAATACCTGGAATTCTATACAAATCCTAAACTAAAATAGTCACGAATTACTTTATGAATTTTTATCTGACGTTTATTATAAAAAGTAACGGACACTGAAAGAATATTTTAACGACAAAAATGCGCTATGAACGGAGATTTGTTCTGCAGACTAAAATTCCGATATGTTTTTATGCTATTGAGTTTAAAAAAAAAAAAAAAAAAAAAATTTAAAACGTGAGAAGTTAAAAACTTAAAAGTTTGAAATTTAATAAGGGGGAGGTAACTCACTTGAAAAATGAAATTTTGAATTTAGTATTTGTTCAGAGTATTAATTTTTCTTTATTATCTAGGAAAAAGTTAAAAGCAAATTTAGATATATTTCATACAAAAAAAAAAAAAAAAAAAAAGGATCGAAATACTAATTTTAATTTCATTCCAACCTGTTAAATGAGGAAGTAAGTTACGTGACCCGAAAAGACTTGGAAATAGGAAATGTCTCTCTTACACCTGTTACATTTTTAAAGAGGTGAAGAAGATAAGCTTAACCCGAACAGCATACCAAAGAATTGCAGTATCTTTGTTTAAAAAAAATGATTGGAATGTTTAAGCCTTGGATGGGGTGGAGAAAAAAAACTATTTGAATTAGTACATAGAGGGGGGGGGTTGCACAGTTATGAAATTTAAATCTTGGTGGGGCTTTTAAACGAACGGAAAATGCTATTTATTTAGAAAAAGATACTCAGGGGGTTTGTTTTTACCTGATCCATAACAAAAGTCATAATTCGATGTTAGTGAGTGAAATGGTACTTTTAAGATGACAAATCGTTTCCATAGACATAGAATAATTGTCAGTAAATGAATTACACTACAGTTTTTTCATACAATTTTTTGTTTTTACTTGCACGTGTCTTTTTTTCTTTTTTTTTTAAACGAAGACAGGATTCTTATGTCCAATGACAAGAAATTAGTTAATCTAGTCTGGTTTTAAAATTTAATCTGCTTAAATTATCAAATACTTAAATAAATTAATTTAAGACTAACAATTACATGAAGACATTCGGCCTAAAGTTGATAGATCACAGGAAGCAATCATTGGAAATATTTTTAACTTAACGTATTTACATTTTGTAAGGCGAACATGCCATCAGGAAAATAAAAAATTTGATGAATTCAAATTTTTTTGGAGATTGTGAAATATAAAGGAAAAAATAGTACAATGGCAATTTGCTTTTTTCCCTTCAAAAGAAGGGCTAAGGAATTTTGGCTTTTGTAAAACAGTTACATCCATTTAAAAATCATTGCCCAATAAAACAAACAAAATTAGTTTTATGACCTTTTTTAAAGAGGTGATGGGTCATTTTCACACACTATCAAATCGCAAACAGAATGGTAGTTTTTTTTTTTACGGTGACCAACGAGAAAAAGTAAAAGTTGTAAGTTACCCTTTGACATTTTATGAAAGTAAATGTTAGCGATACAAGTCGTAAACATTTTTTACTAGTTTAAAGATATTAGTTATCTTAGTATATGAATCAAAAAGAATTAAAAATATATTTTTTTTCGCTGTGATTTAAATTTTCCTACAACTCCATCCACATGCAAAAATGAAATTTGATTTAAAAAACGCACTTAATGACAATGTTGTCACCTAAATTTGAATCTAAATTTATCCCGTTTCATTTTACAACCACACCTTCTTAAAAAAAAAAAAAAAACCTAGAAAACTTTCATTATTCGAATTCAATACAGTGTAGAGCCATTTAAATGCAATCAATAAGTTCTATAAAAAAGCGTGGTTTTTGTTTCTAAGCTGTTTTAGATTCCAAGACAATTTTTTTTAAAATACGGAATTATTAAGTTTGAATGGAAAAAAAAAAAAAAAGGCGAAATATTTTTTAAAGCAGCACATACCCCCTAAACTTAGTTACTCTTCTTAGGTCTTATAAAAAACGTCACGAAACAATTGTACTACTAAATACTAAGTTTACTTAAAGTAGACTAAAAATATTTAAATATTTCATTGACGTTTCAAGAATTCCAAGTATGTAGATTCGAGTAAAAAGTAAAAAACAGATTCATCATGTCATATTTGGCTTAGCGATCTTAAAATGATAAATTTATGGCATATGTAATTATCATTAACTAGCGATTTCCAAAGTCAATGAATTCTAAAACTACTACTAAACTAATTAATGCTCCTAAATCAGGAAGGTCTCTAATATTTGAATTGTAATGTCTTTATTATAGGAAAAAAAACATCCATTCAAAGTTAAGGATTTAAGAGAAAAAGCACATGAATTTAGTAAGCTCAAAAATATACTCTTTTTAAAGAAACGTTAGGCTATCTTCTTTGTAACAGTGAGGTTTCATTTAGAAGTGAAAGAGAAATTTAGGTTTTGTTAACAAGAGTCTAATCAGAGTTTTCAACCATGAGAGCAAATAGAAGTGAAAATAACCGGAAAAGAAAGAAAAAAAAACTAACGCAACTTCGGTAACTAAGACATGGAAAGAAAAACAAACAAAAGTAAAAGCAAGGAGTCGAGATTGAAAACATAAGAACTGTTCATATAGTACACATGAAATTTACCTGCAAGTAAAATGGTATCCCGCCTATAATAATAGTAACTCCATTGGTAAATAAAAGAAGTAATAGTAAAACCAGGTAAAAATAATTCCGAAATTACTAGAGAAAAAAGAAGAGGTTGGTTGGTGCGTGTGTCACCTTAACCATAAAACCCTTTCATTCTTTTCAATAAATTAAATCCTGGTTTAAAATCCGAGTGTATATTTTTTGCTTTGATTAAACGTAGGTTTGTCGTGTGGATAGGGGAGGGAAAAGGGAGTTTCCTGTATTGTCTTTTTTCTGTAGATGTTTATCAATTAGAGGGACTGAAATTTAAATCCAACGTCACAAATGGTCCGCCAATCTCTCTACTTCTCACAAAAACGAGGACTTGAGAGAGAGGAGGAAGAGTCTAATCAAGTGACAAGAAGAGAGAGGTTGTGCGGAAAGAAAGAAGTATTAAAAAAAATAAAAATAAGGACTTAAAACTACAAATAATGACGCACTGACTTGTCCACTCTCAATTCTCTTCTTTTTCCCACCTCTTCTTTCGAAAGAAAAAAAAAATACAAAAGGTTAAGAAGAGAGTGTCCGGAAAATTAGATTTTTTTTTTTAACTTCCCCGTTCGTTTTAGGTGAGAAAATAAATCGTGGTCTTAATTAACTGTGCTCATTAGACTGGACATGGTATTTAAAAAAAAATAAATAAACTTACTGTTTTTTTGAACAACAACAACAACAAGCAACTACTTTGCTTACTCCTCTAGTAGGAGTATAAATCAGGTACGTGCTGGTATATTTGAGGCCCTTTGCTGGAGTTTGGAGTAGAGATCTCGACATTGGCTAAGCCATCCCTCTGTTCAGCCAATCGACCGCTTTTTTAGCTCAACAACTATTCTCGTTGATTTCAGTCCGATATAGTGTTTGGATAATTTTCTTATCAGGCCTCATATTGCGAATGCTATTTCCCCCTCCTGCTTTTTATTTTTTTCTTTCTTTTTTAGGTGTAAAAAAAAACAAACAAACAAATTCATAACAGTGAACAAATTAATTGAAAATAAGCAATAAATGTTACTTTTTAATTGAATTATTTTTTCATCTTACCTCATCACTTATATGTTTTTTTTTTTATTATTAGAAAAACACGTGTACTAACAAAATTCATTAAAGAATGCTTAAAAAAAACAAAAAACGATTACATTTACATCGTCTACCTTCTCTCTTTTTTTTTTTTTTTTAAGTAAAGCATATCTTGATCTTCTTTTTTGGCAACAGGTCGGTTTTTTAAAAAAATGCGGAAACCGAAAATAAACTCAATGCTTTTTTTATTTCCTATCCAGTATTTACATTGCAGAAATTTGGCAATCGCACCAGCTTACTATTTTTTAATTTTTTTTTTTTTTTTTTTGTACGTAATTAAAAGATCATTTCTTTAAGTTCTGAGTACCTTGGGAATTCAAAATCAAGCTTTGACTGGAAAAATATAAGCGCCGACCGGTGCGTGATAACTAAAAATAGTGTCACAATAAAATAAATGTGTTTATTTCTAAATTTTCCAGTGGATGTTTCATTTCTTTTGAAACCCTATTCTTTAAAAAAAAAGTTCTGATTTGATACGTGTGAACTTTGAAGATTATTCAATAATTCAGATTTTTCTTAGCTTTACTGAGAAAATAATGCGAGTAACCGAGTTTTTTTTTTGTATCAAGGAGTGATAACCCTGCTGTTTTGTTTAGCAGCAGCATTTAGGTTTTAAAAACGTCTTATTTCCATTTCCTATCTCTTTCTTCTCTCATTCTCTAACTTCATTTTTTATCATATTTATTTTACACTTGTTAACGATATAGGACACATTTTAACAGATAATATTTTTTTAAATAAATGAATATTATTATTTGCGCTGTCCAAAAAGAAAAGGCCATGGTTGCTAATTTCTCAGTAAGTCAGTCGTTCATTGTAGTAAAAACAAAATGAAATGTATTCTTCTCAAATAAGCTTAAAAAAAAAAAAAAAAACTTTAATTTCTTCATTTTTTGATTTGTTGTTTTTGACCATTTTTTTTAAAAAAAAAAAAAAAAAGACCATTTAAAAAATCTCTTTGTCAATCATAATTATCATGCTCAATAAGTTTGTAGCGTGGAAATGTGTTGGGTCACGTGACCTTGTTTATATTTAAAACAAAAAAAAAAATGGGGTTATTTTTATTTTAGTTTTTTTGTTTGTTTGCCATGTCCTCCTGAACTCTTTGTTGATCGCCGACATGGCTTTAACTACCCCGGAGGATGAAAAAGATGTTGTTGGCAAAAGTTAATTTAAAAAAAAAAGATATGAGGCCGATATTGGATTCTAACTTCCAATACCGATGAAAGAGGATTATTTAATTTTTATTAATTATTTTATTATTATTATTAAAATAATTACTAAGTTGAAGTCATCGAAAGCAGTTTCACTTTCAATCAAGTTTTTTTTTTTTGTTTTTTTTCGACGCAAGGAACATAAAAACAGCTACTTATTAAAAAAAATAAAGGGAAAATTAAGAACCTTTTAGTGTTTAAGCAGGTATTGATTGAGGGTTGATTGTAGGGATAAGGCCACTTGGTTAGAAAAAACAAAATTAAATTTGTGCTTGTCAGTAGAGCTAAAAGAAAGTTTCATTAAAAAAAAATATTGTTTACTTTAAAGTTTAATAAGGTCACATTTTAATTTATCTTGATAAAATAACATATTTATAATTAGAACTAGTTGTTCTTATTTTAAGACTAAATAAATAAATGAAAAAATGTTAGTTATTTTATTAAAAAGTATTATCTAAATAAAAGTATTGCTACATTTTACTTTCATACTGACATATTTTTCCTACCCACAAACCAAAGTTCTGACTTTTTTCCTGACCTTTTTTTCTTGTTACCATATTGACATTTTCAATGAGACCATCCACGACTATTCGGCTTGGGTGGATGTTTTTAATCTTTTTTTTTATTATTTACTTTCTCATGCATGAATCTTCTTTTTAAAACTTTTTGTAGCAAGACCATAAAATTTAAAACATTCAAATAAATTATATTAAATAAAAAGATTTCTTTTTTTTTGAAAAACTTCATAAAAGAAAACCGTTTTTTTTTTTTGGTTTGCTTGGCAAAATTTCCGTTTCACTGCATTATTGTTTGCTTTAAGAGAGCATCCACCCATCTCTACAAACATGTATTTTTTATTTCTACATGATCTATGATTGGAAGTAACCGTTAAAAAAAAAGAATACCGAAATTTCTTCTTGCATAGAGACGTTTTTAGTGTTATTTTGTGATTTTTTTTCTTTTGTTTTTATCAAAAAAAGCATCATCACGGATACTTTCAAAATAAAAAGTTTCCAAAATTTGCTGTTACATAAAAGATATTCTCTGTTTTTCAATCATTTCATTTCAATTTTATCAAAATTCATAGCTGAAACTTTTTATTCACAATTAAAATGTCAATCAATAATTAGGCAAAGGCAAAACCCTAAATAAAATCTCTTTGTCGAAAAGTCTCTATTATTTGAATAATCCAACCAGAAACGGCATTAATTTAAAGTTTAAATTTTAAACCTTGTTAGAGAGGTAGCGGCTTACTTTAAACTAAAGTACATGCAATAATAGCTACCTTTTAAATTTTTAAAACTCACACCATTCATTGAATGCAGGTTTCTGGTGTGTGACGTGTAATATTCATTCATCACCAAGTTTGTTTTTTTTTTCTTCTAAGATATAGACTCTTATATTTTACGGCTTATAAGTGAAGCAGAGTCAGTGACCAGATCTGAAACGGCACAGTCAGTGAAAGACAGCGACCCAGAGCAGCCTTGATCAACATTCAACAACATAGACACGTTACTATGACAACGTGTATGTCGGCGATGATTTTTCTACATACAGTGCCACAACGAAAGTAGGTCTTCCCTCTCTTTGTTCACTGTTTTAAAATTTCTGCTATCGTACACAATCAGTGAGTAGTCACACACGTTTCATTATTGTGTGCTTCACACACACACACAAACACACAATAACATGATATTTTCTCACTTGGAACAAAAACACTTCAAAACTTTGTAGATCGACTTGTGACAAATCTTTTCGAACAATTGAACTATTGGTCTCTTTATGGCCACAGCAAAGAACATTGACTTTTAATATGCAAATACAAGTGTCTGCCTGTATAAATGTTATTTATATTTAGCTTGGTGTTCTTCACATTTATAATTTTATTGTATTTGTGAACACAACACTCAGATTTTATTTTTCCTCCTAAAATCTGGGTGGACTAACCCCACATCCCCATGGTACCTGAGAAAAAAACAGCCTTTATTTTAAAATTATTTAATTTCTAATTCTTTTACTTTTTATTTATGAAAATCATTTATTTTTATTATTGTATCATGTATTTTGAAATATAAGCTAGTTAAATTGCTTCTTCCCCATTCCTTTTGAAGCAAATTTGATTTTTTTTATGGGAGATTGCATTGTTTTGTCATCATTTCTTTGTTTGACTTTTGAAATAAAGAATGCTCATTATTATATAATGGGCAGCAAAATTTGCTTAATGTAAGAGCTACACATGATACAGTTAAGACGTCTGATAGTTGCAAGATATGAATAAAATTTACACATGTTTTTGTTACATACACAATTTGTTACAAAATTTTTATATAAATATTAAGACGTGCATGTATGCAATAATATTTATTCATGTATGCATTTTTTAAAACTGTTAATTTGTATCTGTTTCAGTAATCACAAAGTACACATATATATATCAAAACTTTTCAAAATCTTGACTGATGATTGTTTTAAGTTCTCAGCCAATATATTTACACGAGCCACATACTAAAGGTGAAAGAGCTGCAATATACTTTGTGATTTGAACCAGCATGCTCATCTTAGTTATTATGCTAACAATATTTCAACCATTGTACCTTTTGGCCTTCTTCATACTAGAAAGTTTATTGAAATTTTGGACCAAAATCTTCATTAAAATTCTTCTTGAATTTGTATTTGAATATTTCATATCAGTTAATACACAAGTCTTGTTCACTTTTGTGCTGTTTAAACCAGAGTAACTTTCCAGCACTATCAAACCCAGGAATTGAAACCCAACTGCCAGTGATCCAGATATGTTTTAAGCAACATGTTAATCCACTTAAGGCAATCTTGAACAATCTAGTGTTGAAATTCTGGAAAAAACTAATGTCTGTATTCAGGTAGTAGGACAGTATGTCTATTCTGATTCAAGTGGTGGAATTTGTTTTTACTTTAATTTCTTTCTTAATTAAAAGCACCTAGATGATGTTTATCTCTATGCTAGGTCTACTGAGAAGGTTGTCAAGGCATAACATGTACCCTGATTCTTTAGTTGTCTTATCCACCATTGATGTTCCATATTATTTTAACTTCATTTCACAGGGGTTGAAGACACTGCCGTTTTCCATCTATATATGATCAATCATGCCTGATTTCAATATCTCTGTTGCTAGAAAACAGCTTTTTGATGTTCCATCCTTAATTTTAGGGGACATCTAGTTTCTTCTTTGGATTCCATGCCACAAATGGAATACACACACTTCTTAGTCATGTCTTCTTCTGGCATTGGTAAAGGGAAGGCTTGGTTCAGGAGAGATATCTCTAAGGGTTTGAATTGCTTTTGGATATCATTCTGATATTGTATGGACCACAGATCCTTTCAATCTTTTCATATTTATTCTTTATATATGGTAGACAGACCATGACAGATTTTGATTGTTATTCTTAACCTTTTGCTTATCTCTTTGCTTGTGGAAGCTGATATTATAGTACTCTTACCTGGAAGAGTTTGATGGAATAATCCATACTAACCTTTCACCCCTCGAGTGTAATCCACTTCACACCAAAATGTCTATCAACCAATCAAAACTCCAGTTTCAGCAAACAGTTTCCTATTGGTAAAAGCCTTAGAACTGTAGCAAATTCACATGAAAATGCTTTTTTGCACACAAGCCGCCGGAGCCTATATTTATCTCCAGAAATCTATAAATAGGAAATTACTGATCGCTTCAAACAGCCAGACTTTCATTCCTAGAGAGATGCCAAACTGACCCACGCAAGTCAAAACTCTGACCAACCAGGACTTTGTCGCGCAAAATATCTCTGACTCAACAATCCACAAGCAAACTCTATTTCTCTCAAGAACGCTATCCAAACATCACTTACGATACTTTAAAAAGTGACATTTTTCTCACTACTTAATAAGTATTAGTAAACAAACAAATTCTCACACAACTAAATGTATGCAACTTATATTAATTTATAAACATCAAGCATACAGAAGGGAAAAAAGAGGTGATTGCAAGCTTAACTTGAGCTTGCAGAATCACTTATCTTAGAAGAAAAGTCTGCTTAACTTGATTCAAGATGTTAACTATACATCTGCAAGAGACAGCTCTTGTCAAATAAACATCTTTTTATTGTCAACTTTCAGTAAGCAAAAAAGCTAAGTTTAATATTAAGGCGCTAACAGAAGCTGGCTTCTGATTGGCTGGTAAAATCTGAGAGTGTAAAGGAAGATAATTCCATTCCAATTATAAATTTTAATACTTTGGCTCGATCTTGTAAGCAATAGATGGCCTCTTACGTGCAACTGTATGAGAAGCACAGAAAGCGATATGGGAATGATCTATCTCCCGTGGATTGAATAAAGGGTTCCAAGAAGGTTACTGTGTATAAAAACAGACACCTGAAGAAGTCCAGTAGGTACAAAAACTGAAACATTGTATGTTGGTCCAAATAGTAAAGTATATAAAAATTACATGCTATATAATTTTCTAAAAAAAATAATTTTTCAGTTCAGCTTCAAGATAATGATTAATGTATTTCTATTTTTTTAAGTTTAGGTTGAGAGTCAAAGAGTTAGGGTTAATGTTGGTTAAACCTGAGGCCTAGAGTTAGGTTTAGCATTGTAATCAATATGTTTATTCCATTACTGTCAGTTATTGGTAACTAAATTGGTTACCCCACCAGGCTTTTCTATGAAAGAAAGGGACACCCAGCAGGATTAAAAACAAGACCTGTGAAAGGGAGCATGAACTTTTCCTGTAGGGTCAAGAAGCATTTAACACAATGGCATACTCGGAGCTACATAGATATGTACAGAGCCAGTGCAGTAAACATCCAGTATTACTGGGTGGAGGGCTTCCTAGACTGAAATCAACAGTCAGGATGAAAAGTTCTTACCAGTGGAATCAACAGTCATATGTTTATGACTAAGTCAGGCCTTTAAGTAGGAGGATTTATTTATGGTTTAACCTGGAGAGGGAGAGATGCCACCAGGTCTACTTGCCCAAGATGCACTATGAATGAATAAATACCTCTCCAGCTGTCAACCAAGGTATTTGGAAGGAACTGGTCAAGTGCTCTACTGTGCAGTAATCGGTCATGGGACTGGTGATGATGAATCAGTAGTATGAATACTTCTCAAGGAAATTATTACTGTATTTGATGGCGTATAAGACACACCCCAATTTCAGCAGGGAAAATCAAGAAAAAATTACCAATTAGTAAAATTATTAGTAAATGGTACAGTCTAGGCTATATTTATGAGGTATTATTTTGGTTAAACAAGCTATGATTACAATTAAACGAAAAATAAAAAAATTTCACGAGCCTATAAAAACTTTATTATATCCAAACGAAAGAAAACAAAATAAAAATCAAGCAATTATTACAATTGAGCAAAACAGTACAGTTACCATTAAAATTTTATTCATCTTCAAATCCATAAAATTCATTGTCTTCATTATCAAAACTCTGATACTCATTTTCAATATACTATCACCATCATTAAATAATGCGTCATCTTCCATTCCATTAAGAGCATTGCTAATGCCACACCTTTTAAAAGATTTCACAATTTCTGGTCTAATATTATCCCAAGCTTGCTTCACCTATTCACAGACTTGTACAATACTGGGTCTTTTTATTCTCCCTGTAAGTGTAAGGTTGTGATCAGGCATTACCATTCATGTGTTCTCTTGCTCCTTCATGTTTAAGTCTAAGCTAATAGGAGTTGACAGGTAGCTAATTTCATCAGACTATCGTGAATTTTAAACCTACATATGGCATATAAGATGCAGGGGAATTTTAAAAGATATTTTAAGTAAAAAAAAGTCTGCTTTATATGCTGTCAAATATGGTAAGTGTGCTCCAAAAGTAATGTCTCCAATTTATTTCCACAGTATACAGGGAGCACAATTACACTGCTGGAACAGAGAAAGTCTTCACTTACATTCCAAATAATCTCACTTCAATTGGGAGTGCATTTACCCCCACAATGAGAAAAGTCTGTGTAGGGGGTGTTCTGTCACACAAATCACTGTTGTCACTGCTGAAATGTTTTACCCACAGCCAAACTGTGCCCACATCCCCTGCTTTAGATTGATAAATACTCAGGAACTGTTAATGAATATCAGTAATGTAATTTTTCTGTATGGAAAAATTTAATGACACACCTCTACATTGTTTGCACTTTCATGTCAGACATAATTCCGCTAGATTACCACTAAGCTGTTATCTGTAACAAGGTAAAAAAGAAAGAAATTTGAATTATTGGTGAGAAGGTTCCTCCTCTTCAGCCATGCCTCTGATATTCATCTCTAACATGGATTAATATCATAAAATGGAAAGTATTAATTTTGGAGAGACTCTTAGGCTATAACCCGCACACTGATCTAAAATATCAAAGTAATAGAAAAATAGAAAATTGAGCTTATCCATTATTATCCAATATATAAATTTCTAGTTGTAACTTTTTATATTTTACTAATTTTATTAAATTGTTCTTGAAGGAGTAGAACTGTATTTGTTTCCATTGCTATACCCAAGTGTTTTTTGCTATCAAATCAGTAAATACAAATTAAAATAAAGACTGATATTTATATTTTCAATTCTGAATAAAACATTATTTTACAAGTCTATTATCACAGGCTTACACCAAATGATGAAGAAAATGAATTTGAAATAAATGAAGATTCAATCAAGGGAAATTCAAATTTACCTAAACTTCTGAAGGAATCAAACTTTTATGTGATAATCCATGTTTTTTTTTTGAAAACAGTTAAAGTTATAAGTTACTTTAAATACTGTTGAGTAACAAAGTAGAAGACATAAGGAGAACTAATTAGTTACTTCAATTAATTATAGACGCACCTATTACGGTAGCTGAAAATAATGTTTTCAAACAACCTTTCACTACTTCATCTTTTAGAAAACGTAGGCAGGAAGGTTTCTTTAACAATTTAAACTACTATAGATATATGTCGCTGCTATAAATCCTTGTATACTACTAATAAATAGTAGAAGTACTCCACTGTTTTTAATAGTGTTTAGTATAATGAATTGTCGTCTTTCAGGTCTTAAGTTTTGTTAATTAAGAAGACTGAATGCATGGTTTTTAGTAAAAGGGATGGCCCAACATGGAAATTACAGGTTGGAGATACTGAAATCAAATGGGTGTAACAATTTAGATATCGGGGTAGCATATTAACAGAGCACAAAAAGTGCGACACGGAAATCCGAAGGCATACTGGGATAGCGAAAGATGTCTTTCAAAAGATAAGCAATATATTAAGAAACAGAAAAATAACCTTAAAAACAAAGAAAAGACAACTGAACTGTTACATAGTATCGGTCATCCTATATGGCGATGAATGCTGGACAATCTCCTCACAGATGAAGAAAAGACAAAAAATGTGGTTCTACAGGAGGATACTGAGAATACCATGAACTGAACAGGTTCTAGAGACAATGGCAACAAAAAGGACACTTATTCTTAACATCAGGAAGAAACAGTTGAAATTTCTAGGGCACATAATGAGGAAAGAGGGTTTGGGAAATTTGATATTCACAGGACAGATTGAAGGTAAATGTGACTGGGTAAAACAACGCACAGCATATCTGGCAAGCTTGAGTGAATGGACGATGGAGCAGAGTTTGGGAGGGATGGCAAAAAGAAAAAAATATTCAGAGCTACAAAGAACTGGACATTGTGGAGAGGAAAGAGGGCTTGGAAAATTTGATATTCGCAGGAGAGATTGAAGGTAAAAGGCCCAGAGGAATGCACAACCTACCTAGTGAGCTTGAGTGAATAGCTGACAAAGTGGGGAATGGGAGAAAGACAAAAGTTATTAAGAGCTACAAATGATAGGAAATTATGAAGAGCCATAATTGCAAACTTCCTTAAGGGATGTGATATATCGAAGAAGAAGAAATATATTTAGTATGTTTATACCTAGATTAGGTTGAATTTTATTGATGTTACATAAATGTTTCCAGCACTTTTAATGCTGCTTGGCCATATAGTTGCCATAGAAACTGGAGCACTTGTCGCATCAATGCATGAGAATATAAATACATTACTCAAAGAATTATGGCATCATGTTACTGAAGCCACCTTTTCACTGATGTAATAGCAGTATGTGGATCATTTCTTGGATAAATATTGAGGGACCCTGACAGATAATAATCTGAAGGAGTTGTTATTTATTGCATATGGTTGCAAGAGTAACAAACAAAAAACAACAATATATTGCAAGAAAGGTGGAAAGAAAAAGAGACAAGATATGTTAAAATAAAATTATCTGTATTACCAATCTATTATACATTGGACCATGATAGAATGTCCAGTGTAGACAAGTGAGGATCTCAAAGATGGCCTCATATTAAAGTTTAAGTTAGTTTGGTTGATCACGAGGCCAATATGAACTGCCTTGATGTTCAGTGAGTGGGTAATTTAAGCAGTCAGGATGGATATATGATTCATCATTTTTGTCATATATTTTACTTTAGCAGTGAATTTCATGATTGGGTGCAATGTTTAGATTTTATTTTTGGGGATTTGTTTTATGAGCTGAATGTGATGCTCAGAGGCTCTGCATAGAGAACAACATTTTACTTTTAATTTTGCTTTCATGAATATACATATATATATATATATATATATATATATATATATAATTTATTTTGTGCTGAATAATTAATTAGTATGCAGACTTTTTTCAAATTTGGTAGTTAAAAATAAAAAAATAAATATATATATATATATATCAACTCAGCCAGATGAGCCCTACATCAAGGTGAAACTTGAGTAGTAGTGGTAATAAATGTTTTTAGAATTATATATACATATGTGCGTGTATGCGTCTAACACACACACACATATATTTATATATATATATATATATATATATATATATATATATATATATATATATATATGAATGTGCAAATGGAAAAACTTACAAATGAAGTATTTAATTCTAAAAAAGAAAGAATTCTTCAGTTTTTTTTTCTCGGGATGAAATGCAACACTTATTATTTTCTTTATTTTGTTATATACTTACATACTATTTGTTTCACATATATATATATAGTACACACACACACACACACATATATATATATATATATATATATATATATATATATATATACATGCACATATAAATGAATTACATAAAAATGAAACTCAATTGTAGCCCATTTTTATGGCCATTTCGCTCCTTGTGATAAATTTGCTGAGCTTGTGAATACTAAAACGTATATAATGTATGTACATGTGTGTCTGTGTGTGTATGTATGTATATATATATATATATATATATATATATATATATATATATATATATATGTGTGTATTAAGGCAGCAATCCTTCTTTCATGCATGTTTCATTGTATATGACAGACATGGTGCTTTCATTTAAAATATTAATGTTATGCTTTGTGTTTCTTATCTCTTTGTTGCTATTAACTACCTTAGACAAAAAAAGCCTAATATAGAAATCCAACAATTGATTAAGAAATCCATTATTATGTGTTTGTTTTACGTTATTTAATTAAAAAGCATGTGAGAGGATGAATTCTCGTGTACT
This sequence comes from Acanthosepion lycidas, assembly GCA_963932145.1. Taxonomy (NCBI): domain Eukaryota; kingdom Metazoa; phylum Mollusca; class Cephalopoda; order Sepiida; family Sepiidae; genus Acanthosepion; species Acanthosepion lycidas. The sequence continues at coordinate 837,342 of OZ010605.1, forward strand.
CTCTTGAGGAAATTATAATAACACCTATTTTATATCTAAGAGGACATTCATGAGAGCAATTAAGATGGCAAGAGTTGGTTTTTTTATAAACTGAAGTTGTAAATGTATTATTGCTAAAATCAACAAGAACATCTAAGAAAGGGAATTTATTTTTTTCACTAATTTCATATGCAAAATTTAGAATGAAATTTTGTTGAAATGTAGTTTTCAGACCTTCAGTTTCCTTTTTGTTATCAGCTAAAATAAATATATCGTCTACATAACGAACATATATTCTAGGTTTAATAACTTTAGTAAAAACCTTGTTTTCAACATAAGACTTATAATAATTTGAGAAGCACATTCCAAGAGGGTTTCCTATACTTACTCCATCAGTTTATAGTACCATTCTGGCTATAAAAAGGAACTCTAGTGGTGCAAGCGATCAATAGTTTTCTTAAAATATTAGGTTGGATTGATGGAGATGGAATTAAATTATTTTTATATGCAAAATTAATGATAATATCAATAGTTTCTGTGACGAGAACATTAGTAAATAAATTCTCTACATCAAGCAACACAAGAATGCCTTGGTTTGTTTTTAAAGAATTAAATAATGACTAGCTGCAAGGGAGAGGTCATGGAGAGTGACATCTACATGGCATTGAAGAAGGTCGGCAGAGGCAAGTCGCCTGGTCTGGATGGTGTGCCCTATGAATTGTACTTGAGGCTGTTGCACATCTTTGTCCCAATTCTGACTTATGTTTAACAACTGGTTCTGCCAGGGGTCCATCTCCAACCAGATCTCTAGAGGTGTGATCACACTGTTGGGAAAGAGCAAGAATGTCAGGTGGTGATTAGATGACTACAGGCACCTAACTCTGCTAAACACTGAGTTAAAGATTTCAAACTTGATGGCATTTTGAATGAAATCCCATCTTGAATAGAAATCAATTATTAAATCAGAGATATGAAACTATGGTGAATTGCAGGCATATTAAGGAATTAACCATACAATCTTGCTAAACTTTATAACTCAGTAATCACTCCTCTTATGTTATATTAGCTTTATATAAACATTTTAATGGATGCCTTTGAAACAGCATTGGGACTAAGAAATAGTCTAAAGAAGACAGTTATTATGTACCAGCCTGCATCTGAAGAGCCCTATCAAGAACCCAACATCTATATATATGGTCAGACTGAAAGTGGTCAAGAAGTTTGTACTTAGGCAGCATGTTAAACATGACTGAAACTCTTGATGACAATATGTCTTTGTGGATAAATGAAGCAAGTGATGCTTTTGGAAAACAGGAGAAATGACTCTGGAGTCACTGCAGGATCTCCTTAGAGACAAGTTAAAAGTCTATTATGCATATGTGCTATCTGCTCTTCTGTATGCCTGTGAAACTTGAATCATGTACAGAAAGAACATAAAACGTCTTGAACATTTCCACCAACAATGCCTAAGGAGAATCGTCAATGTTTGCTGGCAAATGTATGTTAGTGATATTGAGATATTAAAACAAGCCCGGACTCAAAGCATAGAATTGATCATTTTCCAGCATTGATTAAGATGGAGTGGGCATTTAGTCAGAATGGAGAACGAACGACTTCCCAAGCAATTCCTGTATGGTGAACTCATCAGAGGAAAGCAGCCGGCTCACAAACCAAAAGTGAGGTACAAGGATTGTTTGAAAACATCTTTAAAAAAAGTGTGGTATCGATGTTCTAACCTGGGAGAGCAAAGGTGGATGAGAGAGGTTCATGTAGGAAAGAATATGTTTGAGAAAGAACATGTTGAACATGAAAAGCTGAAAAGAGATGTCCAGAAAGGGTACGTAAATGAAGCAAAAGACAGAATAGGTAATCAGGTTGGTTTCAAATGTGTTATATGCAACTGACTATATTTGACTCATGCTACTCTGAAAAGTCACAGGAGAACGCATCAATGCTACCTGAGAGCGGATTGTGCCTTAATTGATAATACAGTGTGTAATGCATGTGGAAAAGTGTGCAAAAGTGCAGCAGGATTAAAACAGTATGTTAAAATACATGGGAACAACGATGAAGGAACTGTTGTCAGAGATGTTCATGTCTTCCAAACCTGTACCAAGGGATGCATGATTTTAGTTAGACTAAAAAGACACATAAGTGCAACTTAATGAGATCTTTTACGGGTATTCAAGTAGTGGCAATGATTGAATATGAGTTTGAAGCCATCATGTATATGTATGTATATATAAATATAAATATATATATATATATATATATATATATATATATATATAATATAAAAAAAATTTATATTATATTCTTACTCTGTCCTGAACATTAGGTTCTACCTGGATTCTATCCTCTTGGGAATTTATTTATATAAATATACATACAGTGTAACCCGGATATAAGAGAAACCCGGATATAAGAGAGATTTTCTCTGGCCCCAAATTAGAGCCTGTATTAATGTATATAAAATAGACCAAACCTGGATATACGAGAAACTCTCTTATATCCGGGTTACACTGTATATGTTTATATATTTTATTTATATATATATACATTGACCACTAATATTATCAATATTTATATATATATGTGCGTGTATGTGTATATATGTATACATGTATGTGTATATATGTACATATATATATGTGTGTGTGTGTGTAAATATATATATAATGTTTATATAAGGGTGTGTATATATATGTATATAGATATATTTATATATGTGTATATATATGTGTATGCATATGAGTGTATGTATATATGTATGTGTCTAAGTGTATATATGTGCTTGTATATATATGAGTATATATGTGTGCATATATGTATTTGTATATATATGTGTGCATATATATGCATGTATATATATGTATATATATATAGATATGCATGTATATATATATATATATATACATATATATGCATATATATTCATGTATATATATATTCATGTATATATGTGTATATATATATGCGTATATGTGTATATATTTGCATGCATGTGTATATATGTATATGTATATATATATATATCAGTGTATATGTATATTTTTATATGTATAAATATACATCTATATATATGCGTGTGTATGTGTGTGTGTGAATATATATATATATATATATATATATATATATGTAATCTCCAAATATTATCAAATGACATCACACATTATGAAATGGACAAAGTCTGACAATTATTTTTAAGATATTTTTTTTTTAAATTTCTCGGATATTCAGTTCGGTAAATGTTGTTAATATGTCATTTGTTTACATTTGGATACACATCAAGCAGATATGAATATAAGAGAGAAAATCATGGAGAATTGTAGTTTAAAAACAGTAAAATTGACCTTGCTAACTGAAACGCTCCTCTGTGCCTCAATTGGTAAATGTACGTCAGGCTATGTGATGGTCCCGTATAGGATACAGGTTCACTTCCTGTTGGAGGACGCATATTTTCTATGAAAATTTCTCGGACATTCAGGCCAGTAAATTCCATTAATACTGTTTATTATAAACAGAGCATTTACTTAAATATTTGTATCTATAAAAAGAACGTATAAGCATAAAAAATGTCTTTAAAATATATGTATATGTATAAGTGTGTATATATATATATATATATGTGTGTGGTGTGTGTGTCTGTGTGTGTGTGTATAAATGTATATATATATATATATGTGTGTGTGTGTATAAATGTATATATATATATATATGTGTGTGTGTATAAATATATGTGTATATATATATGTATGTGTATATATGAATATATGAGTGTATATATATATGTGTATATATAACTATAAATGTATGTATATGTGTATGTATGTATATATATGTGTATATATATATATGTGTATATATATGTTTATATATGTGTATATATATATATATATATGTATATATCTGTGTGTGTATGTTTATATATGTACATATATGCATGTATATATGTATATTTATGCATATATATATATGTATATATATATATATATATATATATATATATATATGTATCTATATATATATGTATGTATCTATCTCTCTCTCTCTCTATATATATATATATATATATGTATGTATCTATCTCTCTCTCTCTCTCTCTCTATATATATATATATATATGTATGTATCTATCTCTCTCTCTCTCTCTCTCTATATATATATATATATATATATATATATATATGTATGTATCTATCTATCTCTCTCTCTCTCTCTCTATATATATATATATATATATATATATATATATATGTATGTATCTATCTCTCTCTCTCTCTCTCTATATATATATATATATATGTATGTATCTATCTATCTCTCTCTCTCTCTCTCTCTCTCTATATATATATATATATATATATATATATATATATATGTATGTATCTCTCTCTCTCTATATATATATATATATATATATATATATATATATATAAAATAAAAAAATTGAATACAAGCACTGAAAGTAGCAAAGAGAGGATCTACTCTATACCAGTTCCAAATACTGTTTATGTTAAGTAGGGATTATGTAATTAAATTTTGAAATTGGATGTAGTTTATTTCTCCTGGCTAAAAACGTTTCTTAGGCCACTTTACATATACACCTTTCGGCAAATTAAGTGAAATAAAACAAATAATTCCATTATTATTTACTGTTTTTTGTATTTTTTTCTATGAAACATGATCCAGTGCACATGTTAGATTCTCGATTGGATTTAAATCATGACATATTCCAGGCCACTTTATAGTACTTTGATTTAATCACCGGTAAGGCTTGCCAGTATGTTCATGCAGTGTTACAATTTTTGTATGCTTCCTTGGAGTAACATCCATTGAAAACAATAGATGTAGGACAACTAATCGACAGTTTAGACAATAGTGTCTGGGCATGATGAAAATATTATGCAATCACAGATGATGCAATATTTTTCAAAGCAAAATTAATTTCATCATACTCCCTGAAAATAGATTCATATTACTGCACACCACTGCAAATGACCTAATCTGAGAAAAAATAGAAATAGATTACACCCTGTCATTCCAGTGGGTCTAAAACTAACTTTATGATGAAAGAAAGGAAACTAAATAGGTTGTTTCAATTAATTTGCATAAGAGTGTGTATGTGTGTGTGTGCATGTATGTATATATATATATATATATATATATATATATATATATATATATATATATATAAAGTGAACATAGAAGTCAACACTTAGAGGCGACAGTCTGCAATCATCAGGCCACATATGCTGTTATTAATAACAGCATATGTGGCCTGGTGATTGCATATAGCATGAAACAGACTGTCACCTCTAAGTGTTGACTTCTATGTTCACTTTTATATTTACACACGTTCTCTGATATGGAGCACTTTATTCCATAAATATAGCACACCTTAAGACTATATTTCTTTATATACATATATATATATATATATATATATATATATATATATATATATATATATACAAACATATATTGTTAAATATGACGGACAACGAATGTCTATTAAGTTTGATCATGAGCCATTCTTAACTTCATATCGTTGCTTTAATTTTGGGAAAAAATAAAGACAAACATATTGCTACTCTGTGACTGTTATCGACAAATAGCAATCTTCTATGTCAACATAACAGAATATCATCTTTGATAGTGAATATCCTTGTTTAAATATCCATATAACCACTCTGAAGATGGCTCATGTGTGCTGAAAGCTTAGATCAAGGAATAGCATAATAAAAAAATATCCATATGTTGGACAATTTTTGTCTTTATTTTCTCCCAAAATTAAAGCACATATACAAAGTTTAAAACAGCTCATGGTCAAACATAATAGACATTCGTTGTCTGTTATATCTAACAATATATGTTTGAAGAATGATCTGCTGCCCCAATACACAAAATAAATAAATATATATATATCCATGTAAAATAAGAACAAATAGAGTAAAATTCTGATATTCGTAACATACAATTTAAAAGATTTAATAGACTTAAAATATGGTTTTTCGCTACACAGTTCCAACCATGTTTCAAAAATGGAAGCTAAAAGCCCCAAATTTAATTTTGTACTTAAATTAAAGACATTAGTTCCATTTCATCCTCAAGCGAATTTTGGAGTAACTTTAAAAATTACTGGGTTTTAAATACACAGCTAAAACAAAATTCATGTTTCCAAGGTTACAGATAAATCTATTTTGCTACACTAGGGGTGTCTGGGTGTTCAATATGTCTATAATTTAATGTATCATTGTTACGTTTTGGTAGTGGGTAGGGATGTATTTTTCAATGAAATCTAACATCCGTTAAAAGCATGTCGTCTTTTTTTTTTGTTAACGACTAAAATTCTTACAGCATTTTTTTCGTTCGTATATTTAAAGATTTTTGGGAGGTGTCTACGTATATATATATATATACACATTGCTTTTATTCTTTTACATATTCTTACACTGAAAATTCAATTGTAAGTCACAAAGTTTTGATTTTAAGTCTGCTCTGTAAAAATTCATATATTATAAATAAATATTATTATATTAAATATTAGGTGCCTTTTTCCAATTTTCATTTGAGTCTATACAACAAGTTTTTGTACAGAATCTTTCTAACAATTTTTTTTACCGATATATATATATACACACACACACACACACATGCACATTGCTTCCATTCTTGCCTCCATCTCCAACTTTTGCATATTCTTATATTTCAGAATGACTAATCCCGAGAGACAGTCTTGATAAAATAAAACCATCCTTACTGTCTGTCTTGAGAATCTTGTCTTTTTAAAGATGGTGACGCTGATGATATAATCCTGATGAAAAAGAGGGATACGCAATATTTTTTTGTTAAGTGCTCTATTAATCGATTGACTGATAAAATCAATTTATAAAATATCAGCAGACACTCAGTATGGTAATCCAAATCCCAATATATTTATTGCTCTGAATCAGTCTTTTTGCTTCTTATACTCTGCTGCCATAACCAGTGACTCATAAGTCGTGACTGCAGAATTTCCTCATCCCGCACGATCAGATTTTGAAATCTTAATCTCAGCTTATCTGTTTTTCTCATAAATGCCATTCAGATCTTTGGCAAGTCTTCTATGTCCTTTAAATGAAAAGATTTATTTCTTTTTATATATTCAGTCTCATGCAGTTTTGCCGGGCTTAGTGATCTTATGTCAGTGATACTTGAAGAGGATATTTAGAAATAATTGTGTCAATTGCCTTTGATTATAAACTGGTAACAACAATAATGATGCTTTGAATGTAAACTCTTTTAAATAAGGAAGACTCCATTTTTGTTTTTAGTTTTAGATTAATGAAATTTACTGGATGCTCCCAATTAAATACTGTATCTTAATGTGTAATGGAATTATGCTGACTATTACATGTGCATAATTAATAATTATGAAAGTCTGTATAAATTAAAATTTGATAAAACAAATAAATGTTATGCTCTTAAATTATAGCAGACACATCCATAAAATTTGATAAAACAAATGAATGTTATGCTCTTAAATTATAGCAGATACATCCTTAAAACATGCCAGCAATCCTTGGGAAAATTTTGTGGTTTCCTGCTTGAATATTTTGATGAATCGTAATTCTTAAGGTAATGATTAAATAAGTCCCTTTTGAATTCTGGGACTATAAAATATACATGGGAATTTTCCTAATGCTTCTTTGGATATTTGAGCTTAATGATTTTTTTAACAAAATATTACAATTATAAATATGAATGCAAGTAATTTTTTTAAAGAAGTAAGAGGATACAAATGAAAAGATTAAAAACTGATAAGGTTTTTTCATTTCACTGAAACAGACATTAAACCCATGAGAGTGTTATCACCTCCTCTATCTTCCTTTACTTCTTTACCTAAAACCAAACAGTGCCTTTGATGCATTTGTTGCTTTCTTCTATCCTCACAGTCAAACAGGGGGCTTACAGCCATAGAAAAGGCACAGGGAGGCAACCTTACCGTGGTGGGAACATTATATTGTATTGTACAATATATTGCATGCTATATGGCATTATAATCTACATTATATCATCCATATATATTACATATCATCATATATATATATATTACTCGCAGGCTTCGCCCATTCGTTATTGCTTTGCATAGTGAGATATATTCACTACTTGAAATCTTTGAAACAAAAATTTTAAATGAACTTTTCATTCATAAATGTGTTTGTCATAGTTAAGGAAAGTTTTGCAAATTTTTGAAGGCCAAGTAAAATGCAAATTTCAAACACTTTTCTGCACTATATAAGACAATATTCCTAAACAGAAATATTTTTGATATGAAAATCAGAACAATCTGATAGGGTGGCTTTTAAGCTAGTTTATAATAAAATGTGCACTGTAACTTTGGATACTAAAGGAAAATAAGAGTTACTCCCCTTGAACCATGAAAAAAAATGATAATGGCTAGTATAATATATTAATATATATATTTTTAACCTCACATAATCTGGCAACCCTGAATCTAAGCTCAACAAACATCATTCCCTGCATCTAACTTTTCTAGGGCTTTTGAATGTGATATGAATCATTGAAATAAGACCAGTGGGAGCAGAAGAGTTGCTTAGGCACACATGCACAAACACACACACATACCCTCTGCTTTATATATAAGATGCATTATATTTTATTGTACAATATATTGTGTATTGTTTTTCATAATATTTTATTGTACAATATATTGCGTATTGCTTTTCATCATATTTTATTGTACAATATATTGTGCATTGTTTTTCATCATATTTTATTATACAATATATTGCGTATTGCTTTTCATCATATTTTATTGTACAATATATTGTGCATTGTTTTTCATCATATTTTATTGTACAATATATTGTGCATTGTTTTTCATCATATTTTATTGTACAATATATTGTGCATTGTTTTTCATCATATTTTATTGTACAATATATTGCGTATTGCTTTTCATTATATTTTATTGTACAATATATTGTGCATTGTTTTTCATCATATTTTATTATACAATATATTGCGTATTGCTTTTCATCATATTTTATTGTACAATATATTGTGTATCAAAAGATATCAATTACTTTATTGTCTTCTCTTAAATTTTAAAGATGCACCATGAAAATTCTGTGAATTCTGTTTTTATTCTCTTTGCTTAAATAATCTCATCAGGCATACAGGAACAAATTTTGGTAAAGATTTTCATGAAAAGAATATTTCAAAATTAAGAAGCAAAATAATCTTGTCTTTATCCACATGATGATAATGATGATGATGTTTACATTATTAAACATTTTTGGCTCAACTAATTTTACTGTTAGAAACCCTTTTTTATCCGAGAACTTATGATGATATAATTGAAATTATTTGAAGCATGTCTGACCCGATTTGAAATGATCAGTTTATAAGATAATTACACTGCACTATTATTAGTAGGTCCTCAACATTACAAGTCTATTCTTGATAAGTATCATAAGAAAATACAAAACCTGAGTAGCAATAACATTGACATTCATATGAGTAATATTGGCTGATCTGGTTTCAGGTCAGTTAGAATACTGCGAAATGACTCAGTGTTTGTTCATACCCAAAATAATAGCCTTTTTGCTCATATGTTCTCTTTCCTTTATTTACAGAAAAAAAGATATTTGTGTTTGTTCTATAGATTATCCAACAAGCCTTTCTTCAAAAGCAAACATTTTTTTAATTTTTGTACAAGATCTTAAAAGGAATGATTATTAATAGTCAATGAAACTTTCTCTCACACTCTGTATGTATGTATTGCTTGTAAATTTCTTCTGAAATGAATTTCACGCAATTTCTGATAGAATCTCCTCCTTGTATGAGAGTGATTAAACATAATTTAAAAAAAATTAATCATCAAAATTAGGTGACAAGATATTTACTATACATATATATATATATATATATATATATATTTTGAACAATAAAAATATTAAAAAATTAAAATCTTCAGGCACACTGGCTTAGATTAATATTCTTTCGTCTTTATTATTATTATTTCATTCAGATTCCTCGACTAGTTTCGGTCAAAATGGCCATTATCAGGAGAAGAAATATTTCTGCTTGCTGGTAGCAGTAAACTACAGATATATATCTGATGCAATGAGAACGAAAGTAATATATAAATTCCAACGTTCACAGCATTAATCCAAAAGAGGGCTCGATACCGATAGTAGAGCGATAATTATTTATTTATTATAATTTTATCATATAAACAAAAACATTTTACTCACTACAAAGATGAAATTTGGTTTCAGTGCATTTCAACTACACTTCGATGGGTGAGAATCGAAAATGGTTATGAACAATCGAAGCAGGATTGTACATAACCATTTTCGATGTGAAGTTCATTTCAGAAGAAAATTACAAGAAATACATACATACAGAGTGTGAGGATTGTTCATGACCATTTTTGATTCTCAACCGTCGAAGTGCAGTTGAAATGCACTGAAACCAAGTTGCATCTTTGTAGCGAGTAAAATGGTTTTGTCTATATGATAAATTATAATAAATAAATAATATATATATATATATGATTATAAGTACTATACTATATTATGCTTTAAATGTTATAAGGGTGAATGGAAAAAATATTTAGATTCTTCCAATTTTTATTATTATTCAGAAAGTAGAAGGAAATGAAATAGTATTTGCTGTTAAATACCCTTTTGCTGCCTAAATACACAGAATATATGTGTGTGCATAGTGTGTGTGCAATAAAAATCTAGTTTTAAGATATTCTATATCTATAAGTAAAAGTTCTCAATTTCATACATAGAGCATGTGTAAATCTAAGATTGGAAACTGAGGTCAATACCAAGTAGTCGCAGTCTGTTCCATGTATGGACACAATCTTCAGGCCAAGTATGTTTTGTAAAGGATATGTATCAAGTGTCTGAAGCCTTCCCTCTCTAAGCAGAAAGTGTGTTTTGGGGCCCTAAATGTTGTTTGACTTATATTAGGTTGGTGCAAAAATAATGACGTAATAATGTTGTTTTTTGACGTTAAAAAATACGTCAAAAAACGACATTATTACGTCATTATTTTTGCACCAACCTAATATATATATATATATATACATATATACATATATATATATATATATATATATATATATATATATATATATATATATATATATAAAACAAAAATTCTTGAAGCTATCTATATTAACAAATTGAAACCAACCCTTAATAAAATTAATTATGAATACTAGACAAATGTTTACAGTGGATAGTTCGAAATATCAAGATTTTAACTAATATTTTTTTTCCTATTTTTTTTTTAAAACATGTTCATTTCAAAACTACATTTACCTCCCCTGATATTTGCATCATGTAATTTAAACTGTACAGTACATAAACTTAATGTTTTTCACTTCACAGTTAAAAAAAAATTAACATTCAGATGAACATAACAATTTTGTCTTAGAAAAAAAAAAACAACACCCCGATGATGACATTGTGCTAATGTCAAAAGTACTTTGAATAAATGACTATATCAACATAGTAATTTTCACTCTTCCTTTAATAAGGATACTAAGAAGCTTGTCCATGATTATGAGAGTATCATATTGAAAATAAATAGTCTTGTCTAAATTATTCAATGAGACATGTCTTAATGAAAACATGCTCCCAAAATATATGCTCTATATAATTATATATATATTATAAATTTACTAATTTAAAAATATGGTTCCATTGCTACACAATAAAAACTTTTTGTCATTAAAAAATCCAGACGACATGTGAAAAACAGATGTCATCATTTGTTGAACAGGCACCCCTACCCTACCTTAACTAAACCTCATTTCAAAACTCATATTTTGATACAATAGTTGTCAGTGAAAAAGAATACTTTACCAGCCCTGTTCAAAATGACTGAATTTCCTCGTATCCTCAGAAACTAATATTAAGAATGTAAGTTCTTTTAAAACTCAGTAAATCTCAAAATAACTTATTCCAAAATTTGCTTGAAAATGAAACAGTACTAGGGATTTTAATTTAATTCTATAATTAAATTTAAAGTTTTTAGTTTCTGTTTTTGAAACATGGTAATTCCTGTGTAGCAGTGCAACCATATTTTTAAATTAGTAAATTTATAATATTTATGCTCTGCAGAATTGTATTGAGCACTATTTTTTAAAAATAAAAATAATTAATATGAACACAGGATTATAAATCTTACTGTTCTTTCTCTTAATATATATATATATATATATATATATATATATATATAAGACATTTTTATGTTTATACATTCTTTTTATAGATACAAATATTTAAGCAAATGCTCTGTTTATAATAAGCAGTATTAATAACATTTCCTGGCCTGAATGTCCGAGAAATTCTCATAGAAAATATACATCCTCTGACAGGAATTGAACCTGTATCTTATACAGAACCATCAAATAGCCTGACATGCCTTAACCAATTGAGCCGCAGAGGATCCTTCGGTTGATTTTACTGCTTTTAAACTACAATTTTTCCATAAATTTCTCATGTACATTCATATCTGCTCAAAGCATATCATAAATGTAAACAAATGACATCACACATTATGAAATGGACGATGTCCGACAATTATTTTTAAGACATTTTTATGTTTATTCATTTTTTTTATAGATACAAATATTTGTATCTATAAAAAGAATGTATAAACATAAAAAATGTCTTAAAAATAATTGTCAGACTTTGTCCATTTCATAATGTATAATATATATATATATATATATATATATATATATATATATATATATATATATATATATATATATATATGTATAGTATATTTGACACTTTTTATAATAAACAACAGTCCTGGGAATCAATTTATATTTTGACTAATTCTTTAATGATTTCATCATTTGACAAGTGCCATTTTACATTTATCAGAAAACAAGAATCACAGTATACATTATGCATGCAAGAATCAAGTATATGTGAAATCTAAGACATATAAAACAGTTTGAGAGCTGAGACAATTCAATCATATTTGTGAATATTCAGGGCCTATAAGAACGATGACAGCAGATTGTCAGTTCAAAACCTACATCAGGATTTTGTTCACTTTGATTTGAATATCGGTTAATGTATGATATAGCAGTCATATCTGGCCATCAAGATATGATTACATCCACTTTTATTTATTAGGCCATGTTGTTTCTGAAATGGGGAAAGTACTGTTGTGCTATCATCACAGATCTTTTAGCTTGTAGAAGCAAAAGATTAAATATATTTAATATACCTCAATCAAAGTATCTTTTTCAATCAAACTATCTCTGATTCTGTTTGCTTAAATTTTTCATTTTTAAATAATTGTGTTTGAAAAGTATTAAATTTCATGAAGGTCTGCTTTATATTAATTTTTGATGCATTACTTTTTGCTTACAATTTTTCTTATCTTTTCAAACATTTCTGGACAGAAGAAATATTAAAGATCTAAAATATCTTCTCTGATAAGTAAGAAATAAAAATTGTAGTTTTTCCATGTCAGTGATTTTCTAAGGAAATAATTTCTGGAAATCATGAATAAATATTTTAGAACTGGGTCAAGTTCGTATGTGTAAGAGTTTTTTGAGAGAGAGAGCAATAGGGAAGGAAAGTGATAGAAAGTATGGAGAGAAAAGAGAAAATTACAAAAATTTAGAATTAGAGATAAAGAAAAACTGTTAAAATGTTAGAGAGAGGGGGAAGAATAGATAAAAAATGAAGTTAAAAATAATGAAAAATTAAAAGAAAAACAGAATAGAGACAGTGAGAGAAAGGAAAGGATAGAAATAGTGTGAGAAAGGAAAGGATAGAAATAGTGAGAGAAAGGAAAGGACAGAAATAGTGCGAGAAAGGAAAGGACAGATATAGTGCGAGAAAGGAAAGGACAGAAATAGTGAGAGAAAGGAAAGGATAGAAATAGTGAGAGAAAGGAAAGGATAGAAATAGTGTGAGAAAGGAAAGGACAGAAATAGTGAGAGGAAGAACAGGATAGAGATAGTGGGGGAAGGAAAAACAATAGTTATACTGAGAGGAAGGAAAAGGTAGACATAGGAGACAGAAGGTAATGATAGAGGAAGGAAAGGACAGTAGGAGAAAGAACAGGATAGAGATAGTGGAGGAAAGAAAAACAGGATTAATATACTGGGAGGAAGGAGAGAGTGATAGAAGGTAGAAGGTAAGGATAGAGGAAGGAAAGCACAAATAGTGTGAGAAAGGAAAGGATAAAAATAATGGGAGGAAGAACAGGATAGAGACAGTAAGTGGGGGAAAAAGGGTAGAGATAGTGGGAGAAAGGAATTGATATAAATAGTGAGAGGAAGAAAAGAATAGAGATAGAGAGGAAAAAGGGATAGAAATAATGAAAGGAAGGAAAGGATAGAGGTAGTAGGAGGGAGGAAAGGATAGAGATAGGAAAGGAGAGAGGTAGTGGGTGGAAGGAGAAGGTAGAAATAGTAGGAAAGAAGAAAATAGAACTATAATGGAAAAAGTCATGTTAAAGAGGAGGCATGGTAGAGTAATGGATAAGCAGCTTTGATTGAGGAATTGGAGAGCCGAGTTCAAATTCAAGTCAGTTCCATTACATTCACTTACGTGCTAATACCCTTGGGAAAGGTATGAATCCTCTTCTTCTGCCCCCCCAGCTATGGGTAAATAGCAGGACAGACTGGGTTCTATAGTCTTGAATGGCAACTAGTCTACCACAGAAAGAAATAGCAACCTACTGCAGGAAAAAATCTGCCTCGTCAGTCATGTATCAAAAGATACATGATCGCCTAAGCATGTATTACACATAGCACATAACTGACTGACATATTAAAGAAATTAGTTGCAGGAAGATAAAACTTGGCTCTCCGATTCCTCAATCTAAGCCACTATCTATTACTCCACCGTGCCTCCTGGTGCTGTGGTTAAGTTTTTTTTATATAATTTCTCATGTGTTCATATAATTTTTTTCTTTTCCGAACTTAAATTATATAAAAATTGTCCAAAGGTTTTCCAAGCACTTTCAACTATAGTTTTAGTCATTATCAATATGAATTTTATTTTACTTTTGACTGAATATGCGGATAGTTTTATGTATGTATATCAAGTTATAGGATTGTTTTATTTTCCAAACACAGTCAGCACATTCTGGCCATGTTCAGAGTTGATATTGTATATCAATATTGTATATTATTATACTCGATAATATCAACTACGAACTCAGCCAGATTTTTAGTATGAGTATTTTTTTCTACAGGTCTGTGCCCTCAAGAAAACTTAATACAGAAAATGTGCTCTCCAGATGAAGTATTATGATTACTTATATTATTTACATTATTCAGACTGTTATCCTCATCTTCCTAGCCATATTCACAATGTTTTGGCCATTGTACACTCCAGCCTTCTTCAGGTGACTGGAATTTCAAACCAAGGTAGATTGTTTTAGTCCTGTGTGCCATGCCTCTTTTGTTCTGTAGCCTGGTATTGAACTCATAGTCACTGGATCTAACCAACACCTTTACCCACTGGGCCATGTGTCCTTGAGGACATTTGTGTATGAATTTCTGAGACTTATAAACCTAATGTCTCAGTGTTATTTATTTACCAGTGCTCATATTTTTCTGTTATTATTATTACATATTTTTACCAGAGCTTATATTGCAATTTTTTGTTGTTATTCATTGCTTTTCTCTAGCACTCCTTATTATTGGTTCCTATATTGTATTCATTTCTTTGCTTGGTAGGCTCAGGAGATTTTTGTGGTCTAGTATATGTGCTGATTCCTTAAGTTTTCATATTTTCCAGTGATGTTCTCTATTATTTCAATCTCATCCCGCAGGTGGCATTGATCTCCCTTTTCCCTCTATATGTGGTCAGCTATGCCTGATTTTTTTATTTCCTCTTGTGTTACTACTTTACGGTGTTCTTGCAGTCTTACCTTAAGGGGGCACCTGTTTCTCTTTTATATTTCTTATCACAGCTGCATGGTATGGCATAAACACAGTCCTTGGTCATGTTCTCCTCTATGGAGGGTCTTACTCAGAAGAGGTGTCTGCAAAATGTTGAACCACATGCTTACGATGTGTTGAAGAGGCATGGCACGTGGAACTAGAACAATCTACCCCAGTGGATGAAATAAAGGGTTTGGTTCAAAACTCCAATCACCTGAAGAAGGCTGGAGAATACAGTGGCCAAAATGTTGTGAATATGGCAATGAATATTAGGATAACAGTCTGAATAATGTAAATGATGTAATTTCAATATTTAATTGGAAAAGAGGCATTTTGGGCCCCTCATAAGAACCAAACAATATCCCATCTGCAGTAGCTTTTTTTTTTTAAACCAAGAACAAGATTTGGGAGATATTTATCATGAAGTAAGGATGAGTTCATCATTGACATTCTGTTGTGCACATCAAAACAGACACACTAGCATTGGTCACTCATTCAAACATGTGTATCACAAATATGTGAAAACACAGGATGCTAACCTGAAGACCCTGGATAAGGTGTGATGGGTAAATCATAAGGACTTGAGAGACAGTCATGAGGATCTACGCAAATGGCCAACCCTGATGATTATGATGAATCAT
The DNA here is from genome assembly GCA_963932145.1 of Acanthosepion lycidas. Lineage (NCBI taxonomy): Eukaryota > Metazoa > Mollusca > Cephalopoda > Sepiida > Sepiidae > Acanthosepion > Acanthosepion lycidas. The sequence goes on from OZ010605.1 coordinate 853,920, forward strand.
AAATTAACCTTAAAGAAATTTTATCCAACTCCATGATCACCAAGTGTGCTCACCATAATTTGGACACCACCCTGATTAAAATCCTGGATCCAGCCAAGCATTGGTATCAATCTCTTACTAAATTGAAAACTTTCCAAAACTTCTTTTATAATTATGTACTAAACTATGCTTACTCTGGTACAAGGTCTGAAATTGTTTACAAAACTTGGTTTTCCTAATTGGTTACTCATGTCAGTATTGATCAGGTCTGCTATTGCTTACCTTTAGTGGTCAGTGCTTTAAATGTGATTTTACTGTAAGTCCTTCAGATACTAAGTATAGCTTAGTTTGGGTACAAGATTACAAATATGGGATACACAGTCATTTGTGATACTATCTCTCTAACACTTACTCTCATATTTAAGACACCCTAAAGCTTTATACACACACATATACAATCCCCCTCCACCCAAAAAACAAAGAAAATGTTGAAATGTTCTTGGCCTACCCCACTTCTCAAAGTCAGTATTTCAATGAGCATGAAGTAGATTTACTTTTAAATTATGAATTATATATGTAAAATGCGTAATTATCATAATAAAATGCTAAATTATCATAACATATGTAAAATGCCTAATGATTGTAATAAAATTGCCTCATTATAATAAAAAGTCTCATTATCATAATATATGTAAAATGCCTTTATCATAATAAAATGCTGAATTATTATAATGTATGTAAAATGCTTAATTATCATAATATGAGTAAAATGCAAAATTATCATATGTAAAATGTCTAATGATTATAATAAAATTGACTCATGATAATAAGATGTCTCATTATCATAATATATGTAAAATGCCTTTATCATATATATATATATATATATATATATATATATATATATATTTGGTTGGATTGATGTGAGTTTGTGACCCTGGGTTTCATTCTTTTACGATCGTCAGACAAACTGATTAATTTTTTTTTAAATTTTGGGTTTATGTAGATTGCGTATATTGGTGTTATTATGGAAGGGGGGGGAGAGGCGGAAACGTCGTCGTGATGTCATCGTGCTAACACAAACATCAATGTGTGTTCATCTCTGATATTGAGCGCTTTCTAATAAGTACTGCGCATATAATATATAAATAATTATATATATATATATATATTTATTTATATACACACACTTTTCACATATATATATATATATATATATATATATATATATATATATATATATATATATATAAAAATTCAACTACCACTTCTACTCCAACAGTTTCTTTTCTAACACTTCCCCCTTCCATTTACTTGCTTCCCTAATAGCTACAATCTTCAAAAATTTAAATGCAACATCAGTCGCCATCTTCTGACTTCTTGAATACCATTCATTTTCTTTCAATTTCACTCCCTGTAACTCCCTATGTACTAGTGGCATTACTGCCTTGCTTGGGGTGAAATGATTCAAAAAATTTAAAAATTACATTTTTTTTCTTTTGCAACTTTTCCATCTTTGTAGTGTACTTTGAATGTAATACCCCCTTTAATACTAATAAGAATACTAGAATACTTAGATGTAATACCCCTTCTAGAATATAATACCCCTACTAGAATCAGTCAGTTTTGTGCCATGTGTGATACACGCTTAGACAATAATGAGTCTTTCGATTCATGACTGATGCAGATTTTTTCCCACAGTAAGTTGCCATTTCTTTCTGGGATAGACCAGTTGCCATCCAAGCTCTAGAACTTGGTCTGTCCTGCTTTTTACTCATAGCTGGTGGGGAGAAGAAGAGGATTCATACCTTTCCCAAGGGTATTAACACATAAGTGATTGCAATGGATTTGACTGGAATTTGAACCTGGCTCGCCAATTCCTCTATCCGAGCCACTATCCATTACTCCATCATACCTCCTAATACTTAAATGTAATACTTCTACTACAATAAAATACCCTTACGAGAATACTTGAATATAATACCCCTACTAGAATATAATACCCCAACAAGAATATTAGAATACTTGAATGTGATATCCCTACTAGAATATAATGCCCTAACAAGAATACTAAAATACTTGAATGTAATACCCCTACTAGAATACTAGAATGCAATCCCTCTACTAGAAGAGGGTAAACAGTTAAGCTGCATAGTCAGTTCCACTGTCTACCATCTATTAATAGGAGTATTACATGTTTTTCCTTTAAAACTTTGCAATTTTTTCATCTATTTTAATAGTTATGTTCACTGATGTAATCTCTCTCCAATGAAGACTGGTGTTTTGCTTATAACCTGGTTGATATGCTGCTATAAAACATCACATTTGAGGGAGTGTAGTAAAGTTCTCAGCCTAACCAAGAAATCATTCCAAAACAAATTCTGATTTTTGTTCATTTAATTAGATTTTGTGAAGTGGGTTAGGCCAAGAACATTTAGCACCCTTGCATATCAAACAAATTAGAAGCAGAAGAATTTCCATCTTTAATAAAGTTTGCATTATGCTTTTTTATTAAAAATTCTGTTTTCTTTTGTTTATCATATTTTAGTTTTGAATTCTTTCTCTGTCTATATTTAAATTATATTTCTGATGAAGGACTCAATCCCAAATGCAATATATTTTCTTGTATTCCCATTAACTTCCACTTTGTTTTCTTTCTAAAATCAACTTATCATTCAAAGCAAACTACATCTTAAATAATTAGTTACGTTTAATTTTTCCTAATTTTTAGGTAATTCATGAAGGAATTCATAGAAATATTTGCATTATTAATGTTTAAGATATTTCACATAATAAATGTAAATAAATTCATCAAGTGTAGCTACCATAGAGATATGTTCATCGGAACAATTATTACGAAAAAAAATTATAGAAAAATCACAGGGAAATTGTTATAGTGGTAGGAAAGTGACTGTAATGCCAGGTCAAGACCAATAACATTGCAGATTCTTTGGATTTTTTCAAGAATATCTGGCAGAATATATGTATAAATTTATATTATATATACAGTGTAACCCGGATATAAGATAAACCCGGATATAAGAGAGGTTTTCTCTGTCCCCAAATTAGAGCCTGTGTTAATGTATATAAAATAAACCAAACCCGGATATAAGAGAAACCCGGATATAAGAGACGTCTTCTCCAGTCCCAACAACTCTCTTATATCTGGGTTACACTGTATATAGTTTAAAAGACCATCACTTATCTTCACAATCTGCTTTTTATGCTTTTTTTTCAGTACTGTAACTCTTTGTGTCTACTGCTAACCTACTTGTATAAATAAACATTAATCAACAGAATACAAACTGATATTCAAGATTTTATAGACCTTATCTTTCTCACTGTTTTATTTCTCTGTTTTAGAATGACATGATTCAAGGGAGACAACCCCAAAAATATTTCCTATATAAGAGTTGTGTGAGTAATTTGTACAATATTATTTCATTCTCTCTCTTCCATATTTCATTTTCATTTGCTATTTGATATAAGTATCCTGAAATTTATTTTATATTTGTTTTGTTTACATACTTCTTCTGATCTCTACATCTTTACCTAATATTTGAACATCCTCCACCCCCACAGAGAATTTTCTTTTTTTGCAT